>PVKB01000404.1:652851-779562 GCA_004027205.1 Ctenodactylus gundi | reverse complement strand
GATGGCACTCAAAGAACATTTCCTTACAACAGTGAGACAATGCATAATCTTGCTAATGCAAAAAGCGGTTTTCGGCTCTGACATATCCCCTTCTGGGTTCTCATCACATCAGAAGCCATTCTGTAAGCCAAAAAAAAAAAAAAAAAAAAAAAAAAAAAAAAAAAAAAAAAAAAAAAAAAAAAAAAAAAAAAAAAAAAAAAAAAAAAAAAAAAAAAAAAAAAAAAAAAGAATAAAAAAAGAAAAAGAAAAAGAAAAAAGAAAACAACCAACCAACCAAATGAAAAAAGAAAAGTGTGAGAAAGTGCAGAAAGAACTCCTAATGAAGGAATGAAATCCTTACCCATTTTTTCCATGAACTTCTCGTAGTTCTCATTCCGGTCCACTTTCCAAGCTCCATCAAATGCCATGATTGCAGTTGCTGTGTCCTCCAGGTAAGCAGCGATTCAATCTTGTCCTGAGGAGAGAATTTATTCCTTTTCTTATCTCAGAACCAACTTCCCGCTGTGATGTGGAAGTTTAAAGTTCAAGAGATCAGCTAACTAGGTTACCACCCAGGCACTTTAGTTTTTCTTTGCATAGTTTCCTTATGTCTTTGGAAATTCAACTGACATAAACCTCGACGAGTATGCTTACTCTGTCTTAAACACTAACTTGGGGGCATATGTATTTGAAGAATCGGGACTGTCTGAGGACGACTTACAAGTTGAAATACCTTTTGTATTGGAGCCAACATGATTTGCAACATTATCAAGTAACTCCTGGGGAATAAAACTATGGTGACTTATCTCCTTTCGTGATATCAATTGCTTATAAAGTCACTCTTTATGCCAAATACAGTTGAAAAGTTAAAACTGGTATGATCGAGACCTATATTTTACTTTCTAAATTATTTTGAGATAAAGTTAACATAAAATTAAACATGTTATTTTGAAGTATAAAATTCACTGCTTTTAGGTGTATTCACAATACTGTGCACCCATCATGATCATCATGTTCCTGAACAATTATTTCGTCATGTCCAAAGGAAATCCGATGCATATGGAGCAAAGCAGCGAGCCCGCCTTGCCCCCTTCTCCAACCCCAGTCAACATCCCATCCACTTTGACTTCATGGATTTGTCTATTCTGTTAATTTCATACAACAGCATGATACAATAGGTGGCCTTTTATGTTTGAATTTTTTATTGAATAGGTGTTTTTTATATTGTATAAAATACTGCATTCTTTTTAATGTTATTTTATTTTTGATTAACATGTCTAAATTGTACATGTGACCGGAGTTTAGTGTGATATGTGAACACATGCACACATAACTTGCGTAATGAAATCCAGCCCCCTCCGTCGGTCCTTGGTGTTCCCTTCCCAGCTTCCAGCTCTCCCTGTGCTACACTCAGGTTGACTGCTGGAGACTCCACAAATGACAGAGAATGTGTGGGATTTGTCTGAAATTTATTTTCTCATTTGTAGTTTTGCATCACATCAGGGTTGTCATATAAATATCCTGGCACCTGGCTTAGTACGTCACAAGGAGCAGACACTCATGAGGTCTTCATTTTGGTTTTGGAGAGTGATAGATTACTGAGTAAAATTCCAAGAGGTGGAAATGTGGCTGAATAACATAAAAACTCTCAAAAAGAATCAACGTGAAGCAACTGCCACGTGCAAAGAACATACTGACTACGTGTTAGCTGGGCCGCCAGTTAAAACCATTCTTTTGCTTCTCTTTCTCTGCCCCAAAATTCATAAAATTGGAATCCACAGCTCAGTATGCATTAGATTGGAGAGAGAGCGACTGGCTAGAAGGGGAAAGGAGAAAATCGCAACACCTCCTTCTCCCTCCGCTGCAGGTTTTTCTGCCTGGGGAAGGACTGGGCTGAACAACGTTACGGTGAAGTCAACATCGTGGTTATTAACTAGTCTTAAGATCTTACTTACCAAAAAGACGATTATGTGATTGAGTGTAACAAGAAAATATCTTACTAACTGAGGTTCAGTTCAGAGGTTCAGAAAAGCCATACACGGGTGGATCCAACCTCAGGTCCACAGTTGTTCATTTTGTTTTACCCTTGTCTTTCTTTACAGTTACTATAAAACGATTTTAAAATGATGTTTTATTACTTATATGTGTTAATTATATCATATATTTTATATGTGGTCCAAGACAATTCTTCACTTAAAAAAATTAGGGTCAGGGAATTGGCTTGCTGCAGGATGGACATGCTTACAAACCTTCCAAGAGTCCAGTCGGGGTCAGAGGAAGATGCATCTGAAACATTTAAAAAGGGCCTTGGGAAATAAAATCACATTTAAAAAATATTACTGTTTCCATTAGGCACTGCCTTTTCAGTGGTATCTATTAAAAAGGAAACTCTTATGGGGCATGGTGGTCCATGTGTGTAGTGCCAGCTACTTGAGAGACCTGGAACAAAATATATACAAGTTGAGACCAGCCTGAGTTATTTATAGAGGTCTTACCTCAAAATAAAATTAAAAAGTGTCTGGAGCGTACTTCAGTGGAAGAGAACATGCATGAAGCCCTGAGTTCAATCCTCATTACTTCCAACTCCCTCAAAAGAAACTACTTTCTACTCCCTCCCTTACCTTATTATGGTATTATTTGGCTTAGAAAGGCAAAGTCAAGCTGAGCTTGATGGAACAGGCCTGTTCTTATCATTCTGGGAAAACGAGGGAAGAGAACTGAATTTTAACCCAGCCAGGTGAGACGGTGTCTCACAAAAAAAAAAAAAAAAAAAAAAAAAAAAAAAAAAAAAAAAAAAAAAAAAAAAAAAAAAAAAAAAAAAAAAAAAAAAAAAAATGCTGGGATATAGTTCAGTATGAAGGCCCTGGGCTCAATCTCCAGAATGAACAACCAAACAAGCAAACTCTGTCTTGGCTCTGTATTCCATTTGCCTACTACATGGTTTGGAAGAAGTAAAAATCAACAGAAACTCTTGCCCGTTCCTACTCCCACTTCTTTAAGGACAGTACAAACCACATTCCTCAACGTGAGCTATCCCACCTCTACTTCCACCTCCAGTGTGTTTCCCTTTCATTCTGATCTAGCTGTATTACATGCCCCACAGTCCCCGGTCCCCCGTACATGCAGGCGCCTGTTGCCTCAGAGCCTGGCACGGTCACTGAGCGCTCTCCCGGGCCTGCCTTGTACTGTCAAGAGTGACTCATATAACCTTTCTCCCAGTTTTAAAGGTCTCAGTGTAGCTCATAAAAGACAAACACAGTTGATGTATGTTAACAAGGGTAATCTTCTTATGGCATCCAGAGACATCACTGGCGAGGACAAAAGGATGTTTAAGAGCACATTTAAAAAAGAATGGCTTTCCAGAGATCCCAGAAACCTTCTCATCAAATTATATGGCTGAAAGAAAGACTTTCCTCAATCACTATTTTTTATATATATTTGAAAATGGGAAACAGCACGATAAGATATTTTCTCGTGGATATTGTAAAGCTTGTCAACAAATTTGTTTCATTCTAAGAATTAGCCTCTAAATTTTAGGACTAGTAAGAATTATCCGATTCTGCTACAGATATCGTGCCTATGGTGGGTGGTTGGTTTTCTTTAAAGACTAGTGGTACAAAAGTCCCCAGGACAGTGTCTACCATCTGGTGATGACTATGACTTGCTGATTCTCATTAATATAACATAGTAAATTTAGAGGATTTACACGTGTCAGTTGAATGATCCTGCACGAAGGACTCAGGAGTCCTTTATGATTATCCCAAAAAGAATGGGTGCCATCAAGCAACATAGTTTAGAGGTTGTTAATTCCCTACCTGCTTGGTGCCACAGAAAGAGATGTGTTTGCTCTATCAAGGCTCCCCACAACCACCTTCAAACCTTTGTGTTTCTGCTTAAAAAAAAAACCAAAGAGATTAACCCCATTCCTAACTGACTACTGCCCCTCTTTCTACCCTGTAATTCATGTTGGGGCCTTTTTTGTTATTATTTTAGTACATTTCATAAAAGGAACACTTGTCTATAGTCAGTGTTTTGTGCTTGGTCCATTTCACTGAGCATTATTGACTCTAGGTGGCCCCATTTTTGTTCAAATGTTTCATATCTGTCTTTCCTTATGGTTACATATTATTCCATTGTGTATAAGTATCACTTCTTTAACCATTCTTGTATGGATGGCAGGTAGGTTGTTGCCAGGATTTGGCTATTATGAATTGTGCTGCTATAAACATGGATATGCATGTGTCTTTTTGATACGTTGACTTTGTTTCTTTTGAGAACATGCCCAGTAGGGCAGTACCTGGATCAAATAGAATTTACATTCTCAGCTTTCTAAGGAACCTCCAGACTGCCTTCCATAATGGTTGTACCAGACAGCATTCCCACCAGCAGTGGACTAAAATTTCTTTTTTTTTTTTTTCACCCTTGCCAACAATTGTTGTTTTTGGTTTTTGAGTTGATGTAGGCTGTTCTCACCGGAGTGAGGAGGTGAAACCTCAACATTGTTTTTATTTGCATTTCTCTCGTGGCCAATGACGGAGGACACTTTTTCATGTGCTTGGTGGCCATTTGTATTTCTTCTTCTGAGAAGTTTCTTTTCATTTCAGCTGCCCACTTCTTGATAGGATCATTTATTTTGGGGGGGGGGGTATGTTTTTCACTTCCTTGTATATGCTATACATTAATCCTTTGTCTGAAGTGTTACTGGTGAATATCTTTTCCCACTCTGTGGGTTGTTTCTTCACCTTGCTGATTGTCTTTTTTGCTGTGAAAACCTTTTTAATTTAATGTAGTCCCATTTGTTGACTCTTGCTGAGATCTCTTGTGCAGTTGGCAATCTGTTTAGAAAATGCTTCCCTATCCCTGTGTCTTCTAGGGTTTTACCTATTTGGTCTTCCTGTAAGTTCAGTGTTTCTTTTTTGAGGTTCAGTTCTAGAGAGGCAATGGTCAGATGGGAAAGGGATGAACCTCTAAAAAAGGAGTAGACACAGACACTCATTGTTTTCCCAAACCTCATGGTTCTAATGTATTACAGAGTTTTGAACTCATGCATTTACAAAAAAAGTTAAATTTTATGACATGTGAATTTTTTTACCATAATAAAGTTATTTAAAAATATAGTAATCATTAAGGGTTCAGTATCTTTAAGTCCATTTTCACAGATGAGAAAGCAATATTTTCTAGTATCTATTTTGTTAATAATAAAGATGATAGTTTATAAAAAAAATTGTTTCATTTCCAAGGAATTCCATTTGGCTGTATCATGTCTCACCTATCTCATGTTGTTATCTGCCATCTAGCCTTGTCCAGCATGGTAATCTAACATCATCTACCACCTGCTTCTGTCTGCACTATCAGCCACCCTTACTCAAAGTCAACCTCTGTGTCCTGCCATCGTCCTGGGTGATCTCAAAGTTCCTGTGGACAAGACACCATCACTCTGGCCTCAGGTTTCTTAACTTGCAATGTATCTAGCAACCTTCACTTCTATGTTTTCCCCACTTAATCCACAGCTATGTCCTGGGACCTTTCATTCAAGAGCTCCTTCTGTGAAATTCAACATTTTAACCTCTGATCATGGCATTCCGTCCTCTCAGCTCCCAAACTTTCTCTCGCAACATCATTCCTTGGAGTGGAGAGAACTTTGGTCAGCTTTTACCTCCATTTTCCCTCAGGTAGATTTATTTACTTTCTCTATCTAATCAATATTTTCTTATCAGTAAAACACTCTTCCACTCATTTTTCCTGCTGACCAATATTCTATTCCACATGCATGTTTTCCAGTCCCAGCCTATTCGTCTGACCTGGTGGGAAAGTCTTGCTTCATTCATGTCTTTTGTCGCTCCTTTATCGTAGCCTTTTACTTTTGCTCTCAGCAAATGACTTGTATTCTACTTCACAGGAAGAAAAAACAAAACAGAAATCACCTCAATTGGTGCCTTCTTGTACGCCAAACTTCCTATTACTTTCCTTGCTCCTATGAGTTCTGTCACCCATCTATTCATTCAATAGTCAATCTTTTCAACTGGGGATGGGATATCTATGCTTGGCTGTTTAATAGGATGAGAGTGATTCTGGTTAAATCAATCCATTTTAACAAAATAAAGGGTGCAAATGTTTAGTTACAAAGGAAATAGGGAGATAAGTCCTAAGCACAAGTTGATAGGAAAAAATTATAGGAAATCAGAGCGCGTTTCAACTCTTTGAGTTACTGTTGGAGATTTCCCATGAAATATGTCACGTTAGCAACTCCCAACATTTCATATGTGTAGCTCTATAGATTTAACCTTCCTGAGCTATCTGAAATAGCTTATTCCACAGTTGGCAACCAACTTGATACCGATACCAAGAACCTGTGTCAGGGGTGGACTACTAGGCCTGCTTTGTTTCAGAAAAAAATTACTGAACTAATGAACTGTCAATTTTTTTGGAACTAGTGTTTTTATTACCTTTCACCTATTTTGGAGGTAGTTGTTAACAAAGAATTAAATTAAATTTATATCAGTGAATACAAATGTGCATATCACTACAGGCTTTGAGGTTTATTTTTTTCAAAAAAGTTTTAAAAGTTTTTTTAATTTAACACCACCTGGTGTTAAGGATTAAATCCAGAGCCTTGCCAGGCAAACTCTCTGCCACTAAACCTCAACATCAGCTGTCAAAAACTTAAAAAATTTTTTGAAGTGATTATGATAAAAAGATAATGTGATTAGTAAATATTTGATGTATTTTTATCTTACTTTGTGTAGAAAAAACCACAGAGGAAAGGAAACATTTAAAGAGAAAGTGTAATAAAAATAGACATTAATCATTTGCTTTGCATTCCGCTAAAACTGTACCAGCTTTCTCATAAGATCTGTGAAACTTCTCCCCATATTTATTATTTTTAAGAGTATATTAGTTTGCAAAACATAATAATCATATTTACCATGGGGAATTAGTATAAAATCTTAATGTGTGAAACTATTTTGATGTGTATGATGTGCACAGATATTTGGCTGGGGGTGGAGTGGCAGAAGGCAGTGGTTTTAGTTTGGGGTATTATTAGTTTTAAAAACGTTAAGGCTTGGTAAATAAGTGGTTCTTAGGGTCTTGAGTGGTAAAGGCTTAGTTGTCATTGAGAGGTAAAGATAGAAGATCACATAGCCTTAGTCTACAGACTAAGAGCTCAGTCAGCTGCCAAGTGTGGAAGACACTGCTTCCGAAAGTCAGAGAGTTACCTGGAGTTGTGCTTCCTTTGTGGGCTGGGAGGTATGAGACGAAATAATATTCTTCTTTTGAAGAGGTGTTGCAATGTAACTCATAACACTAGACCCTTAAAATTCTACTGTTCCTAATGTACAGTTTACTCTCATCCACTGGAGCATGTATCTCTTACCAAAGTTTCTAACAGACTTGTTATTTCTTGCTTAATTAACCTGGCATTATCAGTACAGTTGCCCAATGAAATATTCTATAGGATGTTGTGGTCATATAAATCTAGGTCCCTTGGTTGGGAAAATTGGCAATATTCTGAAGCTAGGCTATATGTACATATTTTAATGTATCTCGTGGATGTAGAATATTTTATGTATACTTTTTCTGATAAAAATGGTAAAGAATGGATTTCCTAAGCCAGTAACTGTCTCTCATATACAAAGGACATGTTAACCTGTGTTAGCAAGATATGTATCTATCTTGTATTATCTTAAAACCATATATATGTGTGTGTTTATTACTTACACATACACATTATATTTCTATGTATTTATGTACTTAGCCATATGTTTCAAAATAGCTGCAATCAGAGCTATTGTTTCCTTGGGCCAGAAAGTCTTGGATTATGAAAAGTGTAAATGATTTTAAATTTGTATTAGGGCATTTGCCCGTAGATTGATCACACATTCCTAATTTACTTGATTTTGAAACTTGGGGAAACCCCTTGGTGTTTGCCTAGCTGTCTTGTCCTGGGAGTGCCAAGATTTCTTATTTACCATCTCTATGACCTACTTACTGTAGATTAGGCTGCCACTATAATCTTCCCATCCATAGTGTTACCAGTTGACACTCCTTCCTTTGACTGTTAAGCACCACTGCTAGGTTTATATAGTACTTCAGGCCCTTCTTCCCTTTTCTGTCATGAAGATCAATTCTCTAGCCACATCCCTGAGTCTTGGCCTCCAGGCAGCACCATTGCTGATCGTCTCAGTAGCACAAGTGCCCCTTTCACTCATGCTTGCCTTATAACATTGGTAAGCACATTGTCTCCAAGAACTTAGTATCCTGGCACTTTTCAAGAGATGGGCTATTACTGCCTGCTGGCTGGCTTATATCTAGATCCCAAATCCCAGTGTAGAGTCATCTTTCTCAGACTACTTCTAGAGCTACTTGCAGTTGGAGTCTCTGTGATGGAGAACTGTGTGAAGTTTATTGGTGAATTGCTATGATTTGATTATCTTCTCTAAATCTCCTATTGTAATTTAATTGCCAGTGTAATTGTCTTGAGAGGAAGGGTTTTTCAGAGGTAGTTAGGTCACAAGGGCTCCACCTCTTTTATAGGAAAGCTACGGGAGTGAGATTTCTCTTGGGCTGTCCACTTTCTGCTACATCAGGATATAGGGAATGTACAAGACACTATCACATAAGAAAAGGATGGCTACACCAGGCATCAGATGTGCTGGTACCTTGCTTTCTGTCTCAAGGTCTGTGGATTAATGGATTTTTGATTCACAGCTACTCAATCTCAAGTGTTCTGTTATAGCAGCATAAAACAATCTAAGACAACAGTACCCAAGACTTGGAAAAATAACTCTGAGTGGAGCCAGTGAGGGGAACAGAGTTGAACAGAGGGAGAAGGGACACTATAATACGATAATGACAAAGGACTTCCACATCCCTTGGAATTCTTACAGATGGGACCTACATGTTCCTTGCTTCTCACCAACCTATCCTGGATGTGGGGTGCTCTTTGGCCAATGTAGCCCTCCTAGATTTTCCTATTACACCTTTTTTTTTTCTTTTGATTATATTATTCCCCATCCCCCCAAAATAGAATGATACTCAAATCTTGTTTCCCAGGGAAATATTTTATATTGTTTGAAACTTACACTATTATAACATTATACAAGCTTTTTTTGGTCTTTCTTTCTTTCTTCCTTTTTTTCTTGATACAGGATTGAATCTAATATCTTTACACTGAGCTACCTCCCCAGATCTTTCTTCAGTTTTTATTTTGAAATAGAGTGGAATTAAATTTGCAATTCACCTGTTTCATTTGACCAGCATGCTGGGATTCTAAGCCCAAGACCATCCACCTGATTACATTTGCATTTCTGTAGAGATTCTTAATATAGATTTACTGGAGAAACAGCCCCAATAAAATCAGCAATCTCACTAGTGAGTATGAGTGATCCTACCTATAGTTTGTGTCAGAACACTCTGGACTGAACACAAATTCTTCCCTCCATTTCCATTCTAAGTTGTTGTCTGTGTTCTGCCTAGCAACAATTTGGGTTAATACTGTCTAGGACTCTGCCCTGCAGGGCTGGATTCTATCACAGAATTGTCCTGACAAATAGCTTATAAAAAGACTAATGCAATTGCAGTTAACAAATACCAAGTGAGGTAGTCTGTAACACTTGCATAAATCCACTAAGACATAATACACACTCACGTACACACATTTGCATAGACAGATACACAAGCAAGCACATAGTGTAATCATCAAGAGGTGAGGATGGAAGACGCAGAGTCTTGAGTGAGGGGCTGTCTCTGAGAGTGAAGGAAGTGGCCACAAGCCAAGGAGTACAGGCAGGTAGGCCGGTATGGAAACCAGAGACTCTCCCTGACTTCCACAACAGTGTGGCTCAACTGGTACCTTTATGTTAGTATTATGACACCAGTTTTGGATTTCCGTTTTACAAAAGTGTGAGACAATCAACTTGTATTGTTCGATTTTATCATGAGAGAACAGAAGAACTGGAGAGAGAGAGAGACAGAGAGAGAGAGAGAGAGAGAGAGAGAGAGAGAGAGAAGTGTCAGTTCGGCCAACTTGATACCAGTAAGCTTTAAAGAAAACTTGTTCTAACTTAGACCATTGCAAATGAATGATTAACTAATATGAATGGTTATGAGCATGTGATACATCAAGCTTGTTCAGGGCAAATAAAAAGAACACTAGAAGCCTTGTGCTGACGCAAGCACATTGCAGTAAGGGCTCTAGTGCTCGTTGATTATTTTAGCAATAAAATGCGTTCCTCGTGTAAGAGATAGCACGTAAGAGATTAAAAAAAAACCACTGAAGATGGATTTCTGCTTAACTGGGACATGGAGGGGAGGAGGTTTGGATGAAAGAACCAAATAGACAGTTTTCCACTAGGAAAACTCCCGACTTCCCTGCCTCTGATCGCTACCGCCCTCTACCGGTGGTAGGAGACATGAACAATAATTTTCTCATCACAGCATAATTAGGGTATAGGTTGCAGACCAAGAAGGACAGCACGGGCGATGTCTACACAGCAATTTTCACAGACCTGAGGGTGACTATCCTAGAAGAGGGCTTGAAGTGACCCCTCTCTTAGCGACGGACCCTAGCTCTTTCTTCTGTGCTAGCACAGTGGTGAGCAGAGGGCAGACTTTGGAGCCAGCCCTGGGTTCTTATCCCAGCTGTGCCACACGCAGCCTGAGTGGCTTAGGGTAAGCAATTTAACCTTCTATAACTTATTTTTCTACCTGAAAAAATGGGATTAAGAAACCTAATGAAGTGTTGTGAAGATAAAATGAATGTATGCACGGAAAGGGCCGGATTATTGTTCAATAATGTTTTCCTTTTTGTCTGTTGAAAGGCCTTTCTGGAAGGCACAGAAGGATCCTCTGGTACCCTTACCAGGAAGACTTCTTTACACACGCCAGGTGTGCTATGTGCACAGGCTGCATGCAGCTCTTGGAAGCTTGGGACAGAAAAATGTTTCTCTGCACCTGCTGCAGGATGGCCACTGTAAAGGTACAGTTGACAGTGCCATTCTCCTTTGGAGTTTTGAAGAGACTCCCAACTAGGACAGCAGAATAGGAACAACCCTATCCTGCATTTCTGCTGTGGAAGAAAGGTACTACTATCCTCACCTGCGCTCCTAGGTCTTTTTGCCTACTCTCTGTGGTAGACTTGGAACGAACTGCTTTTTCTCAGAGGACTTTTCCACCTTCCATAATTTTCACCAGGGATTTATTTTATTTTCTCTTTTGTAGTCCAGGCTGGTCCCAAACTCACCATGGGCACAGTCTGTCCTCCAGCTCACAGCAATCCTCCTGCCTCAGCCACCCCCAGGAATCATCTTCAAGTTAGACTTACCTTTTGGTTCTTTGATAATGAATTAAAGATAGTGCCTGGTAGTAACCATCAGAACTCTAGGGTGGTGGCTGCAGGGGTTCTTGCCCTCCCACATTGCCCCTACGTGTTGATCTAGTTCATCAGGACGTACTTGGATGATACATCAGAAAGGGCACCTTTGTCCTTTGCCCCCAGACCCTAGGACCTACTTGGTGAATTACTAGTATGCGGTATCAATAACAGATAATGTCTGCTCTCCCTTTGCCCTCCTCAGCCCACGTCATATCTCATCCAACTTGTCTTTTTTTTTTCCTCCCCACTCTCCCCAATGGTGAGAGGCTTAATGCTGTCATTCTGGCCTATCTAGTGCTTCCCGAGGGTACAACCTACCAGAAAGAGAGCTGATAGTGGAGCTAGTCTGCTACGGTGCTGCTTGTGCAATAGCAGACAACACACGGGACCTTCTCGACATGGGCATGGATATTGGGTTCTGTCACTGCTAGAATTTGGCCCAGTCCACCCTGCCTTTTTTTCTTCTCTCTTCCGTACATAAAGAGAATCCCCCCCCTTTTATTGATATGTATACATGCAAAATTTAAGGTTTACAATGGAGTTGAGCCTTTTGTGCACATATGTACCTTGTCAAGGTGACAAGGGCTTTCCCACTCTCCTTTTGTCCCTCCCTCTCCCTTAGCCTCCCGCCTCCCTTACCCGACCCCCCTGTTTCACTTTGTTTTTCCTCTTAAGTTTTATAAGAGTTGTGATCTAGGTCTCTCATATCAGAGAGACCATTCGATGTTTCACCTTGTGCTTCTGACACACTTCACTAAGCCTGATGTTCTCAAGTTTCTTCCATTTGCCTGCAAAAGCTTCCATGCTGTTGGACTTTATTGATGCATAGTATTCCACAAGTCTGAGTGATTCAAGGAAATCAGTTTGCTGTTCAAACTTGTAGGAGTCTTTCTAATAAAAGCTCTCTTTTAACCTTTGAAGCATACCTAAATGCTTTGTGGAGCTGTTTCTCTTTGGGGATCCTAAGTTAATAAGAAGAATTCTGTGTCTTAGACCAGTGCTTCTCAAAATTGGAAGTCCATCCCAATAACCCCAAGGACATATTAAAACACAGGGTGCTTACTTAGTCCCACCTTCCGAAGATGGGCATCGGCTAGGAGTTTGAATTTCAAAATTCCTGAGGAGAGGTCCAGGAATTGCATTTAAAAAAATACTGATTTACATAATGAAAGCCTGATCATTTCCCAACTTTATGTTATAGATCGAAATCAAGGGACCAAATGCCAATTGGAGCAAAAAGTAAAGTAAGGATCCTTTATTTTGGCCAGGATGTTATTGTGACCAATGACGGGGCTGCCTCAAACTCCAAGACTCCAAGTGAGTCTGTAGAGAGTAGCCCCTAGTAAGCTTAACAGAAAGTTTACACAGGCGCCTACGGGCACAGGTGAAGTGATTTTACATCATCATCCTCGGCAGGCTTCTTACAAATTAGGGGTAGAAATGAGGCAATTAACAGTTCAATCAGTTTAACAGAACACAGTTTGGTCACACAAAATAGAGTCACTTAAGTGTTACAGAAAACCAACATTACTGTGAGGTTACAAAAATTACAAAAGTGTACCTACTAACTCCGGACTCTCATGACACTATGGCACTTAAGGGGGAGCATCTATTTGGTAGTACAAAAGGCACCAGATGTAATACAGAAAGATTTGGGTCCAAGTGGCTGCTGTACCAGGAAGGATGGCAATGCTGTTATCTATCTCCCATCTTAGAAGTATTCTAAAGAATAGATCAGGCCTCTTCTGAGAAAGTGCTTGGTAGATGGCTAAATTATCCTAGATGTGCTTCCAATAGCCAACTTTTACCTACCTATGGATAAAAGCCTTAATTTGAACCCTTAGCTTTGAAATCTCTCATCTTCACCATCAACATAGTTATAATAATAACAGATGACTGCTGGTTAACTTAGACATAAGGTTACTTAGATTTTACTAAGTGAAAGAAGCCAGTATAGAAAGGCTACAACACTGTGTACACTCAACTATTTGTTATTCTGGGAAAGGCAAAACTATGAAGATGGAAAAAGAATTAGTGGTCGTCAAAGATTAGAAGAGATGAGGAATAGGCAAAGCATGGAAGATTATTAAAGCTATGAAACTGCTGTGCGTGCGATGTAATAGTGACTACCACACAGTTAGGAATCACCTCAGGAGCCAACGACAAACAAACTCTGGACCTTTCACCAGTTATTCATCAAAGTCGTGCCTTGTGTTTTCTTCTGAGGTGGTCGGAGTAGTTTTTTGCTGCAGATGTCTAACATTACTAAATTCAGGGAAAAAATTGACCTTCGTTTTGCAAAACTGGGTCAATTGCTTCTCAGCTCCTCATAAAGGCATGATTATTTAGGAGATGTCTAGCTAAAGGTTGGTAAAACAAGATTCGGTAACCCTAAATTTACCTAAACTATCTCATCTTCCTTCAAAACTGAGGTTATCAAGATAAGATTAACTTAAGTTTGCTTTTGTTTTTTGTTGTTTTGGATTTACAGGAAAAGCCAGTTGCTACCTTACATAATGCTTAGTTTCATAGTCCCAGGAGCAAAGCCTAGAGTCTCCAGCCTTCGTGCTGGACCTGTGAGGAAGTACAGAGCTTCCACAGATCACCCAATGAGAAAATAACCCACTCAAACAAGAACATTTATCTCATGGCAACAGGGTCTTGCTTCATTATTCCTCTGGTTCTATGAAACTCTATCAGAAGTAATGACAATTGGAACCCAGTCCGTCTCGGTATCCCATAAATATGGGCTCTGCTCCTTTGTTGATGGGCCAGATTGATCCTCCTGTTCAGACCTGTACCCAGTTCTGTTCTCAAACTAAAGCCCTTATTTTGTCTTACTTTCCTTTGTTACGGGGTTTGGTTTGATTTTTGTCAAAGATGGCTCTGTCTTCATTTTTTACTTTTCAATAAAATAATAAAAATAAAATTTCAATAAAAGCTTTTTCTTATAAATTTGTCTCAATGCTTGTTTTAATTTTTAATAGCACCACAATAAGGGCTCACTCTTGCTGGTGACAGATACATGCCTTTATAAATTTGTCCAAACCCACAGAATGCCCAACACCAAGAACAAACCCCTGTGATTTTAACAAATGAGCCTTTGTAGTGCCAGTGTTGACTGGGTAGGCAGTGGGGGAGCAGCCAGTGGGTGTAAGAAAGCCCTGTGAATTTTCTATTCAATTTTGCTGTGAACTCAAAACAACTCTAAACAGAGTAGGTTTAATAGGTTAACCTATTAAAATCACAGAAAAAAATTGCACAGAGAGAGAGACTGTGGTAAACAGAACAATCACTCTATAAATGTCCATATCATAATTCTTACATCCTGTAACTATATTACTGTATGTGGTAAGAGGGGTTTGCTGATGTGTTCAACATAAGAATTTTTTTTTTTTTGATACAGAGTCTCACTCTATAGTCCACTCTGGTCCTGAACTATGTAGCCCAGACTGGCCTAGGACTCAACAATCCTTCTGCCTCAGACTTCTCTGTGCTGGAAATTGGAGGTATACACACCATGCAACATAAGGATTTTGAAAAGAGATCATTTTGGATTTTCTGGGTAGGTCCAGTGCAATTACAAGGAGTCCTAGTATTTTTGCTGCTGGATCATAATACCCTCATCACCCACAACGTAAGGAAGGAAAGGATTAGTCTAGCTTACAGTTTTGGGAAGTCTCAGTCCATTTGTGGGTGGCAGACAGCGATGGAAGAGTTTGTTGGAGGCCTCACTGGAGAAAAGCTGCTCAGGGCACAACAAGGTTCAAGATCAAGAGTAAGAAGAAGGGTGGAGCTAGCATATGCCCTTGCAGGTCATGCCCCAGTGACTGCCCACTTCTGGGTCAAGTCCCACCTTTTAACAACACAGGAAGTCAGTGGACTAACCCCCATGATTGTATCACCCTCTAAACATGAGGCTTTTGGGGGACGTTCCAGATCCAAACCACAACACAAATGCATGGCTAAGAAGGAGGAGGCAGTGCAGAGAGAAAAATGATGAAAGCAGAAGTCAGACAGACTGCAGAAACATGAGAGAGAGAGAGAGAGAGAGACAAGAGGAGATTACATTTACACAGAATGTGATCTGATATGATTGTGCGTGTGTTCTTCCAAAGATCATATTCAAATTCCAACTCTGTGTGTGAGAGAAAGATTACATTTGTAGCTTTGAAAATGGTAGAAAGGGTCATGGGTTGAGCAAGACAAGAATTTGCTCCAGCTACATTTTTATTGGGTGTCTTTTCCCAAGTGTTGAAGAAATCGTATTTCAATCATAATGCATATCGATGTTTAGAGTAGCACAACTGATACTTGGTGCATTTTGGAAGTAGTCTGTACGCCCATCGGTAGAAGAATAGATAAAGAAAATAACATATGTATGTGTATATATATATATATATATATATATATATATATAGAGAGAGAGAGAGAGAGAGAGAGAGAGAGAGAGAGAGAGAGAGAGAGAATGGAGTTATGCTCTACCATAAGGAAGATAAATTCTAGTCATTTGCAGGAAAATGGATGTACCTAGAGACCATAATGTTAAGTGAAATAAATCACACATGGATGAAACCCAAAATATAAATAATTTAAAGGCCAAATTAAAAGATAAATGGTAGGAAACATGGAAATGAACTCTGCAGAGAAAGAAAGGGCATCTAGGGATGGAGGATTTTGGGCGGATGGAAAAGGAAAAGGGAAGCATTATAGAGATGAAGAGATGATTTAGACCCATTGTCTATATGTGCCAACTTTCTTAGATGAAGATAATTATTTATCAGAAACTTATACTAATAAAAATAATAATTGTGGGAAGAGTGAAATCTTTGCAAAGTGAAGAAATGCCTTCTCGAATGAACGTGGCCAATATGTGCCATTGTAGACTTCTGACCTCCTGGTTGCAGTAAAGCTATATTCTTTTAAGCCAATCAAGTTGTGGTCATTCATTAAACCAGCAAATAGGAAACTAATAGAGTGATCTATCAATATAGACTTAGAAAAAATGTACCAAGTAGAAGAAGAAATAGCTATTTCACTGTCTAGCTCATGCAGGAGACAATAGATTCACATAGATAGTAGTGTCTGGGCACCATCTCTACCTGTTAAGGTTCAGGAAAAAAATATATTATAAAATTGCCAAATTTGCTATTTGTCCCTAGTTTCATATCTCATACTGAGGAATAAACAACATCCGCAGTATCTATTAAATACCATCTCTTTAGAACATTTTGCATGAAAATGATACAGATCTTCTTATCTCTGCAGCAACACTATGATGGTGATATTACCATTCATGAAGTTGCTTCTCTTGATGTGCTGCGTGGTAATATGAGCTTCCAAGTATTTTTTTTTCCCTGTGATTTGTTGTTGATGATCCCAAGTCCAACCAAATCCAGTCCTTCTACAAGATAGGCAGAAGAATAACAGGAATGATGCCTTCTCATCCTATTCCATTTACTTTTCAGAATTTTATAACACAAAGTAGAAGCAACGCATCATTCAATCATCCTTTTCTCAGCAAGTTAGGCCATCCTCACCTCCTTCCTCCAGTGTGACCTCTCTGCCCCTTGGCCTCCTCCTGTGTCCCACACAACCACCATCAGGAATTGTTTCCTCATATGTTTTGCAACTATGAATGACAATGTCTTCACTGGAGTAAGGGATGTCTCTAGCGCGGATGGCCCAGAGTAAGACAAAATGTGGAAAGCACAGATTCACCACACGGATGAGGGGCAGGAGAGGACGTGAACTGGCTCATGGATGCTGCTGAGTAGCCATCAAGAAAGCCCAACCATGCCAAGGGAACTCTGTAACACTGGCTAATGTGAAGCCTAGTGAAGACCTGAGTAATAAAAGACTTGGAGAAGGTCTCTCTCACTTCCTGCTTTAAGTCAACCCCTTCCACAGGCTAGATCTTGAGATTCTTCCCATGTTCAGGTACACCTAAGGTTTTCAACTTGTTCTGGGTCAACACAGAAATCGAGGGAAAAGAAACCCCTTCCCTTTCCCAGCACTTACTGCTGCCACCCTCCAAACAGGCTCGTGAGAAGCTTGAGTTAGCAGAGCAAGAGGATAATAGTGTCACGTTAGAGGTGCTTCTTCATATGGAAAAGCTCAATCACATACTTCTTCCATGTGAACGTCTTGATTATCTCTCTGATCCCACAGTCTCATGACTTATCACCTCTTGCACTGTGAATTGCTTCCTTGTGCATTTTGCAATTACGAGTGATGAATTTGCCTCTGGGATGAAATTGCTGTAGAAATCTGATCAAACTGTAGGTTTGCCCTTCCAAAGAGCATATTCAAATCTGTGTGAATGCAAAAATGGATCCAATAATTATTGATTGAACCAATTATTACCAATTACATAATCATTGAACCGATAATTATTGGTTCATACCTATATCCATGCCTATGACTTTATCTATTAATATATTAACTAGAGTGCAGAGGAAGATACACATGCTTTCTCCAGATTCCTCCATGAATCTGAGTGGACTTTCCTCCCATCCCTCACCTTTGCTCAAGGAAGGCATAGTTCTTCATAAGTTTCAGCCTAACTTGGAGGGCCTTCCCCCGAGGCTGTGTTTCCAGCTAAGAAGGGCACAAAAACCTCTTTATGATAGAGATTTGCAAATATTCCTAGGTCTGATGGAGTGTTAGCTCATATGCTTACAACTTAACCAGTTAATTATCTTTAAAATGACCAAAATTATATTTCGGTCTCGGGATTTTTCTTACTTTCTTAAGGGCTCCAATATGCCTTTAAAAGTCATTTGGTTTATTTTATGTTTACTAGTATTGAATAGTTTGACTTTGTACATATATCATTAAGATTCAAAATTCCCAAGTAGATCCAGATCCTACAACCTAAAGAAGAGTTTTATTGAGCTCACAGGTTCCAGAATATCCGGTCCATGGTGGCCAACTCCGTGGAAGAAACACCATGTAGAAGAGCACAGCGGAGAAAGATGCTCAGCCCAAGGCAGCCGCGAAGTGAGGAGGAGGCAGAGCCAGGGTTAGGAGACAGCCTTCCTGGTCGCGCCCCCTCGTGGCTCATTTCTAACCAGGCCCCGCTGATGAATACAGGAGCCTCAAGATCCAATCACCTTCTTAAAGCCTCACCGCTGAATACATGAGACTTCTTGGTGATATTTTAGCTCTAAAACATAACAACAAATATTTAAATAAAAAGTGGGAGGCCTTTCTTGTACTCTAGCCCGCCACCTTTAGGTCTTCCTGAATGTTATTTTATCTGGCCTACTATTCTGTATGAACGTTCCTGAGGCTGAGACACAATACCTGGTGCTTACAACTTAAAGAAATAGAGGTTTAATGTAGCTCGTAGTTTCAGGGAACTCAGTCCATGGTCAGGTGATTCCCAGGCAGAGACATCATGGTGGAAGGACATGGTGGAACAAAGATGCTCAGTTTATAGTGGGCAGGAGGGCAGCAGCGCAGCGGAGCACGGGCAGATTGGAGGGGTAAAGGGCCTCCATTTCCTGTCTTCGGTGTCTAGAGGAATGTATTTGCTCTTGTTGTAACCTTCATGAACAAGAAGTTCTGTGAAATTGTGTCTGTTTATCAACTGACACTTAGTAGAGCCAACTGTATATGAATGACCCTCTTCTGTTGCTTGCTTTAAAGAGAAAAATAAATCTTGTTGGCTTCTAGCTTTTGTGAAATTTCCTTAATGCCTAGCAATAAAGACTTTCTCAGAAGTAACTCCATGGTGGTTATCAGTTCATTAATGAAAGCCCAACAACTACATTTTAATAGTTTTTTTGGGGGTAGATAACTGTTTTATTACTCACGTTCGTTTTTTGCCCTTTAAATTTCATCTTCCTCAACCTAGAATGTCTTTTAAAAGTGCAACATCGATTTCTTACTGCCCATCACTAGAATTGCCTGTTCTTTATAAAAAATTCAATCTTATGTCAAGTGAGAAAAGATGAAAATCTAGTTTTCCACTCATTAAATATTGGTTGAGTATCTTCAAAGTACAAGAAAGACTACAGAGAAATGCTGGTTCCCTAGGGGGACTTTGCAGTTCAGACAGATGTTTTTAGGGCTGGAGAATCAAACGTACTTATTAGCTCTGGAGGATACTGCCAGAACAAAAAAAGAAGGAAGAATTCATCTTCCGAGGGGTTTAGTATTAATTTTAATAGGCTCAGCAGGACATT
The DNA here is from genome assembly GCA_004027205.1 of Ctenodactylus gundi. Lineage (NCBI taxonomy): Eukaryota > Metazoa > Chordata > Mammalia > Rodentia > Ctenodactylidae > Ctenodactylus > Ctenodactylus gundi. The sequence continues at coordinate 760,017 of PVKB01000404.1, read as the reverse complement.
TACAGGACATATTTCTATTGTCCTTTCTAGAGAGCAGCTCAAGCTGATATAGAGTTGCTGTTGGTTGTATGGCCAAGGGTCACCTGACTTGCAGAAAACTGGTTGGTAAAGGCGAAATTGTTTCTTACAGGTCCACTCTGATTGGGGTCAAAAAGAGCAAAAACTACACCAGAACGAAGTAAAAATGTAAGCTATGGTTTTTAGACACAACTCTTAAGGTAATTAATATAGAGTATATTAAAGTCAAAACCTGTTTACTGCTTCTTTTTCCAGAAGAGCAAATCTCTCTCCCACATTTCAGCTTAGAAAAAGGAATCCTAAGCATGTGCCACTAGAACTGGTGCTGGATAACTGAGAGAGCCACTTCAGCACCCATGGCTGCCTCCCCAGCTCCACCACCAACACCCATCTGCCCAGGTACAAACGCAGGTACATGTACGTACACACATATGGGAAGTAAGATGGGAAATCTAGACAGAGAAATTATGCATGCTATTTAGTCACATTTCTCTTGGTCTGAATTCCATCTGATTTCGTTTCTATTGATTTCTATTCATTCTGTACTTTTGCTTTTATTTTGAACAAATGGTTTGTAAGCTGGAAACCATTTTCCTCCTAAGATGTAAGCTGAATATTGCTTGAAATCATAAAGAATATTTATTGCACGTTCAAAATGTTTCTGTTCATCTAATATTATGTGCCTTAAAAATAGAAAATCGTTTCTTAACGATTCTCCTTGTCAAGTACAAAGATTCCTGTTTGCTGAGAATGTAGCCCAGCTCGTAGCACTGAGATTAGTTCAAGGAAGTGCCAAATGCTTTCTTTTCTATAGGAAGGGTTGACATTTCCATGAATGGAATATTGAGGATAAGACAGATATCAAATGATCATATTATTTTCTCAGAAAAAAAAATTTTGAGACAGGGTCTTGCTCTGTATCTACACTCCAGCGTGATCCAGAATTCACTATGTAGCCCAGGTTGACCTCGAACTCACAGAAATCCTTCTGACTCAGCCTCCCAAGTTCTGGGATTACAGGCATGCTCCACCATGCCTGGCCTAGTGCGGTTCTGGGCAGTGAAACTCAGGGCCCAGTGCTTGCTGGTCAAGTACTCTAACTGCTGTGCTATGTTCACTGGACAGAGGGCAATAAGTAAGTTTTAAAAAATTTATGAAACATTCATTCTCCCTATTTTAATTTTTCAAGTTCTCTACTGATTTTTAAAAAAATTATTCTCTTTAGCTATTAAAATCTTTTGAATAGCATTTTTTATTAATTTCCTTTGCAGTAAGGAGTACTTCATATAACTTAAACTCTTGCACTCTCTAGTGGTCAGAAAGTTGAAATTTTCTCTTCTGAGAGCTTGCACTTTTACCTTTAGGGTCGTGAACCAGCCACACCCAAAGTATTCTGCTCGTCATCCTGCTTTTCTAGTGGCAAAATAACAAAGTCAGAAATTTTGCATTTAATTATACCACCATGCCTGTCAACACTGAGACCCAGCGGTTTCTGGGATCCTGTGAAGGTGTCACAGTATCTAGTAACCGATGAACTAAATTAAGAAATGTTAACCACAAAATCCAAACAAAGCCAGTTCTGCTGGGCGAGGGCCATATTGTCTCTAATGCTTCTGAGTAACTCATTTGATCCAGTAAGAATGGATGTGAACCTTCCACATTTTGAATTAAAAAAGAGAACCAAATAGAATAAATACCTGCTTTGAAACAGACAGATCTGGGCTGGGATCCAGGTCTTGCAAATATTCAACTCCTTAGCCTTTGTCCCTCATACAGCACAAGGGTGACAGCAGCAACGCTCCCCAGGGCTGTTACAGGTTGAAGCAGGGGCGTGGGTGGAAAGCCCTGCCCCGAATCCGGCAGGGGAGGGCTTTAATAAAAGGGGGACGACTACTGAGAGATCCAGGCAAGCTCAAGGTTAGTATTAACCATACTTTCCTCCATTAATGGAACCACAGGTCAGCTTGGTTCAAGTCTCACACTATCAGGCCCATTTTTCCCAGCCTAAAATCCCAAGTCCCTTGGCAGTTTCCCACCCTTAAATTCTGTTCCCTGATAATCACACAACATTCACATCTAATTTGTTCATTCTTTTTATTTTTACAAAGCAAGGCAAACAGAGGAAACAACTGACAGGTGAGGAGTTTGCACAGTGGAAACCCATCCTGACCGCCTCATGCCCTCACAGGGTGCAGAGGCGGGGAAGTGCTCTGGTGAAGTGACGTCTGTCACACAGGAGGCACCTGAAAAGATTCCCCAGGTGGGGAAGAAACCAAAAAATCACACTTGTTTAAAATGATGTCAAAGCTAAACATAATATACATAGTAGCATCTTTTCCTAGTATAAAAATAGTGCCAGAAACTATATATTTATTCAAATATATTGAAAAGGTATAAGAATACAAATAGATATTAACAGTGGCTAGTGATGATTCATAAGGTTTTTATCATAAACTGTAATAGAAATTTATATTTTCAACTATTTACATAACTTTCAATAACATTCATTAGGACACGCTTACACAGGATTTTGATAAGTAAATGGATGGAGGAAGTGAGCTTTAATACTTTCTTCTTTGCTCCCCATAATAGAGCAAAAGGGGTTCCAAAACTACACATTTATATAGTCCATGAGAACTCTGAGTTATCTCGACCTGACCAGGATTTTTTGAAAGAAAAAAATGCGTCTAGTAGGATACACGACTTCTTACATCGGGTGCTTTTGGGGCTATCGATAGAGAAGTGATTCTTACTGACAAGACAGGATGTCCATTGACAGATTCTTAATGAATTTCAGATGGAGAAAGTTCACAGCACATGTGTTACCAATGAAAGTGAAAGTGGTGGAACGGCCTCTCTGTTTTTGTGTTAAATTGGCAGGATCAGAAAGCGTGGTCTCTCCTCTGGCACCTCACACACGGACTGAGTTCCTTGCAGTTCCTGTTCTGTCTCCACAGGCGGACAACAGTACTAACCCGGGGGCAGGACCCCATGAACGCCAGGCTGCTGCACACCTACTCCAGAGCAGCCAAACTGGGCCACCGCATTTTAACTACTGCTGTTTACAGGAAAAGAAAACAGTTTCATTTTTCCCCTTTCCTCTCATCTTAAATCGACTGCTTATGATGGGCTGATAAGATTTAGAAGCACAACCTGGTGAAAAATAAAGGAAAACTGAAAATAAAATTGGAGCAGGTCAAGTACTTATTATGCATCCAGAAAATACAGGCACTTCACAGCTAGGCAAGAACCTGTCTGTGACCCTTCAAGAATCTAATATTTTCAGTATATTTTAATACACTCTCTTATCTCTGGTACTGCTATGAAAAGACGTGATTGTTCACATTGAAGAGATCGGAGGTGACAATATATCACCCTGGGATTGTTCCCGAGGTCAGGGACTCAAAGAGCTCACAGTCTTAGATTGATCGTGATCTGTGTAGAAGCTGAATCATTGTTATTGCCTTTGTTTTTTTTCAGTCTTAGAAACTCAAAAAGCGACCTACAGGATTAGCTCACTTCTCTCTAGGTCCATATCCCATTTCTGACAGTGGTCTCCCAGGCCCATGAGGGCTCACAAAGTCGTTGCCTTCTGTGTCACCCTCTGAAGACGGGCTTTGGCTAACCCTAACTACTTTAAAAGCAGGATGTGTTCAGGAACTCAGAGGTAAAGTGACTTACACAGGATTATGACCGGCAAGGCCAATCTTTCGGAAAGTATAAGGCCAGGCAATCTTACAGATACCTTTTAATATGTTAGTAAAAATAACGGGGATATTTCTGGCTGAACGTTGAAATTAAATGCATCATATTACTTTGCTATAGTCAATCATCCAACCAACCAACCAAATAAATGATATCGAACAAGAATAACTACTTGCTAGTTTTGGGTAATATAAACAGAGGAGAGGGTGAGGAAGTCCTATATGCATTTTTTCCAACTTGCAAAAATACTGGCAAGGAAATATGCACAAAAAAACCAAAAATTTTGATTTGTGCCCTTGTACCACAGATTGGCCATGCATGGAACGATTTTCCTACACATTAAAAATATTTGAAACAATTAACTAATCTGAAAGAAGCAGTCTCTTCTGTGTGAATTAAAATATCTTGAATGGCAATGTCTAACTTCTTTTGATATCTAAACTAGTTAAGTAAAATAAGTCATTATCTAAGGGCAAACCAAACAATTCTAACTTAAATACATCTTCTTGCTTGTTAAAATGACACACATCCACGTCCTCACTCAATTACTATGTCTTTATAGCAATTCTCAGTGACATATATCAAAGGGGTTTAAAAACCTATTGATATATGACTACTGCTAAATCACAATGTGTGTGATACAGAGGTTTATTAAATACTGCTGTTCTTTAAACAATTTTTATATACTAAGGGATTATGTATGCATGCATAGGTTTTTACCAGGATGTGGATATGACTATCATTTTGTGAGTCTGTGTAATTTACATACCAGTGCCATCAAAAAGCAACCTTACAGATTTGATCTGTATGACGTGAAACAAAAACAAAATAGCATTCTGTAAATACAACTATTACAATGATTATGCACATAGCACTAGTTCATAAACAGCCTTTACCAAGACAAAGTAACAGCAATATAATATTTGATTTTTTTGTACCTGATAGCTTAAGAATAAGGCCAGATGATTTAAGAAATATATGTACACAAAATTTTAAAATAAACATGTTGAATTTTAGGCAATGATTAAAGGGAAAAGAACATAAATAGAAACCATGTTTTAGAGAAAGTTTTTTGAGAGCACTTCCATAGCATACCCCTAAGAGGTTTTCTATTCAAACCAGTTATAGAAACTTAGCTCAAATACATTTTCTCTTGGGGAGAGGAGATAGAAATTAGCCAACCAAATCTCTCTTCCTGTTCTCCTCAAATTCGAACATCCCTTTGTATTTGGAACTAGTTGTCTTACACTAGTTGCTCAACTCATCATCTACTTCTCCAATATAAATAAATACAACTACAGGAGAACAAGTGGGCTCAAATCCTAAGAAAATGTAAATTACACTAAAAGTTGTGAGAAGGAAATTTCACACACTGTAAGATAAGAGTTGGTATTCAGGTCACACGACAAAACTTTGTTGATTTTGGCTTAACTCACCCTATAAACTAAACTATTGCAGTTTTTCAGTCGTTTATTCAAAACACCAGTTCTCAGAAGCATCTTCTGACAGAACATCACTGTTGGCTGACAGCCACCCAGGGCCCTTGCCCATCTGAACCTCATTCATTTCTCAGGGAAGGCAGTGGCTGCATCCTCTGATGACCTCTGATGGCCCCTGGATACGCTGGACTGCCGTGCTTTGATGCCTACCCATGGGGCCTACAGACTGCACAAAAATGACAAGAGTTCTCTCCTGCCTGCTTTGTTATGAAAGTAGCTAAGCAGCTGAACAACCCATTTCTTGATCATACTGCTTCAAAGAACTTTCCATGGGATTGTTTCTCAGTGCCTTACATTTAAGGCAGTTTTGACAAATATACTCGCTTCTCCTTAAAATCTACTCAGTCAACATTTATGTTCTATTTTGTGATGGATTTTAATGTTCCAGAGTATATTTTCTCCTAACCTACTTTTGAGAAAAGAAAGGCCCCAAATGTTGCCGAAAGATTGTAACTCAGAAAACACAAAAACCAATTGTTTATAATCTCCAGTCAAAAAGCAACCTCAATGCCAGGATGCCACTCACATCTGTAGTACATAAACTACCACAAAGAATGTTTTTATCAGTGTGCTCAGAGTGGGTGCTTTTAATCATTTCAGTTCAGTGGCATAAAACAAATGTACAGAAAACATGTGATTTTCCACTAAAAACATTCATGCTATGCTCTCAAAACTTGTGCAAGAATAAAAACACAGCAGTGGCAAAGAATACATCCAGTCTGTGCAACACACAGATAAACTAGGCACGCTGCAAGAGTACCCCATGTCTGTGCACGTCCACTCTCTGCATGACGTAAGCCCTTAGGTTCTCTTGGCTTGGCCGCTCTCCCCATTCACCATCATCTGCTCCTGCTGCTCTGCGAGAGCCTGCCATTTCTGCCTGTTCTTCCTGCAGCCATCCAGCAAAGGCATACAGTCCTCTGATACATGGGTCAGAGCCTAGGGAAAGAACAAAGAAGGAAACAACCTGAGTGAAGCTGGGAAACAAGTCCCCTCCCACAGGCCTGTCACAAAGGGCCACATTCCATACTTGCTTCATGAGCAGCCCCACCACCGGGGTGTCCACACGCTGTGACACACACCCACGTCACTCATAAAAGGTTTCTCCTAAGCTGCACAGATAAGGAGGACATGGTGAGAGAGAGAGCGAGCACACACATTCGGAGTAACCTTATGAACCAGGGAGAAAGATTGTGTGGAATCTGCTTTTCAGGGAAGCCAAACATTTTGTTTCTACATAGTTTATAGATGGCTGTCCGGATGTGAGTGTAAGAAGCTGCTTACTTTTTGTGTTTGTCTCTAGAATGGCTTGATACAAGGTACTTAAGTAGATTTTTCTCGGAGGTCATAATAAAGGTTCATTCATAATGATCCTGTTTTCATTTTTGCATCTCAGAACTATCTAGTTTTTCAATAATGAGAATATACTACTTCTGTAACAGCAGTAAAAATACACACCTGTGCCACAGAATCTTCAACAGCAGATTCAAATGAAATGAAACCATACACATATAAAATACAGAAGGATAAATAAAATCTATAATAAGCAACATGATTACTATTTCGCAGCATTTATAGAGATGGGAAAAATCAAGAAAGCCTTTGACATTTTCAGCAGAGGAACTCTATCCAACCAATAAGGAAAGCATTTGTTATTCAAAGAGTCACAGGTTCAAGGGGGCTTGAAACACTGCTCTAGCCATACTCCTAAGGAAGACCTTGTAACAGGTAGAATGTTGGAAAAGGTGGGAGACAGCAGGGCAGTGGTGTTGGCACCAGCCGTCTTTTTGTTGCTGTTGTTCCTTCTGGTGCATCTGTTGTCCCTTGCTCTCCTTCATTGTCTTTCATCGGTCACAACTTTTTATTAATTTCTTCTGATGGTAAGAATTGGGACCAGGGGTGAGAACCGAACTTCAGATGGAGTTCTCCTATTAACTAATGACTGGTTGTCTGGGGGCAAACATTCCATCTCTCTGCAAGGTGAACTTTACACATTCAATTACTATGCTTCTGCGGTATCTGGATCAGGGGATTTCTAGGTTTCTTCTGGCGCTGACATTCTATGGTAACTCCACAATAAACGTTGTTTTCCCAAGTAATTAAAACCTAAAACAGTTTCCTCTTTTAACTTTTTAATGATTCTGCCTGGCAAGCACTTCGTTGCTAAATTGTATCCTCAGCAATGCTGGAACTTTTAAAGAAAATGACAGCATCGATCTACTTTGTATACTTGGGTCATATACACCCAAACTGGCAAACTGTGTATTTTAGGGAGAATCTTTTTATTTGAAAACAGAACGAAATAAAACTCCAAAGAAGCCACGCTAGCAGAAGTGTACAAGTGGAAGCCTGCAACATTCCTGCAGTCAGCTCCTTTTAGTCCTAAGATAAATTCTTTTAACTATATTTTTAGCCACAGTGGGACAAAGAGAAAAAGTTCAGTAATTATTTTTCCTTGAGGATAAATTTATGTCTAAAAATGCTACGTAGTGCAGGTACATTATACCTCCTTGTGAGTAACACTGGTACACAACCGTTTTCGTGTTCCTAAATGAATTTGTTGGTGCCTTGTACTTATCAATGTTCACACATAGAATAAAATCTTTGAGGAGGAAATATAAAATGTGTTTATTCAACAAAAACATGCTCATCAGCAAAACAAATACTGTAATCATGATATTTCTTTCTGACTTAGAAGCAAAATCATGTACCTAATTTTATCTCTTCATTTTATTTAAAATATTAATTCATAACAAGGTAAGTTTAGCCAGTGTGCAGATAAATACCTCATACAGCTGCAAGCAGATGGCATCTATGAACCCAACTTGCATACTCGGGATCTTGTTTTTCTTCTCCCTGTTCATCAGGTCCTGAAAATGCAAAGGACAGACACACAGGCACATCTTTATTATGTAAGGCACAATGAATGTTGGCTCTACAAAAATGAGATGGTGGGTTAGTTTATGAAGGTCGGATGGCAAATATGTGCCCTTCCCACTAGTGAAGAAAGAGAAGACCCTCTGTCTCATTTCTCAAAGACCCAGAAGTGGGTTGAGAAGCGTCTTTTGTTCCTGCCCTTGAGGTCCTCACTCTATGTACAAAGGCAGTATGAGTCAAAGCCCTTTACGTTTTGCGTGCCTTACGGGAAATTTCTTCTAAGAAGATAACAAAGAATGGCACCGAAAGCTTAGCCCCATAGTTGTTTATCATTGTGTTGTTTATAACAGTGAACACGGCTAACATCATTACACCAAAGGAAGTGGATAAATTATGTCCAGTTCATTTCAAGAAATTATGATAAATAATACGCAGGGGAGCATCTGTTAGCACACAAAGGGGCTTCTAATATTTAACAGGAAAAAGGCAAATTTTCAAAAAGATACAATACAATGAAACTTAGGATTTTTTGTCCTTTTCATTTGTTGTTTTGCTTTCTGTAATGAACATGTATAATTTTTCTAATAAGAAAAAAATGTTAAAAAATAGAATTGAGCAATTGCCCAGAGAGGCATAAAGAAGTCCACAAGCTTTCAAATGTATTTGAACAATTCCCTCCAACCAGGTGTCATACTTACGGTAGGCTCTATGTTGAGCTCTTTTCTCTCTCTGTCTCCTTGATCAAAAAATTCAGTTGCGACAAGTTCTGCTATCTGAAATAAGTAGCAAACTGAGTTTAGGGAACAGCTTATCTTTCAAACAGAGGCTTGGAATGAAGACAATAAGACTTATTAAGTCGACAGTTTGCAATCACATCAATAAATTTGATTAAAGCAATAATGAATAACAAAAATATACTTCACAGCTTTCAAATGAATGATGAATTATAAGGTTAGGGTTTGTAATCTCAGTAGCTAAGCACAAAAGCGGCATGTTGTCTCAGCTTCATTAATTAGCATGAAAACTGTGTGCCCGGTATTAGGCTTGTTCATTATAATGGAGCTGATCAATCATTGTTGAAAGCCCTTTCGGGGGTGGATCTAGGACACGGTGTAAGTACACAGAATATTTCCAATTCAAATTCAGAACAACAGGATTTGTGTACACCTTCATCTATCTTACATCTTTATCTCTCCTCATCTGCTGACAAATCCTAATTCTCAACTATATGCATAAAATTTTTTATTTGCTTTTGTCCCATATCCTATCACAAGCCAAATGCACAATGGTGGCGAATATCAATAAAAACTACCATTACCAATGTGACTATTTATTTTTAAATAGCTGTTTCAGTTTTAGGGTTGATTTTAGTAGAGCCACTTGGTCAAACTGCTGTTTTAATGTCACCTGGAATAAATTAGTCATTCTCAGGGTGGTTTTGCAACCAACACCAAATTTGTTTCATTTTACTTCCAAGATTTAGTGATTTTCTTAAAATAATTTATTAAATTTTATTAGTTAGAGAAACTACATATATATATACATATATATATGTATGTTGTGTGCATACAGATATATATTTCTAGTATTTTTTGTTCTTTCTATAAGAACCCACTGACTTTTAGTGTGCACATGTGTGTATGTGTGTGTGTTACTGAGATTCAACCTCGTTCCTCACACATGTGATAAGGCAAGTACTCCACATTGAGCTATATCCCCAGCCATTTTTATTTTATTTTACAACAGGGTCGACCCGAATTGCCTAGGCCACCCTCGAACTATTGAACTTTCTGCCTCAGCCTCTTGAGTCGCTGGGAATACAGGTGTGTGTTACTGTGCACTGCATGTGCCATCACTGACATTTTTTGTGGTTGAATTTTTTTACACCCTATATAAACATATAAATATATCTATCCCCATGTGGCTCCCTTCTTAGGAAAATGGTGGCATGCACATTTTTCTCTTTTTTTTCCAGTTAAAAATAAATCTTTCTATTCATTCCATAGAATAACCTTCATTTTTAATTTATAAGTGCACAGAACTCTTTGTGTGACTGTACTATGACTTCCAATCATTACCCTACTGATGAGTATTTGAGTTATTTCTGGTCTTTGTTATCACAAACAACACTACAACAAAGACCTTTGTATAAACATCTTTTGATACTCTTGCCAGTGTATCTTTGGGTTCGGATTCCTAGTAGTAATGGCAAATACATGTGCATATTTGTATACTTCTAAAGGGTTGTGGTATTCTGCATTCCGTATTTTCTCACAATTTTCCCAACTGTGTGTGTTCTAAAACGTCGGGAGTTTTGTTACTCTGACTGTTCAAAAAATATTTTTAGTGATTAAGTAGAAGATAATTTACATAAATTATAAGTATATAGCTCAATGTATTAAAAAATGTGTAAAACCGTCAACTATACCCCCACAAAGATATAGACTATTTTATCACTCCAAAAGCTGCTCTCATCTCCTTTTTGAGTCATTCTCTATTTTTGGCCCCAAACACTCTTATGATTCCTCTCTCCATACATTAGGCATAATTATTCTACGAGCTCATATAAATGAAATCAGGTTACATATTTTGTTGTGTCTGAATCTCTTTGCTTATCATAATGTCTGTGAAAGTCGCCCACAATGTTGCATGTATAAACCATCAGTTCGTTTTCATTGCGAAGAAGTCTGCCACTGAACGAGGATTGTTCAGTGTACGAATCCATTTTCCTGCTGGCCAACATTTGAGTTGTTCCTGGTTTCTGACTTTTTTAATAAAATAATTATGCCTTTCTGTAGTCCTTTTGAATCAGAGTGGTTTTCATTTATATTCTCTCTTGTAATTGAGCTCCTGAGAACCCTTCCAAATGAGTAAGGCTGAGTTACACGTTTTTCCTGTCAACTTTCTGCCCAAATCTTTGGCCTTCTATAATGTCGTTAGTCTCCTTCTTTACTTTTAGTTCTTTATGTCTTAGGAATATTAACTATGTGATGTACATCGGAAATTGTCTTCTCAGCTTCTCATTGTCTTGTGCTTTGCCTACGGTGGGAGTCTTTAGCTGTGGATTTTCTTTGTGTGTGTATAACTGAGTTTATAAGCCTTTCCCTTATTTCTGCATGTTGGTCTTTAGTAAAAAAAATTTTCTTATGCCCAAGTTACAGAAGAATTCACTCATGTGTTTATTTAGTAGTTGTGTAGGTTAATTCTCTACACCGGATTCTGTGCTTTATTTGGAATTTAGGTGTGTAGAGTAGATTCAAAGTTTTTCTTTTCCTACTTGGTATCTATTCATTCCCACACTATGTAATATCTTTCCTATCTTTCTCGAGTAGTGAAAATGTTGTCTTTATTATATACTCAGTTTTCTATATAATAGTAGATTTTTTCGTGTCTGTGTCTGTGTGTGTGTGTGTGTGTGTGTGTACTGAATCTAGGGCCTTTGCACTGTGCTACATCCCCAGGTCTTTTTATTTATTTATTAATTTTGAGATAGGGTCCTGCTAAGTTGTCCTGGCTGGTCTTGTATTTGTGATCCTCCTGCCTCAGCCTTCTAAGCTTTGGAACTCTAGGCACTAGCCACTGCACCTTACTAGATTTTCTTTTATATTTTACTGGTCTGCTTCAAAACTAAATAGTTTTAATTGTAGAGACTTTATAGTATTGTTTTCATGTCTATCTCAACCTTGTGCTTTACTTCGCAGGACTGTGGGGTATTGTGCTCTTTTCCCTCCCAAATAAATTTTGAAATCAATTTACCTATGTTCAGAACAAAGATTATTTTGATTTCTTATTGTAATTGCATTAAACTTATAAACTAACCTAGAGAGAGAGAGAGATGATACCTTTATATTAATAATTTTTTTTCCTAAGGTCATGTTGTATTTTTCCATTTAGCTCAGTCTAACTTTGTGCTTTAGTAAAATAAAATGCTTCCTAATATTCCTGATATAGTTTTGACATTTTTTCTTTTTTGATATTTTATTAATTTTATTTACTCTTCTCCACAGTAAACATGATCTCTATTATGTCTTCTAATTGAGTTCCTTGGTTAGCTTTCCCATTCCTAACTTTTGGTTTTCAATATATTCAATAATTTTATTTGCAATTAGACAGTTTTACCTCTTCTAAATCTGATGAGTTTTAATTCCCATTACTGATTCAATTTCACTAATACTTCCAACAATTTAAAATATCTTATTTGTAAATAAGTAACATCGTATTCTTGTAAAGAAACATTTAACATAAATAGATACTATATTTGACAACTGTTATTGGCACACTTGTGGATATGATCGCGCTTTGCGTTTTTCCTCCTTAGCTACTAAAAAGGTCACTGTTTGTAAGTGCAGACTTCATGTCACGCTCCTATCAGCTATTTACTACTGAAATAATAGACAGGCCAAGGGTGAGTGGTGCTGCTTGTGCCGAGAGAGATCAGTGCCCTTGGAACTTCCTGACTACCCACGGGGCAAGGTAGAAGTGTGTTTATCCTGTGTACCAACTGCTGTTATTCGGTCCTCACACAACCGGTAAGTCCTTGTGTCCATTTTATAGATGATAAAAATCATGGTGCAGGGATGACAGTGGCCAGAAAACAGCAGCTCGACACCAGAACACGGATCCGAGCCCAGCACCTGCTCTCTTTTTTATTCCTTGTAGCTTCCAACATCTTTTCTTTCTAGTAATTTTTGCCCTTCTTGCATTTTCCGCCAATAAAATAATGGGAAGAAGGGGTTAAGAAGAGAGGATAAACAGAGAATACAATCTATTGAAACGGACATGCAAGCTATTACTTAAGATAGAGCAAGAAGGCATGAACATCCTCTTTCCGGGGTGCGTGTCAGTTCGGAGACATGGCTGCGTATTGCAGGAGGAGCCTGCAGCTGCCACGCCTGTGACTACATGCTCAAAGCCTGGCCCAAAGACAGGCTCTCAAAGATCTTTGACAGGGACTTAATGTTCAAAATGCAATCTCAGAAGACAAAAGTATTATGTACATGTCACTACATACCCACTTTTCTAAGCCTTTATTGTACCTGAAAAATGTTTTGACTTCGTTCTCATTCAGAGAGAAGAATTTATTCCCAGCCTCCTGATCAGATCTTTTCTGATATCTTGTACCAACATTTTGTACCTCTCCCCACCCCAAAAATGTTTAAGTTCTACCGTTAGGAGAACTCTTTGCCTCCTTAAAGCTAAGGTATGGCCTGAAAGGCCATTCATGATCAATTTTGCCTTTTCTTGTTTTCAAGATTAAAAGCATGTTCTAAACATATCCAAAAGTGAGCCAGAGTAATATTGAAATCAAAACTTAGGAAAAATTAGTTTTATTTTCCATGTTAGTGTGGATATTATCTTCCTTAGCATATCATACAGTCATTAAGGGTAGATGAATCTTCTAAAAAGGAAAGTCATCCTAAGTCCAACTTCTTCTTTTAACACTACTTCAACATTTTTAAAAAATGGCAAACATACTTTAGAAGCTATTTTTAAGTGTAGAGATTTTTCTTACTTCGGATTTTTAATTATGACATTTATCTTTACTAAGCAACATACCCGTTGTTGAACAGGCCAGGGTTTTGTAATGGCAGAAAGGTCACAGGCTGTCATCAGCATCGCTCTGGTAAGAGAAGAAGAAACCCCAAACTTCTATTTATTTTTATGTGAATATAAACCTTCAGTAAATCATCACTAATGAGAACATAAAATTAAAACCCTCTCAACAATTAGGAATGACAATTTATGGAGGCTGGGTAATGGAGACAGAATTTATATAGAAGTCTGCCTACTGCAGTGACAACAGAGTATCACTTTTGTGGACCTCTGTGAGCTTTAGAAGGTTGTTGTCAAGCTGCCCCACTGTCTCCTGATTGGCTCAAAAAGGATTACTATTATTATTATTATTATCATTATTAGAGACAGGGTCTTGCTCTATAGTCCAGTCTGGTTCTGACCTCACTAGGCAATCCAGGCTGGCCCTGAACTCATGCAATCAACTTTCCTGAGCCTCTCAAGTGCTGGAATTACAGGTGTGCGCCACTATGCCCAGTTTATGTGATGCTGTGCAATCCAATCCCAGTGCCTGGTTCTACAGAAAGAAATTATTAACCTTTGAGTAGAAAATTCCTTGCTATTGTATTATTATTATTATTATTATTATTATTATTATTATTATTCTTACTTCGATAGCTTTTCTCAGTGGCTGCATGAGGAAAGCTTGCTTAAAAAAAATAACCCTAGGGGTTATTGCTGGGTATCCTACTGATAAAAGTCCTGCCTCAGAAACAGACTGGGTCACTCTGACTGGTTCACTGCCTGTAGTGCTTCTACAGAAAAGCCTTTGAACAATTAAGTGGTGTCTGCTGGAGGCCTTCCCTCTTTGGCAGATAAGGGGAGGCAGGAGAAGACTATCGTGGGGCTGGAGGAATGACTCAGCAGTTAAAGCCAAGCACTAAGTACTGACGTTCATTCCCCAGCACCCCATAAACCAGGCCTGGCGGTGCATGCCTGTAATCCCAGCCCTCAGGAGCCTGAGGCAGGAGGATTGCTGTGAGACCCAGGCCAGTCTGGGCTCCATCGTGAGTTCAGAACCAGCCTGGGCCACAGAGTGAGACCTGTCTCAAAAAAAGACAATGCTCTCTGTCCTTTCTTGGGTAGAGAACTGAAGGACATCCTGATCCCTGGAGTGCTAAGAGGTCTCTGTGGCTACTGCAGCATAATGGTTCTAGGTTAGCATCCTGCTTTCCTATACCGGATTCAAGTGTCTGCCATACAATCCCTTTTTGTTAAAAAAAAAAAAAAAAAAATAGGTGAAAAGGCCATCCCTGTAAGACAAAATGCTGTTTTGGCCAAGTATCCCTTGGTCCTCTAGTGAATCCACCCTAAGTACAGAGTGCCTCACGAGTTGTCAAAACCTAGGGAAAATGAGAAACTTAAACTAAATGCACCTTTTTCACAACATACTCATTGCAAAATATTCTCTACATGTTGGTTACTTCCTTCTACACATATAAAACGCAAATCTGTTTATCTTATGGAGATGACTGTTAGGACTCCCTGTACACTCTTGCTAACTATATAAGGTCACAGAGGAAACAGTGTCCTGCTGTCTGTCACTCTGTACCCTGCACTGACCCTCACAGAGAAGGAGCGTGCCACCGATGTTTAGAATCACTAAAGGATTTTAATATTGCTTGCCAGTTCAGACTATCTCCTCAAATGAAGACTACATGAGCTTAACTATAATCCCCAAAAATGAAGGCACAAGGTGATGTCGAGTACTTGGTTTACTGTGCACTTCTCTATAAAAAGGCAGAAGTTAGGAGTGCAGCTGAGAACACGGGCACTGGGAATTCTTGTTTCTTTCTTCGTGATTAAGAAAACTGTTCACGAATCACAGTAGCATGTCTATATATTCTGCTTTTGAAAAACATCTTGAGACTATTAAGTGAAGCATTACTACAGAACAGACAGCTGGGCATTTATATATTGTTTCCTTCTAATTTGCACTTCTCTTCAGATGCTAAGTAATCTCAACCTATTAAAAGAAATGTTGATTCCAACAAAATTGTATCAGTAGTATCTCTAGTTGGGCAGTGTTTTTTTCATTCTTTTAAATTTTTTACTTTCAAGATAAGGTCTTGCTAAGTTGCCCAGGCCAACCTTGAACTTGCAATCCTCCTGCCTCAGCTTCTCGAACGTTGGGTTTACAAACATGCACCACTGCCCCTGGATTCTTTCTCTTTTGCTGACTCTTATTTTTTTTCCCTGACCCAGTTCTTTCCGCAGCAAATGAATTCCCAAATGCACTTCTTTTCAAGCTCATGTTCCTACCTAGTCCTTTGTACAATATTCCAGAGGAGTCCGATAGCCCCAGAGACCATCATGTTTAATAAATAACTGCAATAAGAATTGACAGTGAGAAAATTAATGGGGTAGCAAAACTTGTAAGGATAGTAAACTGACTTACAAAAATAACTCCTTTTGATGAGGGTCTTCCAAATTGAATTGATCTTTTCTTATAATTTCAAAAAATTCTCCTCGTCTCCTTGAAAATAAAACAAACGTTATTTACAATGTGTCCGTAGATTATCATCCTGGTGGTCTATAAGACTTGTGAAGTAAGATTTAAAGACTTCTAATTTTTTTACTGTCCCTTAATTCTACCTCTATCTTAGAACCTGATATAAAAATCATTTAAAAATATTTAATACTTCACTTTCCTTCTTTTCATTTGCTTTGAGTGAAACATTAAACCTCACCTAATTTTTAAGTACAGATCATAAATGATAATTTCAAATCTGAAATATTTTACTTAAAAAGCAATTATAAATGTAATGTCAAGATAATTTAGTATATTTTAATGTTTGTGGCATAATAAGATCTACTGGCTTCGTTTTAACATTGTATATTTTATTCATATATATCATGACATACGAAAAAAGAAATTATAAAGTAATTTTGAAGTAAAGGAAGACCTAGTTAAGTTTAAAATAATTGTTACTCAGTGAAATTAATAATATTCAATAATATTCAATTATTCAGTGTACAGTAATTATTCTGTGTAAAATGTTGTTAAACTATTTTGAGAAGTCACAAGATGAATTATTCTTTTCACAGTGTTTTAAAATTGAGCTAAAGACAAGACACTAGACTCAAGAAAAACTTATATAGTAAAATGATTACATAAAACTGAAGATCAAAATTGAAAAGCAGGCTTCACACAAAACCAGAGGCGAGATCTACGTGGCAGGGAAAGACTGGAAAGGCTTTGTAGCTACAGAGCTACAAATTCTCGGTGCTGGAGGAACGGCACAGCAGTTAAAAATTAAAGTGCTTGCCCAAGGCCCTGAGTTCAATTTCCCAGTACCACATAGTAAGCCTTATAGCCTTATACACACCTATAATCCTAGCACTTGGGAGCAGGAGGCAGGAGGATTGCTGTGAGTTCAAGGCCAGTCTGGGCTTACACAGTGATTTCAGAACCAGCCTGGCCTAGAGAGCAAGACTTTGTTTTAAGAAAATAAATAAACAAACAAATAAATAAAATAAAATTCTCAGTAATTTGATAATTCTTATTCTGTAATTATTTTGAATAAACTATAGTATGCTACATTTTTCTTTTGTTCTAATTAAACTTAAAATGCTCTAAAACTCAATGCAGCAGGCACACACAAGTCACTTCAAGATATGAAACAGTTGATATACCTTATCAGTTTTTGTGTGTTTGCTCTGTTTGGTCTCTCATAAGAGCGGCTAAGACCAGGGCTGAGATCCTTGTTCTGCATCGAGAGACCTGTGCCACTAGGTGATCCATGAGTGTAACTCCCTGACTTCTGGTGTCTCAAGGTAGGCATTGTAGATCTTTCTCTCTAAGTTGAAAACTAATGACTTCCCAAATGCAAAAAAGTCTTTTCAGCTTTTAGAAAATCAGTTTAATCATGGAAATACATAGTCACAAATAACAATCGATGGCAAAGTCTTACTTCAGAAGCAGTAATCTCAAAGAAATGCATTAACACTTTTCTTCTGCCAAAGTAAAATAAAAAGAAGAAAGAATTGGCCTTTAGCTTATTCTTTTGACCACCTAGGCTTGGATGGCAGCACAAAGATAATGTGAGATGGACAGAAGCTGGGAGAGGGAGGGAAAGGAGGAAAAGCAAATGGCCTATGGGACTTCAGATTGGACAACCTGGCCTGGGACAACCTCAGGATGAATATACTATTTGAGCACAGTGTCAGAGACATAGCAGAAGAGAAACATGAATAACTACACATTCTGTACTATGCGTTCTTACAGCTAAAGACTGCCCCATATGGCTGTTGAAAAGATAATGTATTAAAAAAAATACTTCCAAGTATTTAAGACAGTGTGTTGATAAATACTCCCAAGACCTGTTTTGGCGGGTAGTTCTTAACACTTACTTAATGTAAAGGGCCAGGTCTGTAGCTAAAATAGCTTGCTTGATCATTTTCAGTGTGGTCTTATATTCTTCAATGGAGAGGCCACTGAGAATCTGATTGCCCTTTATAAAAAAGAAAGCAAACACCAGCATTAGTGCGCCACTAGAAAAGCTGCTTACAAGAAAAAGATATGAAGACACAGTCATGTGTTGTAGATATATGCCTCATACTCTGAACTCACAAACAGGGAGGACATGTGCTTGGTTGAAGTAACATGAAATGCTATTTCCAGTCTCTACTTTCACCCACCCACTCTGTCATGTAAGGAAAAACCCTTCATGATGTTATACATTCCCGTATATGCATCTTTGTCTAATTCTTTTAATCTTTCAGCCTTACTAAATCCAGATTTAAAATCTAGTAACCACATACGCTTTTCCTTTGTGCATATTTACTGCTATAATCTAAGAGCAAATAAAACTGAAAAATCTAAGCCATATGAATGGATGTAAAGAATGGAGTTGTAAATTTTTTACAATCAATGAGAATTAAAATGTCTCCTCATTTTAAATGACTACTAAAATTGGCTTTAGTAGTCATTTTAAAAGCCATTGACTTTTTTTTTTTTTTTTTTACAAAAATCTGGCTTTTGTCATGAGCCCAGTAATATCTCTGATGCAAATGCATATATGTGAGTCAATCCTGCAAACCATGTGTTTCCATTAGGAACATTATTATGGCTGGGATTTGGAATGTTTCCCAAAAGTTTCATATATTTAGTTTTCATGTATTATCTATGGAACCACATGTTGTTAAGCGGAGATAGGGGCCTGGTCTGGAGGAGTGGGCTGTAGGCATTGGTGGATTAGAGGTGTGTGGTGGGAGACAGGAACGTGGCAGATTATAGATTACAGGTGTGTGGATTGGATTACAGGGGTGTGGTGGATTACAGAGTACCTTTGTGTGGTGGACTAGGCCTTAAACCTAGAAGGTGCAGAGTGCTAAGGCTGCACTGAACTCAGAAGGGGTGGATCACTGGGACAGGACCTGGAAGAATATGTGCTACTTCCTCTCTTCGAGACTTGACTTGGCTTCTTCTTTGTAATGCCATGAGGAGCTGCCTCCACCTCTGCCTCTGCCACACGCTTTCATCATTGTGCCCCCATGGATGGACCATGACCTTCCGAACCTGTGAGCTACAGTGAACCTTCCCTTCTCTAGCTCATGCATGCTGGGTATTAAGTCACAGCAATGAAAAAGTAACTAAGCTAAACATGAAAACACAGATGGTGGCAGCACTGAGCCCAGGGTTCCTCACAGGTTGGTGGTGTGAGACAGCAGGGGCTCGGATGTCTCCAAGGAACCCTCAGAAAGGGGCTGACCCAGGTGCACATCACCAGAAGATTTCACTGCACAACCCCCCTTTATTTCTGTCCTGTAATTTAAAGCAGAGTAGCTCTTTAATCTTGAACTAAGTAAAACACACAGCTGGAGCACTCCAAATAGACCGAAAACATCTGTATATAGAGTCAGATGTGTTTCATAAATCTCAGAGCCAAGAAAAAAATAATGCTGAGGCTTAGGAATG
Source organism: Ctenodactylus gundi (assembly GCA_004027205.1). Taxonomy (NCBI): domain Eukaryota; kingdom Metazoa; phylum Chordata; class Mammalia; order Rodentia; family Ctenodactylidae; genus Ctenodactylus; species Ctenodactylus gundi. The sequence goes on along the minus strand of PVKB01000404.1, from coordinate 740,427 downwards.
AGATGTGGAAGCAAAAGATCTGTCCTGAAAATGGGAGAATGTCTCGGTGTGCCAGGCTGGGGCTAAAACGCTCCAGTCAGTAGGTCACACTAGGTGCTGCCAGTGTGACAAGGGCTTAGTTAGTGACAAAAATCTGCAACTATATTAAACTATTTTAAAACTGAGGCCAAACAGAAAACTGGTGAGAAAACCTCCGAAACTTTTTATTTAATATAAAGCAATTTCAAGCAGAAAATGAGCAATCTTTTGATGCTATAGATTCTTACTTTCCCCCACAAAAGCAAAGGCTCCAATGTGTTTACAAAAACAGAGACAGCTCATATCATACAGGCCAACCATATATACAACCAGGTTCCTTATATATCACGTTGAGTAGTAACATTACATACATACAAGGACGGCGCATGAGCTGGGTGTGGAACAGTATGTCTGAAAGTAATCCCAGGTACTTTCCTGACTCAGGAGGATCCTAAGTTTGAACCCAGCCTGAGTAACCTAGCAAGACCCTGTCTCAGAAGTAAAGTAGCTCTGGGTTCAATATCTAGTACCCCACTGCTCCCTCCACCCCACCTGAAACACACACAAAAAGTAACTATGAGAAGAATACTTTAAAAAAAGGTAAGTCTATTTTCTTGCTTTGGAATTGAGTTTGTAATAAGATATTAACACAAAAGTTTAAGCTGCCCCAATAGCGAATTCCAAGGAAAGTCCAGATCGTTCTGCTATGATACAACACATACATTTCTGCAAAGCCTCAGGGTTTTTTGTTTGTTTTTTGAGACTGGGTCTGTCTGGCTCTGTAGTCCAGGCTGGTCCTGAACTCACTATGTAGTGCAGGCTGGCCTTGAACTCATGGCAGTCTTCCTGCCTAGGCCACTCAAATTCTGGGATTACAGGTATGTCCCACCACAACCAGTTTATGTGGTGCTGGGGAATCAAACCCAGGGCCTTGCACTTGCTGGGCAAGTGTTCTAACTGCTGAACTACATTTCTAGCCCAAAGTCTCAGTTTTGGAAAGCTGCATATTAAAAATAACATGGTGAAAAAAAAAAAGTGTTCAGGTAGACACCTCAGAGCCCATGCAACTCGGTAAACAGAGCATTACCTGGACCAGGAACTAGTCCTGTGGAGCTAAATGAGGTAGCTCAGGCTGCTATGTGTGCGGGCTGCCTGGCAGGATGGTAAACAGGCTCAGAACAACCGCGTGGAAGTGCTGCACGGTGAGGCTCTGGCACACTACCGCGGCCCTGGCTCACAGAGGCGTGGAGCTGCTGTGAAGGTGGACGCTGAGGGACCAGGAAGTGCCAGTGACCGGCAGCCGCGAAAGCACGGGAAAGCGACACCGCGGGTGCAGGTGCCTATTTTTAATATTCTTAAAATAGAATGGAAAGGGCTGTGTGTGCAGAGGTCAAGTGGGGCTTTTCCTTTTAAGCTGATGGTCAGAATTCAGTGTCCACGATTTGTGCACTTCGCTCTCCAGGCAATTTGTGTGTGCAAGGATACAGCCTCCACAGCTCACGGACATCATGGTTCTACTTCTGGGTCACACACACACTCATCATGGCAGTCCCTTTGTCACCGTACGGCTTCCATATTAGATCACATGCAAACTTTCTCAGGAGGCTGCCAAAATACTCACTATGAGGTGTTCTGGGAGGGGTGCGAGAGAACCCTCCTCACCTCAAGTAAGAGAGAGGCCTGTAGGTCCCGAGTATGTTTACTGAAGTTCAGAGGGCAGGGCTGACACTAGAATGGACTCCTGCTGATCCTGCCTGGGAAATCTACAAGTAAGACTCAGGCAGCAGAGCCCCTGTGCCTATTCTGGAATGGCCCACCAGGGGCATTCTGCAGGGATTATCCAATTACTTATCTGTTTATATGTCCACGGGCAACAAGAAATGCAAAACACCTAACAGTACCAGCCTCCTTAAGATCATCCTGGTCCCTCTTCCTATCTTCCTTTCACATTCTCCAACTTTACAGGGGGTAAGGAACTACCTGAAGGTTTGAAAATGCGAAAGGAGCTAGAAGAAACAAGAGAAGGGGCTTGGGAAGCAGACAAATACAGGAAGGAGGAATTAGAAACTTGATTTCAAGCTCAACATCTGGGGGCTACTCCCCTGGCCTGGACATTTCTGAACTGAGAACTATATAACATACACTGAAACTACAGTAACTAGATGGCTCTTACATACATACATACATATATTATATACACATCATTTACACAGCCAAGAAACGTCATGGGATTCCCTAAGTTTTTTTTTTCAGGGTTAGGGGAAAAATTCTCCCCTGGGCAAGCTTGAAGATAGTGATTTTAGGATTTTATACATACAGTGTGTTCAGTGTAACAGTTGACAATTTATTTTATCATCATCATGAAGGTAATACTTGTATATATCAAATTATGAGAAAAATAAGTGACTTCTTCCCAAAATAAAAAAGTATTAATAAGTTTACTACATAAAACCATTATTAATGTTTTGGTGAATATTATTTTAATCTCTTTATTCCTCACCATCAATAGTATGTTTAACCAGGTATATCACTTGTGTCCTTACACTGACAAATACCCATTTAACTGGGTTGTCAAGTAGCTTTACTCAAAAATGTTTTAATAGAAGAGAGGGCCAGGGATATAGTTCAGTGGCACAGGTTGCCTTGCATGTACCAAGCCCTTGACTCACTTGCCAGCACTACAAAACAAAACAACATAACCCAAACAAAACCAAACACCCAAAACCAAAACCAAACACTCGCAGCACCTAAAGAGAAGAAACCATTGCTTCGTGAATGTAAATTCTGAGCTGTATAAGCCTCTTCAATTGGTTACGAAAAACCCCCCAAATGTCAATGTCCTTTCTAATTTGGAATAACCAGATTTCCCTTACTGGCACCATTTTAGACAGTTTGGGTTGTTTAGAGAGCAAGCTGTGAGGATCTCAGATGTTTTGGCTTTGCTTTCCTTACCCAAAAAGGATAGAGTATGTTCAAGAATTTATGATGCTGGGAATAAATCCAAAATCTAAAAATAAAACTGAACTCATAAAGCTCTCTTTGGAAGTTCCACAGTGATAAATCAGGTACTTACTGGACTATTGAGAATCATCAAGCACTGATCAAAGTGGTGGTGCTCCATGATGGAATGGCAGTAGAGCTGGGCCAGCGGATGGTCACTTCTACACAATATTTTGTCCAAGAAAGAAAAAGAAGTCAATTTCCCAAGTGTCATTTAGTTCATTCATTCATGTTATTGTTGTTTAAAGAAGAAGCCACTTAACAAAATAAATCAAACTTACAATTTCCTGCTCTGTTGAGAACAAGAGGAAAGTCATTTCCGGCAAGTCCATAGAAAGAGTCAAATTGTTTTCAAATACCAATGAAGCTATCCTATATGTAAATTCTGTCATACAAATAATATTTTCCAATCTCAAAACTGGAACTGACAATACCTGAACCTGACCCATAGGTTAGCTTCTTCCTCTGAAATAATGCTCAGGCTGAAATTCAGTTTACTTGTGTGCCTACAAAGAAGGGAAGGACTCAACGAGGTGGAATTAACTGGTGTGTGTGTGTGTGTGTGTGTGTGTGTGTGTGTGTGTGTGTGTGTGAGAGAGAGAGAGAGAGAGAGAGAGAGAGAGAGAGAGAGAGAGAGAAAGTCAAGCTGATCATGGTAGTTCACAGTCCCCTTAGAAGAAAGATATGGGGACACTGAGTTAGGAAGTTTCCCTGGATCCTGTGGGATCTAGCTTATTCAATTTAGATTAAACTTGGGCAAGTGCTAAAGATCCTCTGGCTGAGTCAAAAAGGGGGAAAGGATATGACATTTTGTTTATTAAATGTAAGTGACAGTCACAAATCAAATTCTGTCCCCACCTCCTACTCATGATGATCCTTTACATATGAATATCAACCACACTTTCCACTTTTTGTTTTCCCCCAAAATAAGTTTCTGAACGTCTCTGCCCTTCAAGTGATAGAAAAGGGGTGTGGGAATGGGAAAGCACCGAAGTATCCCATGATCCAGTTGAGTATTACTTCTCCACACCACTATTGGAGTCGCTGTTTTACTTTGCTCTTGATTAGTTGAGACAGCAACCACCCAAGGCAGGAGAAATGTAATGGGAGGAAAAAAATGGCCCTAGTGAGAAAAAGCTGAAGGAAAACAAAAACAGTAAAATGAAAACACAAGTGAGAGAACAGGTTTTTTCCCTGTTTTACTGCTTCAACTGTTGCCTGTCTTGCTGCTTCATTGTCATGATTGTTGCGGTGTTTTCCAGATTTCTTCCTCCTGCTTCCCTGCTTCCCTGTGGATCGGGTACACTAGTCGTCATTGGCAAACAGAAAAAAGAAATGGAGGAACATGAGCAGATTCGTGAAAAAGAACTTCCAGGAAACAAGACCAAGGGTGTATGCCCTATTAAATTAGTTATGAGATCACTGGGAAACTTCTAGTGACCTAAGTAAGACAGAGCCTAGATAATGGTGGCAAGAAACGGAGGATGTGGAGTCATCTGAGAGTGTTCAGCAGGCAGTGAGGTAGGAACTGCGAGTGAATCCAGAACGAGAGTGGAAGAGCAAGAAGGGGAAAAGGAGGGATGCTAAACTCCCCAGGCAGCTCTCAGGATGATGATCTCAGTGATTTAAGAAAACAGGGAGAAGACGATTTACAAGGGGTAAATGAAAGCAAGATGGCTAGGTGAGCACAGGATGTGCTTGTTTTAAGGTGTCTGACATATGTTTTACCTGATAGGAATACCTGACCTTGGACTGGATTGGGGACATAGATTTGGGATGTACCAACATACAGGTGGTAAACACAGCCACAGAGCAGATGGAGAGGATTCAGGGGGACGCAGTGAGAATAGGGTCCTAGGGCAAACCACTCAATGATGTCCTTTGTGAATCCTGCCTTGTGTTCTGTATTCTCTATTTGGTAACACTATCTTGTCATCACTCAGATAATTTTTTCCATTTCTCCCATTATATATATATATATATATATATATATATATATATATATATACACACACACACACACACACACATACATATATATATATATATACATTATATATATACATATATGAGATACATACAGTTTACATTGAACCTGAGTTCAATTGTTCATTGAACTTTTGTGCACATATATATTAGTCAAAGTTAGAACCCCTTCCCCTCCCACAACTTCCCCCTACTGCAACTCCCACTAGTCCTTTTGTTCCTTTTTTAAAAACAGATATGCTAAAGTCAATCTTAAAGTAACAACTGCCACTTTCCACATTCCTTTCACTTTAGGATAAAAGGAAAACTTTTAAGTATCCATTATTCTCACAGAAGCAATTTAAGGACACAGTCATTAGTTTCATATCAACTTTATTCTGCCAGGTGTTAGCTGCTTATAAATCTGTCACTCCCCTAGACTGCAAACCTCTTGAGTTAGGTAATGTTCATTTTCTCTAATGATGACAGTTTCCATTTATTGAGAGGCTATTACACTATTTATTACATTTAACTTTAAAAACAATTTTATGTAGGTCGGTTCCATTTGCACATCAGAATCCTCACTTCCATTGCTTGCTTCAGCCACTGACAGCGTCCAGTTTCATGCCCAATTTGACAGATTTTATGCAGGAACCAATCTCACGCCTGTCCTGGAGCTCTCTGACCTCACAGGTAGTACCTAACTCAGAAAGCACGCAGACTTGCCCAACCTGGAAATGGGAAGGCGTGAAGGCCTGTGAGGTCATCTTGACCAACCGGGCACGGGAGCTATGGGTAACTGTCTTTGTCTCGCAGGATCTCCTTTGTCTCCTGGATCGCATTTAATAAGAATCACTAAAAGCAGGAAGGAGCTTCAGCTGCTTGTATGGATGGACCTGTGGATAACTCAGCCTTCTACAACTTTCTCTCCTTCCCTGTATCATTCCTACTCTTGCATTCCTGCTCCCCGGGGTCAGCTCACAAGTAAACAATGTACACAGCAACTTTTGTCTCAAATTTTGCCTAGTCTTACACCGCCATAAAATGGGCATTTCTGTATTTTTTAGACAACAGGTTCAAGGAGATTATCTTATCCACTCAAGGTCAATCTACATGCAGATTTGAGATTCAAATACATCCTCGTTCTCTCCTTGCACCAAAGTCTCAGGATACCGCAGTGTTGGCAAACAGCATCCACCCAATGACCTAGTCAGGAGCCAAAGTAGGAAATGCAATTAGGTGACTATAAGGCAAACAATTGGAAACGCCCATTACAGTTTTAGGATGAGGCACAAAGGACTGTTTCACATTAGAGAAAATTCCTGGCTTGTGAGATGGAAAAATGCAAATTGTATTTGCTTTTTCTTGTATCCTAAAAATACAGATTTATGAATCAATAAAAGGGCGACAAATGCCTCAGATTTCCTGTTTACAAAAATATTCGTGGAAACCAACGCATTCGACATCCTGTTGCTTTTCAACCTTTCCAACACGGCTGCGTTGCCTCTCTTCTTGAGGCTGTATCAGAAGGACCTATTTAAGCCACTACTGCAGTGGGACTTTGTCCCCGCTGATGGCGGGGAGCATTAATGGGGTGGCACACTATCACTCACATTCCTCCATCTCACCCAGCCTTATCAGGATGACTGGGGGAAAAAAAGACAATATTCTAGAAACAGGAAACCTTAGGGACTGACTGAAAATAAAAGCCTCATTAAAAAACAATCGTGCCACATATCTTCCCTGTCCCCATAACACTGACAATGCCTGTGCTACAGCTTTTCATCCATACCTATCATCCTACACTCATATCTCCACCACAGCTTTGTAATCTATGTCAATCCCATTGAGTTCTTTACTTCCCTTATTGCCTTCCAAATCAAACTGTTTTCTTCCACCAATCAAGATGCCCTTTTCCTTTCCATCCTTTATAACCACAGTGTCACAGACATTCAAGTTGATAATTTGTTTCATTTCCCCCCCACATTTTATTGATATATATATATATATGTGCAAAATTCAAGGTTTACAATGAGGCTGGGCATTTTGTGCACATTTGTATCTTGTCAAGGTGACAAGGGCTTTCCCACTCTCCGTTTGTCCCTCCCCCTACCCACCTCGCCCTCCCTCCTCCCCCACCCTACCCCCCTCTTTCTCTTTGTCTTTCCTCTTGAGTTCCACAGGTGTTGTGATCTGGGTCTCTCATATCAGAGAGACCATTCGATGTTTCACCTTCTGCTTCTGACTCACTTCACTAAGCATGATGTTCTCAAGTTTCTTCCATGTGCCTGCAAAAGCCTCCACGCGGCTGGACTTTTTGATCCACTACTTCTTTGACTTCCTTGACTCTGCTGATTGTCCCTTCGTGTTGTCCCTTCATGACAATGATAGACATGGGAGTCCTTTCCTGTCCCACAGCTCCGGGGTGCTACTAGGAAGAGCATACTGGCCATCCCTTTGCCACCACATCACAGAATAAGATGTTGAATTCCCATTTTTTATTATAATCATCATTATGAAAATGGCTAACAACGGAAGAGCACTGGCTACGTGACAAGGGCTGTTCCAAGCATTTTATATTTATTTATATTTCTTTGATTCTAACAAAAAACTTGAGGTAGGTATTCTCATTCCATTATACAAAGGAGGAAACAGGCCAAATGACTCATGTGTAAATGCAAAAGGAGAAGAGGAATCTGAATTAGAATGGAAGCAACTGGCTGTAGTCAGCTTTTGCCCACAATACCCATCATAGGCACTCTCCACAAGGTGGTAGAAAGACTGAATGTGCCAAGGAGATACACACACACACATATATGTAGAGATAGATAAAGATAGGCAGATAGATAGACAGAGTTCCAAGTGGCACATGGTACTGTATTTAGGGTTAGCTTCTACTATTATTACTATTGCTACCAACATTAGAACTAACTAAACTTTCCCTTCCCTCCCAGTCCTGGGATTGAACCTAAGGCCTCATGCACACGAGGCAACTACTCTACCACTGATCTACATCTCACTTCTTTTAATGTTGAGACAATGTCTCAATCTAAGCGTCCAGGCTGTCTTTAGAGTTGCCATCCTCAAGCCTCTGCCTCGCAAGCAGCTTGGAATTGCAGGCTACACCTGGCTTAAATTTGCTCTTTATTTTTATTCAAATCTCCAGTCTCCAGAGAGATGTCCAATCTCAGAAGTAATTACCTCATTCCTTGACAAAATGGACTCTACGCCGTTTCAACTGTGCAGCTTGTGACTGCAGCTCTCTTAGTCTCTCAGACGCTGCAGATGCCCCACTCCCCCTTGCTGTCTACGGCTCCTGCTCCTTCCTGTTTCTCCACCGAAATCAGAGCAGACAAGGGCACAGGGCAACTTCAACCTGGACAAACAACCATGGCCTGACTATGGCCACCAGGAAATCATTTTCCTGGTTTAATTCCATCTCTAATCTTGAAGAAAACCCACCAGATGATTTTTACCTCTGACATCCTATTTAATATGTTGTCCTCATTTCCAGAACACGTTCCCTCTTCCTCCTTCCCCAGTTCTCTCTGGTTCATACGTATAACTTCCCTGCTCTTTTGCCAATGGTACCAGCGTTTGTTCCAACTTCCTGGACTAGAAGCCCTGGCTCTTCTCCTCCTTTTAGGCATGTGTCAGGGCACTGAACATTAACACCTTTTATTCTCTTTCTAATATGTGATCTTTAGCTTACTCCTGGCTTACAGTAGCCACTTTATAATTGAGTTTTGTGGTTTTAATTTCTAGCCATTTATCTTTTAGCTCACTATTCATTACTGTTCCTAAACATTGTCTATATAACATATGACAATGGCTTCTTGGTTTCCACCATATCAAATCTAAAATGCTCTACTTATTTGTGTAGCTTTCCCCCCAAAAGGTCTTATACTTTCTACTTGTCCATCCTCTGACTTTATTCCTTGTCACTCTGAGCCTCTGACATTAATTGGGTGAGCCATCATCACTGTTTCATGAAAAAGCCCACCTCGTGGCATTTCTGGAACATCTTTACTGTTTCTCCTCTCAAGATTCCACCCACTTTTTAGGATCCAGTTCAATTCTCATTTCAACCATCAACAGTAGAGACAGACTGTATTGGTCTTAACTAATCTCCTCTGCTGGGCATTTCTATTCTGTGTTACCACGCAACTCAGGACTGACTAGTATGATCTTGTGGTGCTGATCATTATTATTTCATGAGACTATGGTTTAATGAAAAGAACTATATTTTGTACTTCTGTAGCTCTCTTTCTGCCTAAGAAAGTGTCATAACTCTAACAATTGCTCATTATCAATTGTTCTTTCATGTCATTTTCCTATAATTATTTTATAATGAACACTTTAATCTCTCCACATAAATGCATCCAAAACAGTATTATTATATTGACTGCAAGATTAATGCTGGAGATTTTTACATATACCCAAGTAATATAATTATGATTTCTTTAGCAAATGTCTGTACTTGCTACTCTGTTCTAGTACTACTATTTTAAAAATAATATTTAGTATCTATTTGAGATCACACTTTCTTTTATCCAAGTCTAAGCAGTGGACTTTTCCCCAAAATATCACCCTACAGCACATGTACAATTCCTCAAAAATGGTAGTTTTCTCAATCAAAGAAGGAATCAAAAGATTCAAACAACAAATCAAGAATTAGCTCCCTATTTAAGGGATGTATCATTTCAAAGGAATTTTCTCAGAAGAAGTTTAACAAATGAAGAAAATTTGAATTTCGAACTTTGCACTATTTTCTTTTTGATGTATTCATTCTTTATCCTTACCTTTTCTCTTTCTTTCTTTCTTTTCTTTCTTTCTTATTTTTTTTTTTTTGGATGTGAGGTCTCCCTGTGTACTCCAGGCTGGTCCTAAGCTCACTATGTAGCCCAGGCTGGTCTCAAAGTCAGCAATCCTCCCAAGTGCTGGAATGACAGGCACGCGCCGCCACACCAGCTTATATGGTGCTAGAGAATCGAACCCAGGTCCTTATGCTTGGTAGGCAAGTGCTTTAATCACTGACCTACATCCCCAGCCCACTCACCTTCTGTTATTATTTTGATTTCTTATAAATTTACTTGTCCATCATCTGACTTTTTGCTCTCAGTTACTGTGAACCTTCTGGCACTCATCAAGCTAGCCATTATCACATTTATTAGTTTATTAATTCATTACTTTTTATTTAAATATTAATTTGAATATCTCATGAAGTCTGGACACAGTAATCGTCCTTACAAGACAGCTCTTTACATGGGAATGTTTATGATACTCTAATTCTCCCAGGAGCCCCTTGGTGAAGGAAATCCTACTTTATCACTCATTTACCAGAAAAATAAATAAATAAATACATAAATAAATCTCTGGAAAGAAAAATCTTGGTTTCTTCTACTCAAACCACAGTGATGTAGGAAGAAACAAAAGTTTCCGAAACCACTTTGACTTTAAAAAAGTTATTACTTGGTTGAAATCTGCCTGTGGTGTGTGAAAGCAAAGTTCTGCAATCTATGACTTTTTCCCAGGACTCTTTTTTTTCCTTTTCTTTTCTTTTAAGACAGAAGATGACGTTTCTCCAGATGTCTCTTCTGGGCAATTATTTTTAAATAAACAAAGGAAAAAATAGTTGAGTGTTGTTTTTCTTTCTCCTGTACTTTGCAGAGGGCAACAAAGCATCTTAGAAGAATGTATATACTAACAGTTCATATATCAATAACATTATGTTCAGTTCCAAGCTAAGAAAGACATGACACACGCTAACTCTGATTTTTGGGTCATGCTGACTAGGAAACACCAGTGGCTTGACTATGCTATAAATCTTTTTATGTTAATGCTTCCACAGTGGCTTTCTCTATCTATGTGAGACTCAGGACCACAATCTCATGACAAAGCATAAAGGATAAAGGACATATCACCCAGTCAAACCTTGAAAACATTTAGGTTTCCAAGTGGAAACAGCCAGATTGTGACACTTAGGCAAAAGCTGTCTTTTCCCATCAAAGGTCACTGTGGGACAAGGTTGCTACATCACTGCAATTCTTTCTACATGAAGTTTTCTGTTTATTTACACAGAAGAACTGTGATTAGGGAGCTTTCTGAAATGCCCTCAAGATATCAGACATCTGGAATTTTCTCAAGAGATCTTTCTACGACTTGAACCACTTACACACTTTAAAAAGGGCTCAGGAGGAAGAGATTTTCACACTTATAATGTAGACTTCATCAAATCTTGGCAAGAAAATAAAAATGTCACAGTGGCTCAAAAATTGGACGAAGAGTGTCATCACTTTTATCATCTCATTAGTTGCCATAAGTGTTACACAGTGTGGCCCCGAGGTTTCCGAACTCTTGTCCTAAGGGTCAGCATCTTGCTTTCCATCTGCAAGAGTACACTTCTGTTGACCACGAAGTATCTGTGGTTCCTGCTGCTAGGATTTAAATCTACATTGAGACTCCCGCTTGGTACTGGTATGTGTGGTCTCAGTATTTCTACTAGCCTATGAAGTGCCCCTGGTAATTCCTCCATCTTACAGATCAGGACATTAAGATACAGATGTTAGCTCCTTACCCAAGGCCACACAGAAACTGTGTGTCAGAGTTGGGATTTGAATCCAAGTCTGACCACAACATCTGAGTTCTCCACCACTCTGCTCTAATGTCCCCACAAGGACCAAAGCCTCTTGCCATCAAGCACTCACCAAGGGAGCAGAGACGAGCTAAACATTTCCCAAATACTACTTTTTCTAGCCTACGCTGAAACTCTATCCCTTCTTAATGAGTCTCAATAGTTTCCTAAAAAAGTTTCTAAGCTAAGTACACACCAACTGAAGCAAAACTCTTAGTAATTACTCAATGAAATAAGTTTCTCAACAGCAATATTTGTTTTTAAACTTCAGGCCAACACAACATTGGACTTGCATTATTTTTTCCATTTCCTTTAAATATATCCAGAGTCCTTATGGGGCTTGACCACTGAAAAATTGAACCATCAATTTCTTTCTGTGGCTGAACTTAAAAATAAAAATACAGCCCTACAATTTAAAGGAAACATTTTTCTCTTTAGCTGGGGAAATCTTCTTACCGCTGTATGTATGAGTTGTTGACACCTCGGTGATCTAAATCGTGGCTGAGTGCAGCAATCAGCAATGCAAGTATCTCCAGTTCTGTCAGCTTGTTCTGCACGGCCAGAGGCATTGGAGGAAGGAAAAAAGTTCCAGTTTCGTAAGGGGAAATCTAGTACTTCTGTTCACTAATCTGTTCCCCCCCCCCCCTTTGTGCTTTATATGTTCCTGTGTCATCACAAGGTCACCCTGGACTCAAATCCGTTGTACTTTGTCATCAACAATGAGATTATTACAAGTATCGTGTATCAAAAGAAGTTGAAATGCCTCCAAAATGAATAATATCATAGTAAGTACCACTTTTTTTCTTGTGTTGAGGTCAAACTCAGGGCTTCTGGTGTGCTAGGGAAGCACATGACAACACAGCTACACCTGCAGCCCCAATGGCACTAATTCTTGGTTACATGTATGTGAAATAACTATAGTATACTTTACACAACTGGCTTTATCTTGTAGAGTCTACTCCATCCTCCATTATGAGTTGCCTTATCTTCAAAGAATATTGATGATGTGAATATTATGCAAAGCAGGTGATGATAATTAAGAATAAAAATGAGGTTTTCAAAAGTTACACTATATATTCTCAAGCCAAATATAGGTTATTTTAAATTGTCATTTATATTACTTCTACTGCTATGTTATTCGTACTTTTGTTCCTTTTCATTAGTAAGAAAACACAAGTTAAATTATCACTTCATCTCTATTTTTCTGAAACTCCGAGGAGTATAAATTGGCTTTAAAGCATGCACAAATATTGTCGTTTTATTATCTGTCATAAAAAGGAAGGGCAGTTTTTTTTTTTTTTGTAGTGACAAATAACTTCTGCATACCTTAATTAAGTTTATCCTATTTGTTACAAACATTGCCATGGTAGGAAAAAAAAATTGCTACAGTGTGCTGTGTGGCCTCTTGGACAACAGCCACTTCCCTTATTTTTATTTATTTATTTTTTCATGGTAGTGAGCATCAAACTCAAGGCTATGTACATTCTAGGCAATGGTCTACCACACAGTTACACCCCTAGCTAAGTCACTTAGTTTAGATCTAGTTGGTTACAACATGCATGTACCCTATACGGGTAGAGACAGAATAACATTTTTATAATTTATTGCTTAAAAGGTTCTGACTTGAAGATGATCTATGATGGATGCCTGGAATCACTTTCCTAGAACAACTAGTTGATTCCCACTGAAGTTAGACTCTAAGGACAAAGAAATGAATAAAATGCAGCCTGGAAAAAAGCGGACCCCTTGAATGTTTTCTGCATTGATTTTCCCTTTCAACAGCCTCTGATTAAAGTATAGGAAACTGAAAAGCTTTCCTAGGAAATAGTGCTTAGAAGAGCTACTGAGTGCTCAGGAGAAAATACAGTGGAGAACCTTGGCCTTGTCTACGAGGTCAAGTTCAGGGCTAGGGTGGTTTTGAAGAATGTCACTATGTAGCAGGTTGAGTGTGATCTAAAAAATGTGACACTTTTTCTTAAAACTGCATTGTCTTCTAAAGGAAATATTTATTTGCCCACAGGCTATTAAAGTGTAACATGAAGTTACGTTAAAGTACTTTAATACACTGTATATATTACAGTATATATGATATATAAAGAAAAATTAGTGCCTAAGTATTTTGTTCCGTCAGTCTTCTTTAACAAATTGTGACTTACACTGTAGATGGCCGGTAAGTTATTTTCAGTCACTGAGAGCACTTAAAAAAAAAAAAACCTTGTAAAATACACTATTAATTATACTACTAAGCAACAACATATCTTAAATATATGAATGACTCTGAGAAAGTACCTGGATTTTTCCTGCTTTTAGGGCAGCAAACATGCACTGAGCTGTATTAAAGGCGTGCCTCCAATTGTGATAGGCAACGTTCTTCCGGTAATTCTTCTTCACACTTAAAATCCACCTGCAAAGAACCTTCAGGAAAGAAAGAGCAGCAATAAATGCCAATATTTATTGCACACTGACCATGTTTCAGTCACTGTGCAAAGTATTCACATTTATCCTTACAACTGTGAGAATGGCACTACTAGTTAGACCATTTTACAGGTGATAGTCATTGCTAGCAAGGGCTGGGCCCAGAATCCAAACTTGAGTAGTTTGACCTGAGAGCCCACCACACTAAACTATATGTAAAATAGAAGACATCTTGATGAAAGGAATTTTGGCATGGGCAGGGCACTGAATAGCTTTTTAGAAAACATGCCCCTTTCTAAGAAAGTCCAAAATGTCATATAAACAGGAAGGTGAACTTTTCTATGGTCCCAAGTTGTGCACTGCAAAGGTACTCCGTGCATAGTGTTGGAGTGGGCTGGGTGTAAAGTAGACAGCACGTGTCCAAGGATAAAATTGAACTCCAAGTATACTTACATCACCATTCATTAGATTTTTGTCCTTTCAAACTATGTAGAAGCATTAGATACCGTTATTTGCCGATAACCAGGAAGTAAAACTTGGGAGCTAATATATGCAAAATAAGGCTCTGAGATACATATGACAAAAAATAGTACTTTAAAAGGAGATGAGGCGGGGGAAGAAAAAGACTAGACTGTTCAGAAAGTCTCAGTTGGGTTTAATTCAACTTATAGGTGGTGTATTAAATAAAATTCTGAGGGACTCAGAAGCCCTAAGCATGACTGTTCTGTGTTTGCGTTAGCATCAGAGTTTACTGCCTTTCAAATCTGAATGATTTAGTACACTCTTGGGGCTCTGTAAAAATAAACATGTGCTTCTTTATGCGTGTATCACTGGGGAAGCTCCAAACGCAGAAAGCATTGCTCTGGGGAATGGAAAAAGTACCAGGGACAAGAATGGCGCTTTCACAGCATTCAACGATTCACAGCGACTGGCTACGGAAGAAGGCAGAGCACACAGCTTCTTTATTGTTGGCAGAAACTGAGCATAGAGGGCCTGGAGGAAATCAAGTGCTTTTCCTATCTTCCCTCTGCTTTTCAGGCCTCTTTGTTGTTCCTATTTTCTGGCTCAGTTCACTGGAAATTCTGGCAACAAAGAACCTTTGTGTCTCCCAACCTTTGTCCCCTGAGTTGTATTTCAAACAGATGATTTCTGCGTGCTTATGGGTGATGCGTGTTCACCTGAAGTATACTGGAGGTTTGACTATTTTTGTAGTCTGTCAGAAGGATGATGGATTAATCTTACTAGGAGAATTTTTAAGTAAAAACTGTTGGTTTTCATGGACATGTTTAGAAGTCATACAATCTTCTATCACAGAAAATTATTTCTGATTAGTTAAAGTGAAAACGAAAACCCAGAAATTTAATATATGGACATCTCTTTCTAAATCTGTAGATATCATTGAATATGTATACACACCATAAAATCTGACCTAAGAACAGAATTATGGCTAATACCTGTATGCTAAGATGAGCCCTAATATAATTGGGTAATCTAATGATTATGGTAGCTGGTAACCAGATTTAAGTACAGTTTAAGATGCTGTTATATTAGGATATTCCCTATATATGTAGGAAATTTCTGGTTGTATCTGGTAAGTTCTCAGTGGATATGCCTGGCAACACCTGCATGAGTGCTACCAAGCAGTTATTTGCAGTTTGGAAGGCTCTTCAGGGCATGTTTAACCCATTGAGTCTCCAATAGTTAAGGAAGGCTTTCTGAGTGGAAAACTCCGGACACCATGGGAACAAGAGAAAAACATAAACCAGAACTTGGCTCCTGCCTTCAAGGAAATCAGTGGCACAAATAATGAAAGTGCATATATTAACACATAAATAAATACACATAAAAATGGCAGCACAAATATGTAGACTGCCAAAAGGCAGGGTAAGTCGACAGGAAGTCAACTCCAGACCCCCCCGTAGAAAGGTGCAGTGAAGACTTAAGAAGGAGAAGCGTGTATGGCGGTACAAAGTGTTGCAGACACAATTCAGGGAGAAATACACATGACAGGCAGGTGGAGGAAATAAGTAGCACGTGTAGGTTTGCTGAGGCAAAGGCAAGACATGCTTCAGAAAGAAAAGAACATGCTTCAGAGGTCAGTAAGAGGCAATGGTCGGGATGGCAGTGGCCTCTGACGTCAAGGGGAGGTCTCAAGTTCTACTTTTCAATATGAAACACTCTTCGTCAGGGCCGCTTCATGATGCTAACATTCTCTCCAGCAAAGATATTTTAATTTCATCATCTTAAAATTATACTGAAAATTCAGAACCGTGAAAGAGAGATGGAAGAAAGTAAGCCAGACAGAGGAGAGGAAAAGGGGATGTGGCGTTGGAGGGCTGGGAAGGGTAAAGGAATGGGATATGTGACTAAAAGAGAATAAAACGTAAACAAAAATAATCAAAAATCATACTGAAATTAGTATCTGAAATAAAACAGAAGAGACACTAAGGCAGAAAACCAGTCATAATATTCTCAATAGCTAGGGTGATGTTTCCGAGTTGGAATAGTAGCAATTCAAGCAAAAAGAAATGTAGATGATTTATGCATTGAGAAGAAATATTTTCCTATGGATAAAAACCCAAGGAAAGTTAAGAGTAGAGACTGTTACAGAAACTCTGATTATCTTCTTTATCCAACCCTCAAATGCTATCTAAAACCCAAATTAAAAAATCAACTTGGTTGGGGGCATAGCTCAGTGGCTCAAGTGCTTACTTAGCAAATGCAAGGGCCTGGGTTCGACTTCTTAGCACCACCTGAGCCAGGTGTGGTAGCACAGGCTATAATCCCAACATTTGGGAGGCTGAGGCAGGAAGGTTGCTGTGAATTCAAGGCCAGCCTATTCTACAAAGTAAGCTGAGGATTGGCCCAGGCTACAGAACAAGACTTTGCTTCAGGAAAAAAAAAAAAATAATAATAATAATAAAAGGAATAAAGAAAGAAAGAAAGAAATTAACTTACTGATGGCCAAGTCCTTTCAACATAATCATTAATACTTTCGAGTATGGGCGCTCTCAGGAGTGGAAACTGGACTATCAAGGTTTATAAAGTCCATAAATAGGAAGAAGAAAAACTGAAATTCACACACAGAATGTCTGCCTCATCCCATTACTAGAGAAGGCTTTTAACAATGACCCTTATACCTGACCTCAGAAAGGTTAATAATGATACAACTGTATAAAGTCTCGATTGAGAGTGTGGTAAGTGAACGCACCTACACCTGTGTATCAAGCAAAAGATCAGAGAAAGCGCACACCCACATATAAACACCACACAGGTGCAGGTGTGTAGTAAGCACTTCACTGGCAGCCACATCACCAGTGCTAGCTGATGGCGGAACTGAGAATGTAAATGACTAAATCACTGGGGGAAATGGCACTCAAAATCCATGATCTGCCTCAGTTTCTTCATCTGTAACGTGGGGATAACAACAGAACTGAAAGACCTCACCTGAGAGCCTGGGGACCTAAGTGAGCAGCCCTGATATTCCTTAACACACTAACAAGGGTGAAGTAGTACTGATCTATGGACGTTTCCTCTTGGTTCTGGCCCAAGAAAGAGTAATACAAACTGGCAAATTCAAGAAAATGAGATTTCAGCCTCCGGCTATGCTATAAATGAAACCATTACCTTGAGCCATATTTGCCCTTAGTTGTTCTAAACGAGGGTTTCCTACCTGTCACAGTGTGAATGATTTGTGGCTGACGTGCCCACCTGACACAGTGCTGAGCACAGAGAACATGCTGAACAAATTAACAGAGGCACTCAAGCCATTTACATTTCCAAATAGAAATTATGTACTTAAAGACTAGATATTAAACTGATCAGAAAAAGATAACTTTAAAGACAGGATTGCTTATTTTTTCCTGTTCTGTATTATATTATTATATATCCTATTTTTGATAGTGTGGATTGAACACAGAGCTCTGACACTGAGCTAAGCTACCTCATCACTTCTTTTCATTTTATTTTATGTTTTAATTTTGAGACCATGTTTCACTAATTATAAGTTACTTGGCTGGCCTTGAACTCACCATCCTCCTGCCTCAGCCTCCCAGATGGCTAGGCTACAAGTGTGCACCACCACACCTGGCCCTTCCTTAATCTTTAATGTTTGCATAGCTGCTATGAGGCAAAACAGATCCTTGAATATCTCTAAGCTGATATGACAAGGTATGAATTGAATCATGGCTATTTCCTAAGAGGTGATTAAGGAAACCAACAGGTGTTAAATGAGCCCTCCTTCTCATCCCAGGTGACCCTGTTTTCCCCAGGAGCCTGGCCTCCCTGCCAGGGCCTGCACTCCCTCAGTGCCAAGGCTGTGTGCTCTACTTGGGCCCTTGTCTCTACATTGTTTTCATAACCTCTGCAATCAGATCCTGTTACTGCCCTGCTTAAAATTCCTCAGTGACTCACCATTGTTTTTGGGATGACATCCAAATTCCTTTGAATGGCTTCCAAGGTTCTCTACAACTTGATTTTTCTCTTCCTGCTCAGTTTCTTCTTGGCCAGTCTCACTCCCCAACCAGGGCTCAACCTGCCCACCCCCCATCCAGATGTGTCCTGTCATCCTCCCTTGGCGCGATCTACTCTCACATGAATCGACGCTTTCTTATTCTTCAACACGGTGCTAGATACGTGGCAGGAGCAAGGTCTTTTTAATGGTTTATATATACATTTTTTCTAAATCTCAGGTTTGTATTACAAGACAATACACGACCTCTGAAACTTAAAAATCCTTATTTCATGCCAGTGCTCCATTTAAACACACACAGACACACACACACACACATGCAGAGTGCACATGCACACACATACACTTTCTCATCACTGCTTTCCTACCTCATGTTTCATCTGGAAGTTCTGCACAAGGTTGAGGTCAGTGAACATGCGAATTGTGCACAGTGCCGTATCCAGATCTGACAGCTCAAAATCACTAAAGCTGAAGTCAGTAATCTTAAGGGTCTGCGCAGATGGCACTACAGCAGCCTTTGGTAAGAGGAGGAAGAACATGAAACAAAGCTGTTAATTAAGGCAGCAGTGATTCACAAAGTTTTCTCACTTTGCCAGAGGGAAACAGCACATTTTTTTTCAATGTTGTCATATTTTGGATATGAAATGTCTCTCACTGGCCCATGTGTTGCAGGCTTGGGCTCTAACCTGGTGCTGCCGGGAGCTGGCAGACCCTCTAAGAGGTAGGGTCCAGAGGGAGCAGCGACGCTATGGGAGCCACGCCCTCCAAAGGGACATTGGAACCCTGGCTGTTCCTTTTCGTTTCTTTCACTTCCTAGTCTCCATGAGATGAACAATTTGCTCTACTACGTGCTTAATCCCCTAATACACTTACTTGCCTTGGGCCTTAATGTCATAGAGACAACTGACCACAGACTGAAAGCTTAAACTGTGAGCCAAAACAAATCTTTCCACTTTTTAAACTGATTAACTCAGGTATTTTGACACAGTAATAGAAAACTGCCTAATACAATGTAATACAGTAAAATTCTCTTATTACAGGTCAATTCTGTTTTCTTTTTTTAAAAATGTGAACCATACAGATTCACTAATATGGTTCCATCTAGGCTAGGTGGAGGAAAAAATAAAGTTGCCACCTTGATATGATACCCACAGCAAGCAGTACCAAGAACCTCAGTGATAAAGCTCTTTTACACTTCCCAGGTCTTACTCACTGAACACGCATTTGGGCAGTAGTTATTCTGGAAGTGTCCAATTTCTATAGATAGCAGTCAGGTGGTGAGAAAGATAAAGAAAATGTTCCAAGCACTTTACATTTCATCCCTGAGGGAGCTCTAATGAAGTGGATACATTTTCGTCAGGTAGGGTCTCCCCCTTCCTTCCCTGGAATGAGGCCAGGCCACCCATCTAGTTCTCAAATTTGACATATCTCTCCCCTGCAGCTCTGCATAGCCTCCTTCACCACGCTCGTCTTTCCCAAGCCTGATCATGAGGCACTCAGTAAAACTGCACACTTGAGAGATTCTGACTTAGAAGTTCTGGGACGAGCCTTGAGAAACTGGCTTTGTTTTATGGAGAAGGATCTGATTTTTAAAATTAAAATCTTTGGTTTTAATTTAAAAATCAGTTAATTATAATAATACCTGCAATTTTTCAAACATCCTTGTTCTTTTTCATTAATGTTTCCCTTGCTCCTCCTGATTGATAATTTTGTAAAATATTCTGATTCTACGTTCCTTGACTGATGGAGTCCTTCCCTGGGGCCCAGGTGCTATGCACAGACGGGCTACAGGCACTTCAGAGCTGGCCCTGTCCTATTGAGTTACACTAAATTTATTGCACCGTAACTTAATCTTACCTTTATCTTCCTGTGTCCTAAACTACACTGGGATCATAAGCAAGGCTGTATCCTACAGATTTTTTTTTTATTCTACTGTAACTACTAATGAATATACATGTAACATTTAGTTTGTGTGTGTGTGTGTGTGTGTGTGTGTGTGTGTGTGTGTGTGTGTGTTTCTGAGACAAGGTCTCACTCTATAGCCCTGGCTGGCTGGTCCTGAATCATGTATGAATATTTCATAAGTAAATGGGAGTAGACCAAAATCTCATTCTCTGTTGTGGTGTGGATCTGAAATGTGCCCCCAAATCTTCGGGTATTTGGATGTAGTGGGTTGCCTATGGAATCACATGCTGTTAAGAGGTGGGGGGCCTGGATGGAGCCTGACTCTCAAGGGGAAGAACACTGGGGTGAGACCTGGAAGGGCAGATCACCGGGACAAACCTTGCTTCACTCCTTCTTCTTCCTGTTGGGATGCTGTGAACAGTATTTTTCCAGTTAGGCTCTGCCAGATGCTTCCACTATTACCCACGAATAGACGAGACCTCCAGAAAATGTAAGCTAAAATAAACCTTTCCTCCCTGATGGTGGCTGTTAGGTGCTGTGTCCCAGTGATGAACAGATAACTAAGACCTTGTCTTTGCTTTGCTTAATTTGAGTCAGTAAGTTCTATTCTTAAGGTCTCCAGTTCTCCTAGGAAGACAAAGTCCATTAATCTGTGTTGGATAACTGGCAGATCTGGCAAGTGTATGCTAATCTGTTTGGTACTTAAAAAAAAAAAAAACATAAAATCTGTTATACCATTTTAAATGGACAGAATTTTACGTAAAATTTCAAGCTCCTCCTGAAGGTTGTATAGAGCCTTGATTTGCACAAAAGCAGCAAGCAGCCGAGTCTGAGGAGCCCTGGCACCAAGCCCAGGTCTATGAGCTTCCCTCCTAGGTTCTTCACTGGGTCTGGGGGCACTCGTATGTGCAAGAATTCCTTCTCTATCTTCTATCAGCACTTTTAAAAGTGTTTTAACCAGACCAGGCTGAGATTAATCTGATGAAAAAAGACTTGTTTTTGGACAGAGAAAAGAAAGATGAAGAAATTGGAAGCAGGCTCCCAAACCCCTTGGATTTCCTATGAGTGTTTGAGATGTCACACCTTTGTTTTACCTTCATCTTTCATGAGTAAAAAGGGCAAAATAATAAAATCTCACGGAGATACGTACAGCTATTGATTTCCCTACAGATCGGAAGGCCCTTGGACCTTCTACTCATTCTGGCCTTCATTTTTACTTACATATATCAGGCTTGTTTAAACTTGCAGTGAATGTTCACACTACTGGGACTCTTTTCCCCAATGGCAGCCTTTTCAAGGGAACACTGTCAAGTTAGTTCCACAGGCATTTAATACTTGGGCTGACACAGGGGAACAGAGGACTGAAAATGTTTAGATAAAGGCCGTGGTCGTTTATACTGGCCTCCTACATCAGAGACAGGCAGCAATGTGAATCTGGAAAGTGTAGAGGCAGGAACAAGTCCACCTTTTAATTCAAAGCAGATAGCAGCTGCTTTCCCTAAACACATTCACCAGACAAGACAGAACGGGTCTTTTTTTTTTTTTTTTTTTCCGTTAGGGCATTATTTTTCTCAGGGCAGGAAGTTTTCTCCTTCCTATCACAACGCATATTCCACAGGCTGGAAGATACAGCAGCCAACGCAGCCTGTGCTTTTCTTCTCTTTGCACTAATTCCCAGCCTCTCTCTGAGGAGAGAAAAGAATCTTCTTTTGATATTCATCAGTCACGCCACATCAGGACTCAAGAGTCCTGAGCTCACCCAGTGGCAACGTGAATGCATTTTCCTTAAGAGCCTTGTGGTCAGTGATACAGAGGTCCAGAATTCCGGGGCTAATTACTAACATAAGAAAGTCAGAAATTCTCAAAAAGCACTTGGAATCTGGTCCTTTGACCGTGACACTAAAATTCAACTTGTTGGCTTTGGAGAGACTTCCGTTAAAGGTGGTTGTAGGCTAAATGTTAGTGATTACTCTTATAATTTTATACATAAAGTATTTTACATTTTGTTAATAGGAGCCAATAGTTATACTATGTTTCTGAGATAGGAAATGTATATAACGGATTTGCACAGCTTTTCTGGGAGTTTCATTTATGAGACTCTGTAAAGTGAGGTGTCTAAGTTTGATTTTCTTCAGAGAACAATATAAATTTTTGCATTATGGGTCTGACGACGAACAGAAATGACACATTTTAAAGATTTGAATAACATTAAGGTACTATGAATATAAATATGTATACACATTGTTATGTTGAAAATCCAGCTCAAAAATTTTAGTATATAATGCTACCTAATAGTACCAATTGCTTTCTATTTCTTCCTATGACAATACAATCATGTGAATTTTTAGGCAACAACATTTAGATATTTTGTTGCCTAACGCACATATGATTATGCATGTGGGAAGTTGTAGTTTCAATCTGTGCTAAGTTAACCAAATAAAGACTGCAGAAAAGTGGCAAAGCTTACTGGGCTAACAATTTCAACAATCTACCAAATCGCTTGGCGGTTTGGTGATGTGTGCACGGGTGCACATATACACATATATATGGTACACTGAGTCTTGACTTCCACAACTGGCAACTGGCTGAGACCAAGGAGCTCAGATACTCTCAGACCAAGCAGAGGTCTCAGGACTTCCTTCCTACACTCCTGTCCTGGAATTTGCAGAAGGCCCATTCTTCCATTCTTGGAACATATTCTTATGGGTTCTTTAATTGTATCTGCTACTCTAAGAAAGAAACTAATTGCCTCAGGTGACTCTTTAAAGGAAAACCTTCTTTGAGCCATTTTTTTTTTCTGACTCTAATATCTGGCAATGTTTCAGCATTCTTGAGAATTTAGAAGAATAATGAACTCTGGCAGTGGAACTCACTAAGGATGGAACTGAAAGCATCTTTGAGAGTAGAGTTGTCCTGGATCAAGACAAGCAGTAGTTAGAGTAATAAATATATTTCAATTTCTCATGGATCTTAAAACTAATTGTCCCAAATACCACCTGCATAACAATGAATTAAATATTAAATTGGTTGTATGTTGATACGATTCTAGAGAAGACACCACATTTGTGTTTCAGCTTTAGTAAAGAAACTTAAAGGGAAAGGCATTGTTTACTCTCGGGGTTATAGACCTGAGGTTCCTGTGCCATTGTCACCTTGAATAAGATGTTCAATCTGACTACTTTTTCAAACCTGTCAAGTGAGGAAATTGGAATGTCTTTAAGGTTTCATATTCTCTGACACAGTCTATTTGTCTCTGTGTCTGCAGGACCCCCGCAGCTACTATCTTCTCACTTTGGACCGACATGCCTTATTGCAACTGGTCTGAACATTGCTGTAGACTTCCTCACACAGGGTCCAAATTCTACTTCTGATCCTCTTGGCACTGAACATAAATGAACAAGTGCACCCTAACATGCTTGTGTCCATACACATGGTCCCACTTCCTCACAGGCAGAGAAGGGTGATGCTACAACTGCTGGCTTAAGCAGAGAATCCTCTACCTTCTGTGTGAGTGTAAATGTTGGCTAGGCTACAGATACGTAGTAGTTTCTCTTCTTACTGCAATACGGTTCAAAGGAAAGGCTGAGTTTCCTATAATTATTCATTAAGGACTAATTAGTAAGTACTGTTTTTGACTTTCAGACCTCTTGTAACTGTTTTTCCTCTGCCTGGTATACATTCTCAAGTTTTCATACTTAGTTTTTTCTCACTGTGTATGTTTAAGCTTTATTAGGAAAGCATTCACTGGTCCTAGTCTCTATGATGGACACCATGGGCATCCCACATTAATATCTTTTTCTAATGAGTCTTTGTTTTCTAGAGAGGATAAAAGTTTAAAAAATATATTTCTCTGACTCCCTTGCAGCTAGGATTTGTTTCTCCAATGGTGTCTTGAGCAAAACTTGAAACTAACACAGTGCCTTATGTGGAAAACCCAACCGGTTTTTACAATAGAGTACAGCTTCAGAGGACACATGGGTTTTGGCAGCAGCTTTCTGACCCTCCAATTACCTATCCTTGTTTGTTCAGGAGGGAGCAGATTGTTACATAGCTTTCTGATGCTAGCCTGTTTTGAAGGTCCAACAGAGAGAGCTGGATCTGCAATTTTCTTCTGAGACTCACCCCTGGGTCCATTCGTTTACACATCTAACAATATGAAGTAACTTAATTATTTTCTGTCTAAAATTAGCTAACATAGTTTTACACTATCCACAACTGAACCCTGATGAGATTCTACTTGGTAATGAAAGTGTTATCAAGCAACAGGCTCTCAAGGGATTGGAATAGATGACCTGGATGTACTTGAAGGCAGAAGCAGAGGAGGATTCCATCACAACAGTGGCACCATCTGGGAAGTTGTTACAATAAGAATTACTGAGCCCCAACCCAGACCTACAGAGTAAGAAACCCTGGGAGCTGAGCTTGGCAACCTGCCTGCTATAAGGAGCCTTCTAGTGATGCTGATGAATACTGAAATATGAGAACTACTGCAGTAGAAAAAGGTTATTAATAGTCGATGGTATTTAATAGTCATTTAAATTATCTCTTGGGGTTACCTAGAACAAAATGCCTTTCTGTGGACCCAGTGGTTACTGCCATAGCATACGGTGACAGTCAAAAATTACAACGTGGGTTGATTGCTACTTGTTTCACTGGAGGCATTTTTTTTTTTTTAAAGTTTTTTAGCTCAAATCAGAGCCAGGAAACTCAAGTTTTTATGGCTTCCCTAAAGCATTCTCCTAACTCTAACTGCCCCACACTTACCCTCAGTTCTACTCTGCAGGTTGCTGAAGTACAGTGTAGGTTGAAAATACAGACAGGCCACCAATAGACAAAATCAGCACCGATTAGGAAAAGAGCAGTGCACCACAACAGGAAAACGAGACACTTGAGTAGGTTTGAATAATAACAGGCACCTCAGGTCACTCACTTGAATCCAGAGGGTCTCTGTGTAATTTCACTATGCCCTGTGTCTCAGAGTCCTAGTTCTTTTTTTCTGCTTATATTTCTGTAATATTGCACAATGATGTTCTATATATAAAACTGTTAATTCTTTGTATATTTAGAATACCTAGCACAATGCTCACATAAAGTAAGAAGTGAATATTGATTGGAAAAACAATTGTTTTTTAAAATTATCAAGCACATAACCAATGTTCCATATTATGCAGAAATGTTTCATATACATTTAATTTGGGAAAGAGCTATGGCATAAATATTAGTATTAGCAATGAACCATGCTATGATGGAAATAAAATAATTGTGATACATGATTTGTTTTCTTGTAGCACAATCACTCATTTCATTTACTTTTGAAAATCTTTAATTACATTTGAATGTATTCTTTCTTATGTATAAGTGCTTTACTATTGTATTAAAAAATACCCGCCAGTTTCAACAGTGTCTGTAAAGTCTGATTCTCTAACTTTCAAGAAACTGGCAACCCAGGATGAAAAACGTAAGCAGCAGCCCAAAAGAATTTCACTTGTCAGCATTTCTGGAAATGAGTTGCTTAAAATGGTCAAGTCTAGCTTATTCCCTGCAAGTAGAGAACTGGTTGTACTTTATAAACAATAGGTTTATGTTTGTTCTTATAACAAATGACACTCTTGACCTAAATGCCCTTATTACCAGACATTGAGAATTAATCCTTTTCACAAGTCATTACTTTCAACAACAATTACTACTTCATGGATGTGTATGCACCAGGAACTCTGGTTACTACAACTCCGTAGGGTAAGCTATTCATTATCCTCTTTTACAGATGAAGTCAATGAAGGACAGAAATTTGCCTGAGACCATGATATCTGTTGACATGAGTGGCTCTACTCATCATCAGCAGTAACGAGTTATGAAATTATTTCTGACTTTATAATAATTTTGAGGGCAAAAGAGCAAAACTTATTGAATCCTGAACTTTGTTTTTTAATACTATAATCCTAAAAGTATGGGTTTTCTACAATCTTCTGGTTGATCAATTTATGCAATCACTCACTCAACAAAACATCAACCAGACTCTTAATCAGTAAATGGCAGTATTATCATCACAACTCATGGGCTTCATAGCCTGAGGGAGAAGACAAGACACATATAATTGAAACACACAGATCCTGAGTGTAACTAAAGAAAGCTGATAGTGAGTACAAGGTATCCCTAAGGAGACAACAACAGAGCCGGTAGAAGCCTACATTTAAATACTTTTTTGAAGATAACTATAACAACCTGAGCTTTATTACGACCCATTCCCCTTTACCACTCATTTTGAAAGATGTCTTTTGAGAGATGGAAATAGAGGAAGCCAGTCAAATTCAGCAGTGATTGGTCGCCCAATAAACTACCTTTGAAAAGGGCCTTCCTTGTGCTTTCTCAATGCTTTACTTAGGATAGATGATGGTCCTTCCCTTGCTCAACTGTTTTTCATTATGAAAAACAGTTCTCATTAGAGCAGGGATACAGTAGGTCCCCTTTACACAGTATGGAAGGTTCCTTTTCGTTTACATCAGAGAGAAATGAAACTTTTAAGAAAGTAATACATTTATGAGATGGATAATCTCCTGGAAACTCAGAAAACATGTACTCATGAAAAATAATACACTCTGGTAAAAAAAAATATAATGATCAGTTGAAAACTATTGGTTTTTTTTTTAGTTTTAGTGGAAGCCTCATGAAAGACGTTTATATTTAGCCTGTGGTAAAAACTTCGGTAACCTCAGGAGAAAGTACCACATTGTGGCTACAGGGACTTACGATTTGCTTGGTTGTGTATTCTCTGTATAAAAAAAGGTCACGCTGCTATCGGAGACGTTCTGCCTGCCTTAGGTCTGAGGTATCAGACTTCAAGAGTCAACACAGAAACTATGAAAACTGGGAACAACTTCTCATAGCCCCTCATTAAGAAGAGTCTCCTTATTTACAAAGGTATTCATTGAAATAATATCTGAAAGGAAGGGCAGCTAAGGAACTTGCTCTTTCATAAAATGTCAAATTCTTCCAACTGGCTTTGGTGATTCACAAAAGCATTTAGTTTCATGCCTCCTTGATATTTATTCCTTGTAAATGTCAAGAAGAAAAGAGATTTCAATCTCTTTCTTTTCCATTTTTTAGGGAAATTATTCTCAGGAATAAAATAATATGAGGTATTCGACAGGTTGTACTGGTGGATGCGAGATGAACTTTCCTGCCTGTGGTCTGGGGCTGTCTGTACCAGCCCTGACCACCCACCTTCCCCATGGGGCCTCTTCTGTGGAGCGCAGATTAGTTCGTCTCTTTGAATAAATCCACTGTTATGGCTACCACACTGCATCCTACAGAAGGCTATTGTCTCTCTTCTCTGCCTTTAAAACGCCCCAAAATTTCTTCTTTAAACAAGAAACCACACAGTTCATAGGGCTATTAGAATTCATTAGTCATTCTCTAAGACGGAAAAGTCTCCAAATACAGATGAGAAAGAAATTGAAAGGGACAAGAACGGGACATTCAGCGAATGGAACCAAATTGTACAAAGGGTCGGAGAAGTGATTAAGGCAGACAGACTCTGGACTCACGTATTTTCTTTAATTATATGTAGGTGAACATGTAATGACTTTTTATTCTAACAATACATATGTGGCTCCTTTAAATCTCAGTAGGGAACCAGCATAGACTAAAAACAACTTGGATAATGAACTTACAGTTCTTCAAAATAATATAGAGCATGTAATAATAGCAGGAATCTGAGAAAACACCCAAGATGTGACCAAAATATACAGAGGACATTTAAATTAAAAAATATATTACAGTAAAAGACACAATGCCATTCATCCCTTCAAACCACTTCCCCTCACTTTGAACACACTAATTCCCTATTCTTCTCACTTTCTAAAGCAGTTCTGGAAGTCTTGTTTCGTGTCTGTCTTTATAAAGTGTGGTACAGAATATGGTGGATTCTGCTGCATCACCCAATGGCAAGATGCACTCATAAAAATCAAAACGGCCAGGTAAACACTTGTAATTGATTGAGAATGTTGAGGCAGTCATGACAGTACAATGAAAGCCACTCACAATAGAACTTCCAGAATTACTTCAGAGAGGGACCAGAACAAAGAGACAAGTGTGTTTAAAAAAACAAAAACAAAAACACGGGTGTGTGTGTGTGTGGGGGGGTATTTTAATGGCAATGTGTTTGTTACAATAATAAATTTTTAAAATTTCACGGTATTTTTTGGTCACATACATGTGAAAAAATGTGTAAGGAAATTCTGCTTAAGTGGTCAGCTTTCCGCCTCCTTGTTATTCTGGCAACAGAAGAACCTTTAGGATTGTAAGGCCATCTGCTGCTAGATATATCATCTATAATCAAAGAAATGGTGGTAAAACTGGAAGGACTGGAGGGCAACCAGCAAGGACTCATGGCAACGCTGAGAAGCTCATGTGCTCTAAGGTATACTTGCAAATTATTTGTCCTCTAACAAGAGCAGAAGGCAGAAAAGGCCATCAGACAAATTCATATTCACTTTGTGATTGTTCGGATAATAAACATTTGTTATACCCTGGTAGCTCAATTAGTTTTCTCACAACCATAATCACATCAGTTGGAGTTCTATGTCATTTCAACAACTCCGTGTCTGAAGATCATTAAAAAGCATATGGGGAAAATAAGCACTTTAAGTCCCTATTTCTATTATCCCCACTTTTAAGCAAAAAAGAAGATTTGGTTAAAAACAGGATTAATGAACTCAAGTAGAACAAAGGAAAAATACTTTGTTGAAGTAATTCCTTTTTTAGAGAAAACTTTTCTGGACACGAGCATAAGTATTTAGTATATGCTGGTATGTTATTTAATTCTCTTAAGACTACATTTGCCAAAGTGAAAGGAAACAATCTGACAGATTTTTCAATTTGTTTTAGGTTTTAAATAGACATAAACAATCAGGCACATAATAAGGACAGACATTTTGGTAACTGTTAAGATAATGCAGACACCTGTGTAGTTGGGGCTGGAAAGGAATTTTTATTTAGTTGACAGAAAACTAGAATTGAAACCAGTTGCTGAATTTCAACCAGTTTAAATGAATTAGTTGACCTACAGGCTATGTAACCCTAAATTTCTCAATGCAGCTGCCAGAAATCTATTTTCTCAGATGGAACAACAGATGGTTTTGAACAATACACAATGTAGCAATTTGCAGTTAATCCAGAGTTTTTCTCTTGCTAAAATTATAAACATAATAGGAAAAAAATGTTCAGATTTTTGTGAAACACTATACTATTTTTAAGTTAAAAAAGGAATTTCAATATCTTCATGAAATTTTAGTATTATTATCTTTAGAAATTACTTCACTTGTTAGTTTTTACTTATCTAAAACAACACATGGCAGAACATAAGCTTGCCTTCGTTTGAGCAATAACTTAATCCTGTGGTTCTGCTAACACTTCAATGTGTATCTTTCCAAGGGAAATTCTCCAACTCACAGTAAATGCTTGGTTGAAAACTATATCCTCGTAGGAAGAATCAACATACTGGCTAATTAGTCGGATGTGAATGATACTTTAAACCTGTGTGCCTTCGTGAACCATCGAAAGACTGCCAACTGTTCATTACTTCTTATCCTATCATGAACACATGCAACGCATATGGCCAATTTTATATGAAATTAACCTGAAAAGATGTGCAACCTTCCAGTGCAAATCACCTGAAGATTCTTGGACTGTTCTTGGCAAATGACTCTCTTTTCTACCATCCATTTCAATTTACAATATCTCCAATTTCTTACTCTTCATCCTCTCTCTCTCCCTCAGCCCATGCTGTGTAGTGAAGTGTGAGCTTGTATCCCGAATGGCAGTGTGACCTTCACAAAGTCACTTGGCTTCTCCAAATATCAATGTGGACCTCACAGCACAGCTGTGCAGTTTCCTGAGTAAACGTACATAAGGACATCAAAAATTTAGTATTACGAGAAGTATAATGAAAGTGAAGAAATCTTGATTTGGTCCCATTTTCTATTCCTAATGCAGACTTAATTCTGTATCATCTGAAACAAACTTAAAACTTGAAACATTCCAAAAACACAAATGCCTTCGATTTTCATGTACCTCATCTGCGTCAATTTCAGCCAAGGCCAACAACACGTGGCATCTCTCCGTAGATGTCAGTTTGTGTTTCTCTCACCAGCTGCTAAGTAACAATGTGATGAGAATGCAGTAACTGTCCTTACTTGAACCCACTTTCAGACAGTTCACCGTAAACCGTATGCTCAGCAATTAAAATCATTCTGAACCCTTGGTAATGAACTACAAAATTGTTATCCTTGCTCTAACCAAACAACCTGCAGCCCTATCTCCCAGAACTGAAAACTAAATTTAATTTTGGCCTAAGGAAGGTGTAAAAATTATAACAATTACTGGAAAAGGGTCAGAATAATATGATGCATTTCAAGGTCAATGTATCCTATTACCTGTTTCTCTGTATTATCAGTGCCTCTGTACATTCACAAGAAATCAGAGCTGATTAGATTTTTATGAGTATCCATGTAAATATTTACCACATTTGATTAGGTGTCTAGGGGACCACTGTGAGGAGAAGCAGGTATCCTGGGAAAAGTATATTTATGTATTAGTTATATAGCAGCTGTGGTTAGAACATATTAAATAGAAAAGAATTACCGCTAAAGACTGGAGCTCTCTGGTTTCTTCCTCTGCTGCGGATGCGTGATAGGACAGAACCTAAGGGGAAGACAGGAGCCCGGGTTACACAGGAAGGGATGAACAGAGGTGGACTAGAGTTTCAAGCTTGGAATTTGGCTTAAACCTTCTCACAGTGAGAAGGAGGAGACCCAGAAGGCCAAATGCTGTTTGCTGCTTTCTTTAACTATGTGAAAAACCCAGACTGAGATTCCATCTCTTGCTTTGGAAAACACATACTCCCCATTTTCAAAGAAAAATCTTCTAACTTTCATTCTAACACTGTTGATACAACAAACACATTATTTATAGGCTATCCTAGAAATAACTATTGGCTCACATCTGCTCTAAATATTTATTTTCAACTTTTTTAATACTGACTTTATTTTTGCTTGTATGTAGAATTAAGGGGAAAGGGGAAAAACCTATTGTATAAACTGACATTTTAAAGTTGATCTCTAGCAAGAAAGTAGTTTAGAAGTGGCTCTCAGAGGAGGTGTGTAAGCATTGCAGAGTTCACACAGAATAACTGCATGGTGGGGATATAATGTCATACAGATAAAAGATCTCCTTACATTCAGATACATCAAGGACTGAGAGAGAGCAGCACTGGCCTGTGGAGGCCTCCACGAACAGCTGGGACCACCAAGGCCAAGGTGCCCCCATGGCTCTGCTGCAAGCTGACACCTGGTGAAAGGACAAGGAGGCTCAGGAGCCACCCTTAGCCCCAACCTGATACACCCAGCCTTACTCTTGAAGGGTTAAAAGTCAGGCTTACTAACGTCTAACCAAAAAGGGAATTAGAATTTCCATTTCCCAAGGCAATACCTTCTAAGTACTAGGACAATATTTTAGGCAGTACTTTTTAACCAAGGAAGTGACTACATTTCAAATGTCTATTAGACTTTTTAAAATAAAGTCTTTAAAGTTGAAGTTCGGTAGACAACATTTCCAGCCTCTCTGCAAGGCTTGTGGGATCAGAATGTTCAGAAGCAGAGCTCTTAGCCTGGAGTCTGAGAAACTGTTCTTGTGTTTTGCCTGATGGTCTTTTCTTCATTTTAATTCTCTGAGTGTCTAAGACTTTTGTGGTTGTTGTTTTGTTCGAAGACACTGTTTTTCAACTGTTTTCATGGAAGGACAGTAGGGAAGGAATAGGCCATATAGGCAGCAGACATTATGGGAATGGATTATGGAAGTATGGGATTGCTTTCTCCAAAGAAAGAAGAGGCCTAAGGGGCTAAGGTTTTGCTTTGACATACAAACTTTGATAAGATTCTAAAATACTTAAAAAAACATTTTTTTTTAAAGACAGGGTCTTGCTGTGTAGGCCACGCTAGTCCTGAACTCACTATGTAGCCCAAGATGGCCTAGAATTAACAGCCATCTCTCTGCCTCAGCTTCCCAAGGGCTTGGATTCAAGGCACATGCCACCATATTCAGCTAGTATGTGGTGCTGATAAACAGAACCTGAGATCTTGTGCTTCCTAGGCAAGCAATCCCATCACTGAGCTATGCTCCCAGACTCAATTCTGTGTCTTAATTTTCTTAGCTTCTTAAAAAAAAATCTCATTACGTAAATCACATGTTTTGGAGGCAAGTAAAAGCTGGTGTCCGGCTCCAGAGACCCAGGTGCCAGTGAGTGCCAGCCCACCTCCAACGTGACCATCTGCTTGGCCATGGCCCTCTCCACTGCTTCGTACATCTGTGTGTTCTGGATCCCCAGGCCACAAAAGATGACAAAAGCTTCCAGAAACTGCTCATCATTTCGGTTGAAAGGTTTAACTTTCCCAGAATTCTCCTCCATCTTATTAACCAGTTGGCAAACCCCTATAAGAAATTAAGCAAAAGTTATTGTTAATTTTCTAAGTATCTTATTGATTTTAATGCTCACGCTCAAAAATATCTTAGACTTTTCTCTCTGAAATGCCTGCCATCTCCAAATATATAAATGGACCTTCATAAACACCAAGATAGGAAAGCAAACTGAATTAATTTTCATGAGAACTAGTTTCACATAGTCCTAAATGTACACTATCTATGTTTAAAAAAAATCCTAGAGTACTATTTCCTTCCAGACTATTAGATCAGTTGAGTCCCCAAAGACAATTTGTCCTTTGGAAACTAATTGGATTTTTGTACACTTGCCAAGAGAACACTTTTTATGCACATCAGAATTTTGGGTCACGAAGATTTCCTTTCCCTACTGAA
This sequence comes from Ctenodactylus gundi, assembly GCA_004027205.1. Lineage (NCBI taxonomy): Eukaryota > Metazoa > Chordata > Mammalia > Rodentia > Ctenodactylidae > Ctenodactylus > Ctenodactylus gundi. Next base: position 707,152 of record PVKB01000404.1, on the reverse strand, counting down.
AAACCAGTTAAAAATACAATTACATACAAAACAGAATGGAGAAAAATAGACAAATTATACAAATAGTTTCAGAATCCTACTATCCACTCGGGCATCTAGAACAATCAAATTTAGAGACAACCTCCGATACTACAAATAAAATGACTATGTAGAAACAAAAACAGGTCACATCTTCGAAGGATATCACAACCTCTCAAGTCCTGACCTCTTTTAGAAAGTCAAGTACATAGATGGATAAAAATGGGTGATTACGTCAACGCTGTAATAAATCTTTATTGAACTGGCTGCCCTGTGGGCTGCTGAGCGTAGTGGTCTCTCCGTGAGGAGTCTGCTGATGCAGCCTAGCTTTGGACAAAATGTGTTCTTGGAGTCCTGGACTCACTCTGCCTCTAAACATAAGGAACTTCTACCCTGTGTCCACTGTAGCACAGGCACTGTGCCGGGGACTTTAGTCCTCACTATTTTTACTGTGAAGTAGGTGTGACCATTCCCACTTTACAAGTGAGGAAACTGGGTTCTCCAAAAAGCTGTGTGATTTGCTCAGAGCCACTGAGAGCTGGCATGTGCAGGTCTCAGATTCAATCCCTAGCCCCACCTGACCCTGAAGCACACGCTGCTGCCTGCAATGCTCAGCTGCCTCCTGCTTGCCTGCAGAGTGGCCTCTGCTTTCCCACGGGCTGCGTGGCTGTCCCCCCACCTCCTGCCCACCTCCCTGTTCATCCCACACCTCCTTCACAATGAGCTCCTGCAGCTTCCCGCCTTCCATTCTCTCTACCCTTAACCCTTAATGTAGTCATTTGCTGCATCATGTTGATAATACTTCTCTCTCTCCAGTCTGTAAATATATTGGGCTTAGAATTTTATTTTCCCCAGTTCCACTTCCTTAGCTAGCAAAATGCCTGGCAGACAGCAGAAACTTAAAAAAAAAAATGAGCTAATTAAAACAATGCAGGATTGCAGCTCTGACCCAAGCTACTTTCCCATGAAGATTACAGTCTATTATCCTTTATTTTTCCTGGAGCACAAAAGGAGAACACATGGTTACATAGGAACCCTATCATAGTAACCCATGGTAACTCTATCACCACTGGTGTGTACTTTCTTCACTTTTAATGCTATAAATAATCTGGACACTTCTCTTTTGCTTATTTACCTCAAGCCATCTACATATTTTTCTGCCTGGATTAGTGCGGCAGAGACTACTTCTCCAACACTATTTGATTATCAAAGAATTAAAAAAATACACAATGAATTTGGTCACTGCAAGTAAAAACCATGCACTCAATAGCAGTCACCATTAAAAACGCAAATCCCAATGTATGATAAAAATACAAATGTCCTACACCCTCTGTGAATCCCCAGATGATACATACGGAGCTGTTTAAATAGGCTACTGGTTATGCTCTAAGTCATAGTTTCTTAACAGTCACGTGCTTCATGGTCACATCCTCCAATCACAGTGGAACTGCTTTCTAATTTTACTGAAGTATGTGATTACCATTTTTCATAAACAAGATTAATTATTTTTATTACTTTACAGAGAAAGTGTAACAAAGAGGGGCTGAGATGAGGCCACCAGGCTGTCTGCTAGGCTTATGGTCTCTCAAAGTAAGTCTCCACAAAGGAGTTCAAATCTACTTCTGCCAAAATTCACTGAATATATTAAGAGAGAGATCAAATTATGCCTTTGGAGTTGCTCGCAAAACATTGAAGTGCAATGCTAAGTGTACAAATATCAAGGGTCTCCGGAAACAACCACAGTTTAGGGAGAAGAGCTAAATTGTGTCTCTATTACATTTCAGAAAGACAGCTACAGAAATGCAGACCCAGGATTAAAGCTCAGAGCACAAAGAACTGTGCCGAAGATTTGTCAGTCATTTAAATGTCTAATTTAATTCTCCTTTGAAGGTGGAACATACAGCCATACTCTTACAGAATTCAAGATAATCCTGTTGATCCTTTAAAAAAATCTAATCACATCAATCAAAAATATCCAAGTTAATAAAAAAACACAAAGAAGGTTACTTATACAAAAAAGTGCGATATTCCCTGTTTAAGAAAACGAACAGCTTGAGCTTGTTTACTGGTGAATTTTTACACTTTCCTCACTAATGATCTGAAAGGATGTATGAAGGCTGCAAAAGTGAAATTTAAAACTGGTAATTTGAGATGCCACACCTCCCTGTAAGCCATACAAAAATGTGAGTCACTTATATATAAAAACAAAATAGTTAATAATGAAACCAACAATAAAAAGAAATCACTAGCACAAACCAATTAGCATGATCAAAAAAACAAAAAATATTAAAAATATGTTAGAAAAACTAGAAGTAGTAAAGTTAGGCAATAAAGCATCAGTGTTACTTATATTTAAATCCCACTATGTGATTCTATATTATTATTTCATGCCGTCCTACCAGCAGTTTGGTGTACCAGCTAGCACAGAAGATGCCTCTGAGTTTATACAAGTGGACTATTTGCTTCTAAAACCACACACTTCTAGATACTTTTCCACACAATTTTAGATACATTATAAATCTCCTGGCTTATATCCTTCTGGATCCAGGTTTTTCTCAAGCAGTCAATACAGACACTAAAATTAGCACCTTATCTTACTAAAGCATAAAACCTCTCTTATCACCAACTTTACACATTTTTTATATTTGTTAGTTGTTAATAATCTTAATTCAGGGATTTTTATCATACAAAAGAGGCAATGTTTCAAGGAATCAAAACAACCATTTTTACAGTGGTCAACTACACTGCCTTGATTGTAAAAGAGGCTTCCTCATTTTAAGATTATATGTAAAACTGTATGCACTGCATTACATTAAATCTTATATTCCAATTCCCCCCGCCCCCAAATTGTAGCTAGATTCTTACAACCTTTTCTTTTCCTTTCTTTTCTTCCTTCCTTTCTTTTGAAACAGGATCTTGCTTTGTAGCCCAGGATGGTCCTGAGCTCACTAGGTAGCCCAGGCTGGCCCTGGACTCTTGGCAATCTTCCTGCCTCAGTCTCCCGAGTGCTGAGATTACAGGTGTGCAGCACCATGCCCAGCTTATATGGTGCTGGGGAGTCGAACGCAGGTCCTTAGCGCTTGCTGGCAAGAGCTTTAACCACTGAGCTATTCCTGTAGCCCCCTTATAACACTCTAATAGTTATCCAATTCTCCAATGAATTAACTTGTCATCTTATCATACAAGAAATTTATATTTCTTTCAAAGATTATATACTTTTTCATATTTTAATCATTTTACACTCTTGGGGATCTAACATTTTAGTATTCTTGAAATCATGATCAATAGTTCATTATAGCTAGTTATAATCTTTTTCTTTTTTTGGAAATATACAACCAATAGCATTCAACCAATGTCTCTCAATGTCTCTTAACCAATGGCATTTTACTTCGAAGTATCGACATTATGACATTGAGTCTATTATATACAGTAGCACAAATCTATATTCCAGAGTCAAGTCTGCACTTAGACTTTCTCTTCTTGACCATCAACCTCACCATGTCTTCTAGTAGAGCTATTATTTTTATTTATCTATTTATTTTATTTTTATTAATATTTTGAGTCAGGTCCTCACTTAGCTGCTAAACTACTCAAGCCTGAGCATTTAATATTGCTTTGGTCACCCACAGCGTGGGGACTACTGACCTGTACTGCCCACCTGGCAATATTCTTTTCAATTATGCTACTTTTACACCATCATTTTAATTTCTGACAGAGCAATCATACATTCATCAACTGGTCCTTGCTACATCTCCTAGATGCAAAGGTTGCAAATGCTGGTCAGGACCCCTCCCTGTTTTACAAGGATATGCATTAAAATGGATGTAAACCTCATCTCAGGAGAGATGATGTCCTAAAAAACAGATTCTAATCATTCAGAACATGTAACTTGCTACGAGATTCTTAATTTACTCAGTACAATTGTGCATTTTCCTCATATACCAATAGCACATATAACTGAACAAGTTTACACCTTGTTACTATAGCACATGGAATTATTTTGGCTTTATTATTGCTTAAAACATTTGTCTTGGTGTATATTACAGTTTCTTCTCTGTAATCACATGAAAACCATTCCTTCAAAATAACTAACTTACTATCTAGATATTTAACCAATTCTTTTGGAGTTTTCCCCTTAATAATCATATCATTTGTCATTTTTCCTTCTTCTTGATTTCTTCCTTCCCTTCATCCTCTGTTCTCTGATTGTTTTGGGTAGAATATCCTTTGGGCCATATCTTAAACAACAATTTTAAACATAACTTTCTCAATTGCATCTAAGAAAAAATGTTAAACTCTTCTAATTAGTAAGAGTTGCCAATTTGTATAAAATGTTTCCTTTGCTCATATTTACTTTGGAGAGCTTCACTTTTATAATTTTAAACTATAATTTCTTAATTTGGTTTTCCTCTAATTACTAACTTGTTCCCTAAAGTTTTATTTCCTGCCACTAGCCATAGCTAAGTATAATTTACAATTTTCTAACTAGAAAAGAAGAAAGACACCTGAAAACTTTAATACAAGTAATGCATACTATGCAAGACAATGCAAGATTTGATTATATTTACATTAGGAAATTCTGAGATGTTTTATAACCAAATACACAATAATTGTGCCAGTGATATGACTTTATATGAAAATCAGAATGAGGTAGAATCAAACTTACTACTGAGTATTTATTTATTTATTTATTTATGCCGGGAATTGTCTTGCAACACAGATGAACAGATTACCTATCCAAACACTCATCTACTTAAAGGTTCACACCTGAGGAATTCACCAAACAATGCCAAATAAATTAACAGAGTACTAACACAGCACCAACTGTCTCATAAAATCTGTGTGTCTCCATAATTATTTTTAATAGTATACAAGCTTGCAAAACACAGTAATTAATTATAGTATAAAATCATATGTATGCATAAAGTTAGGGATGGATAGATATGGCAAAATGTTAGTAATTAGTGAAATGTGAGTACATAATTTATGAAAGTTCAAAAAATCTGAAATAACATGCAGTTCTATTGCTTTAAGTGTATTTATGTGATATAGATTTAAGTTCATTTAATGTAGTAATCTGATATAGACTTAAGCTTGTTTAATGTAGCAATTCACTTATTTAGTCTTGGACGTTAAGTTTATCCTAGGAAACCTGATTGATGCAATGACAACCTGAATGTCTTTTGAATGTACAAACATTTAGCTTCCAGTACTAGCTAAGGAATATGAAATTTAACGTCTCTCTTTTTCTTTCTCATGTTTTCTAGCCTTATGAATTTCCTTGTTACAGTTCTCTTCTTATGTTGATTGGTGAGTGAAGCCACGTTAAAGGATCTCAACAAAGATACAGTAAGACACAGAAAAAAATGAACTTTTGGCAAATCACCCCAATAACGGGCTCTGCTGGACCCAGAGAAGAGGCATCAAGATATGGCCATCACAGCCCATTCTAGGGGTTTGAAGCTGGACAAATAAATTGTGATTTCAGCGGTAAAGTGAGCCAGATGTGGAAGATTAAATATGTTAAATATCGTCTGGTTTCTCTAATTTGGGAAACCCAGAACACAGGCATTCTATAGAACCAAATGAGTGTGATAGTGGGAGTTATGGGGTGGGATGGGGTTGGGTACGGGTACCGGAGGGCCAAAAATGGGGAGGGAAAGAGATCATAATATTGATGTGCTATGTAAGTGCACAAAATACTCAAGCTCACTGTAAACATTATGTATTGCATATGTACACACACACACATACGTATTAATGAAAATGGTGGGGGAAAACAAAAAATAATTGAGGACTACACAAAAATATTCTGTGAATACTCTTCCACACATGATTGATAAAAATGAACACAAAGTTCTGCTGGAGCATTTGGAATGATGCAGGTGTTTGGACAATACAAACAGGGTAACAGAGAAATTTTGAATGTAAGGCACACACTGCTTTTGACAGGGACGAATGTCTGAGATGTGCATTATTAGATGAGTCCGTCAAATGTACTTAAACAAACTCAGATGGCTACAATGTGGCTAAGTCATATAACCTTACGGGAGCCAGACTACAGACACTGCCCGTTGCTGACTGAAACACCCCAGCCCATACACCGCTGTATAAAATGCTTACAAAATTCATCATGGAAAAATAAAAGAGAAACTTCTTATCATGCAGAAGAGAAAGAATTAGCACAGTTTCCAGTTTAGACCACATATTCAACAACAAATCCTCATTCCTCTCTCACAGTTCTTTCTCAAATAATGTGTCATGTAGCAGTATAATTGTCATTTTGTCAAACTTATTTCATGACTAAGGAAATAGAAATGTGAGTGTCTTAAAGTGGAGATGTACTGATCATATTTTTGAAGTATTTTTTTGGAGGAATACGTGGGGATGGAACTAACTTCTTCAAAATGCATCCTGAAATTGATGTGGAAAATAAGCATCAAAGTTTTTGGTAAACCTTATACATGAAAAAGTCATATTTAACATAGTCAATAGAGAAAATCACTGGTTAAAACAAATTCATGTTGAATGAGAAAATCTTTTCCTTTGGTAGTGTTGGAAGCAAAATGGTGGAAACATTGTATTAGCCAGAGCACTAACATAATATGTGTTGAGATGAAACAATACTCCAGGGAATAAATCTGATGATACATCAGGCCCTGTAATGGTCTAATGTCCATAATTTTATCTAAATGTCAGTAATAAAAAAAATGAGGAGGAAGGAAGAAGATTACAAAAACCACATGGACTCGTCCATCGTTTTGCCTGTAACTCTATGGGGATTTTTTATTCCAATTACATAACAGCAGAATGCGGTCTGTGATATGTAAGACAAATTATCCACAACCTTGATCGTTTCCATGCTGCATCTGTAAGTATCTAAGTGCAGGCCAGAATTCAAGTCTTAGCTTTGTTCCATTTGTAAAATATCAGGGAACACTGGGGGTCACCCCTATAATAATTGGTGAACGTTAGGACTTTCAAACCTCCTCTGGACATATTTTTTCCTTTCCTTTACAGGGAATGTGTCCTCTCCAGAATAACAGTTGCTTACTTTTGGTTCAGTAACGTATGCTGAGAGAAGACTGATTCTTCAAATTGGTATTTATTTGTCTGTTTCCTTATTTGCTCATTTGTCTGAAACAGTGACATGAACATAGAATGTGATGTTTGAACAGACCTGAAAGTTACTGAGTGAACTCCACACAGAAGTGTAATGTGCCTATGGTCATTTATCAATAATATGTTTGAAAAAAAGGGGAAAGCAAACACCAGTCTCATACCCAGACTATTCAAGTTTCCCTGAACTTGCTCTCATTTACCACATGGTTACACTCACACACGAGCCTGGTACACATGATTCCAATCATGCACAAGTCTGATGTGTGATTCCCCACCAGAGATTCCCTACCCCCAGCTAGGACAAGCGAAGATGTGACTTGAAGTCCTAAGCTTCCAGTCTGCCTTCCTTCTACGACAACTTCTTAGTGAACAACACATCTCTTTTGCAATTCAGTTTCACATTTTTAAGAGTCAAAGGCAACTTGTAGTAAATGTTCACATTCACATGAAAAATCATTTTAAAAAAAGCATAACATGATATAGTCTGTCCTCCAACTTTCTTTTATAAATTTTATAACACAACATTTACTTTGTTATCAACTGGAAGTCACCATTTCTTTTACTGTGTATAGAAGACAGTTGATCAGTGACAATTTTTAAAATACATCTTACATATCCACTAGTCTCTGCTTTTCCAAGAACAGCCCAGGAAGGAGTTGGCATGCAAGCTTCCAAGGGGGTTAGAATGTGTAGTTCCCCAGGGTTGGGATCCGACCTCAGCTTCTTGGTAGGCTTAGAAACCGTACTGCATGCTGAGGACAGATCCATCTCTGGAGAGTGATTTTAACTAAGCTGATAGCACTGACTTATAAAACCAGAAAAGTTTTAATGTACAATAAGAAATTATTGTCCCAGGCACAAGAGTACATGCACCTGCAGCCGGGGCCTTTGCCTCAAGTCCAACTCACTATTATACTAAAGAAAACAACTGTCGAAGCAGCCAGTGAACTTGGGAGGACATGAAAAATGTTTTCTCTTCCTATGAGCTACTCTACATTGGAAAGAAAAATAATCGAACAAGGGAGTCAGACTGGTGAGAAGGAGGGAAAGAAGAAGGTGGCATTAAACTGAAGCACCCACCTCACAGTAAGAGCATACATGAGCAAAGGTGTTGGGTGTGTTGAGAAATGTCTAGCTACCACCTGAGTGATGGCTTGTCACGTGGTCAGAATACACAACGTCTTGAGTAAAGTTCTCTCCAACCATCTCCATGCTGGAGACAAACTTTCTTTCCCTCTGAATAGCAGGCTCTTTCAGTATCTGTACTTTTTTTTTTTTTTTCTATTTTCATTAATGGTATCACATGCACCTTCCCTCTGCCCGATATTTTCTTTAATAAAATGACAGACATATCATGGAACTTGAAAACTATGAAGACTTTTTAAGTTAAAAATTAAGTGTCCCTCCATTAGGATTCCCCCACCCCCCATTTTATTGATATGTATAAGCGCAAAATTTAAGGTTTACAATGAAGTTGAGCATTTTGTGCACATACATATCTTGTCAAGGTGACAAGGACTTTCCCACTCTCCTTTTGTTCCCCCGCACACCCACCCTTCCCTTCCTCTCCGCCCTACCCCCCTGGTTCACTTTGTTTTTCGTTTTAAGTTCCATGAGATAGTTGTGATCTGGGTCTCTCATATCAGAGAGACCATTCAATGTTTCACTTTCTGCTGACTCACTTCACTAAGCATGACGTTCTCAAGTTTCTTCCATTTGCCTGCAAAAGCCTCTGTTAGCATTTTAATTTTAAAATATGGTCTTCAGAAAGCAGTTATCTTTCCTGTACTCCCAAGTTCTAGGGCACATATTAGCAGGCCATACTATTTTCAGTATGTTAGATAGCCATGAATGACTGAAAGATCAAATCACATATTTTCTTTCCTTTTCTTAATCTAACCTTCAATACCATGAAACAAATATGTTGATGATAGGAAACATCTTCTGAGACTTCATTCTTCCACTGTTCCTAAAGCAAAGGTTTTTCTGTAACTTGCATACAAATCTGCAAAATCCTGAAGGCAAGGATTTCTGTTTGCTCAGTGATTTATCCCAAGTGCCTAGTCTTCAAATTACTGAGTGAATAAATGAATATGGCCTACAATCTAAGCTATATTTGTTAAAAAAAAAGAGCAAGAAAACTCTTAAACAATCCACATTATCCAGTCTTAGTCTACTCGCTTTCAACATATCTTATACAATTCTTGTAAAATTGATTTATACTAATTACAAAACCACACAGTACAAATAAAAAATCAAAAAAACCTAACAGTTGGCCTTTATCAATATAAAAAATCAAAAAAACCTAACAGTTGGCCTTTATCAATATAAAATTATTTTGAAATCCTACCATTACTTTATTTTTACTTAAATATTTTATTATTTAAAAATTTTATCTGAAAGAAAGAAGTACCTAGAAATATGTTATTTTTAAATGAGTGCAGAGGATAGGTTATGAGAAAGATTTTACCTATGACTTTATTCTTCTTTCCATTTTTTATTGGGGTACAAAGCAAACTTCTAATGCACTGCTGCTTTACGTTTCCTGTGGTTTCATGCTAAACAAAAACAAAACAAGATAGTTAAAATGACAGGGACTGAATTGTTCATTAGATGCTATATTAACTATATGGCACATCTGAAGCTAGTACATTCATCTCTTATTAGCTAGAGACAAATCGAAGAATAGAAAATGCCCAAATTATAAGAAAGTTCACACAAGTACAGTATGAAGCAATCAAGATACTTTGCTAAAAAATAATATACCAGAATTTTTTTCCCACTTTAAACTTTCAGAGCAGTTTATAAGATCAAGTTAGAATATATATTCCAGATCTACCATACTAGTGAAGCAGATGTCTCCACTTAACACAACTGGCACAATCCAGAACCATCACATTTAAAAACTCACATATGTCAAACTTGACCTTTATTAGCAATACAACTTTGTCTATTGCCCTTACTGCTGAAGTTTATAAACTACATGTGAATATACCAAAATCAAGCCACCTGCCTCAAGTGCAATGCTTTCCTGAAGTGAAATGAGAGAAAATGGTAGAATTCTAAGTGTGAGGGTCTAAGGAACAGATGTTGGTAGTTTTGCCATGAAGGAAAACACATTCATTTTCCATCAAGGCATCTCACTATGGTAGACGACCAATTATTTAATTTCGAACCATGGGGAGCTTAATTTTTGTAGATAAAATTAAGAACTCCTGCAACTTAAGGAATGTCACTGGCAATATGTAGGTTATAGTTAATTTACATCACAATAGTTCATAAATACCATTTAAAACCTGGAAGAAACACAGAAGAAAACACTCAAGTCTAGCTCCCGCTAGCATGTGATGAACTAGCTGCTCTATTCTCCTTGGTACGATCAGGGAAAGCCCGGATCTCCCCAAACAGCCAGGCCCAGGGTTAGCTATCAGCTGGAGAGCAGATGTGAGAACAAGTCTGAAGGGAAAACGGCTTTCCAGCTTTCTTAAAACTGGGCTACTTACCGTCCAGGGAAACCTTTTGTCCTTACTGACATCTGGGATATTAAGTGGCTCCATGGTGTTTTTGACATACTGAGCATACATGTAATTGATTCTGTTTGCATCACGCTCCCTGAGGAAATAACAGATATGAGTTCCTAACGTGTAATGAGAAAGCAGGGGCAAACAGTTAAATAAGTGATTAAAGGAAAAACACTGATTTCAATATATAGGGTAAGAATTATATTTTAATTGAAAATCACAATGCCTCTCTCCCCCTACTAAGGATTGAACCTAGACTGGGCCTTCATTCACACTGAGCTTAGTCCCCAGGCTTATTATTATTACTACTGGGGACAGGATCTCGTAAGTCACTTAGTTCCTCAGGCTGACCAACTTGCAATCCTCCTGCCTCACACTCCTAGAGTGTGAGGATCACAGGTATGCTTTAAATAGTGATTATTTACAACTTGGGGAGTAGCTATAATTTACATGCTTTTTTAAGTCAAAAACTGACAATTTTTCAATTAAAAGAATGTATCATTAGCAATCTTAATTACATGTTGAATATCTGTAACCGGAAAATGTATAATTTGAAAATAGGAAAAACTCTACACTCCAAGATTTTTGAGCATTGACAAGGGCCAAGTGGAGAATACCCTTTCTGATCTCCTATGATAAGCTGCAGTTGAGGTGCAGGTATACTAAGAATATTGTATAAAATTACCTCCAGGCTAAATGTGGAAGGTAAAAAACACAAATGAATTTCATATTATCCTTGGATTCCATTCCCAGGAGAGATCTCATTATGCATGCACAAATATTTCAATATCTGAAAAAATTTCAAAATATGAAACCTGTCTGGCTCCCAATATGAGATATGGGATGCCCAATGTGTACCACTGAGAATGTCATTTAATGTAAAATTCATAGGAATATCTCCCCCGTAAGATACAAAAATCTTATTTTCTTATTAAAGAATGACAAAGGTCTAGCACTTAGACTCCCTCAATTATTTATTTTATGTATATCTGCCAAATAAAACAACCTTTTGTATGACAGAAGACCAAGGGAAATATCAAGCAGGCCAGGAAAAATTTTACAATCTCTTTTCTCTGGTTAACTCTTTTTATCCTTTTCCCCTTTTTATTTTTGATCTCCTTTTCCTTAACATTTCTCCCTGGTTAAGTTTTATCTCTACGTTCTTCTTTTTTATGCTTTGAGATCTCTTATAACTTTTTTTTAAAGGTTAAAAACTCCCTTCCTCAAAAATTTTTTGGAACATACATTATTTTTACTAGCATCTTCCTTAACACATAGAATATAAAGAATAAATTTGATGTCAGAGGACACTGTGCCAGGGCCAGGGAAGAAAAAATAGAACATGGCATATTTCTCATCAGGTGGCTCTGTAAGTTCCCTAGTGATGGGGATGAGTTTGGCAGAGAGGATCAAGTTGTGGAAAATGATTCCCATTGTAAGGATATACCCATCTTAATTATAAAGTCACTAGCTGAAGGAATAAGGGAATGCTAATAAAAGAAGTATGTAAAAATAAAATACATGACCCAGGAAATATGTCCACTTGTTCTGCCTTCTCAAAGTTCCAATATTTTGCTTATTTTCTGTGCTTCACCCTGAACTTGACCAAGCCACTTCTTTGGAAGGTTGGCCTTACACTGTGTCCTGGGCAATAGTGATTTCTGAATCCTGGGTCTAGGTCCTGGCCAAGGTAGTCTGGTTTCCCTTTCTCTGCTATTCATTTTTACCTAAGCTGACTTTGCTCAAGCCCAGTACTAACCACTGACTAGGATTATGTACAAGTGAAAAAGAGTGTACAGGATACATTAGTAACAGAAGAGTAACATGGGAGTAAATGAACATTACATTTTTCTCATGACTGGACTGACAATGTGTGAGGACTTGTAAATTCCCAAGAACAGGAGACCTGAACGCACACTCCTGCAGCCTTATATCCTACACGCTTTCTAGATGACATTCAAAAAATTTATAATAGCAGGTTTTACGTGAATAAAAGAATGTTTAAAATTTCCCATGTTTTAGAAACAGCAACCTACAGGAAAGAAGACATGGTTAAAAAAAAAAAAAACTTCGCCACTAGGAAAAAGCTCACTGGAAAAGTAAGAGCACATTGCATAAATCTCTTGCCAATGATACTAGTAATAACTGCTATTATTCTTATCATCAACATTATGTTAACAGCAGGAGCCAGAAGAAACTTGAAATGCTCAAGTGACTTGTCAGAGGTCGTAAATTCAGTCTTACAGGAGTTGGAAGAGAGAAGTGAACATACTACAGTTTTTTCTAAGTCATCAGACACCTAATTCCTCTTTTAGTCGCATGAACAGTTTAAGATTTAGTGATGCTTATGTTAGTGAAAAATGAGAATTAAATTTAGTAAAGTTAAGCAATGCCATGTTTATTTCTCATTCTATATGTTGAGAATTTCTTAGTTCTTGCACTTAATAAATTCAGCTTGAATACTTGATCCCTGGGAAATACTCCTGGGCTGTGTGGGAGAAAGATGAGCGTGGGAGCTCTGTGTCTAGCAGACAGCTGTGACCAAACGAATACGTGCTTTTTCACATGTTCTGTCCTACACAGCCTCGTACAGAGGTGCCAGCTGCCCACCACTTATTTTTTTCCCCTTCTTCTTGTCTGGACATAGTGCCCTCAAAATAAAGACTGTACTTCTCAGTCTCCCTTGTGGCATAATGTCACCACAGGCAGTTTCTAGAAATCCTGCTGTTGTGGTCTGTATCTGGAATGTCCCCGAGGTCTCATGCATTTGAATGTTACGGATAGTCTATGGAACTGTGCGCGGTTGGCAGAGTGGGGCCTGGTCTGAAGGGGTGGATTGCAGGTGTGTGGATTGGATTACAGATTGTGGTGGGGGCTTAAAACCGGAAGGAGCAGAATACTGACCTGGGACCAGAAGGGGTGGGTCACCGGGATGGGACTTGGAAGAATATGTGCTACTTCGTGTCTTCTTTTGGGGACTGGACTGAATTGGACTGGACTCGGCTTCCTGTTTGCAATGCTGTGAGGAGACCTTATGAAACTATAAGCCAAAATAAACTCTTACTGCCCTAATTTGCATATATCAGGTATTCTGTCACAGCAACCTGCCTAGGATACGCTGATGTATACTCTCTGCCTCTCTTTCCCTGCCCTCCACCTCCACCATTTAAGACCTAGAGCTCCATTCTTGATCCTGGAAGAAAGGGCTGTACGCTAGAGATGCAAGTTCAAAGGAGCCTGGACCCCTGAGGCAGGGTGCCAGAGGGCCGCAGCAACCAATCCTGAGCTGCCTTCCCCTGGTCTATCACAGAAGAAGAATATACTGCATTCTTGTTTGAGCTATTTAATTTGGGGTTTCAGGATTCACAGACAAACCCAGCTGGTAACAACCCAAATATCACACATGTGGAGAATAGGGACCGACACTCAAATGGAAGGCATGGCACTGCAGAAGAGCACCGCTGGCTGGCTAAAATTTACAAAGGGAAGAAAGACATTAGGAATGAAAAGGAAGGTGGAAAGACGGGGGAAAACAATACAAAGCACATTGCTGAAATACAAGAATCTCATGCATAGGTGAAGGACACTAAATGGTTACAGAGTGGCAGGGATACCATGATGACTCTAGGCTGAAGACGTTAGCCCAGGAGAGACAATGGGGGATTTTGACAGTACCACACAAAATGGGCTTCATCCCTTTAAATAACAGTAACATTATGGTGGACTTGAGGACGTGTCTGTCAGAGCGCTGACTGCTGGGTAATGTGACTGATCAAAGTGTCTGTTTGCTATACTCTACAATATAATACCATGTGTGCACAGAGCCACACCGCGCGGGGAATTTCCTTGGCATCCTACATCCCAGGGGCTTGCTATGATTTCTCCCACTAATGATATGACTCTAAGAAGGATGCATAGTATTTACCTTGAATAATTTCCAGGATTGCACTTCATATTCCAAAACTATGGTCAGTGTATTACTTCTTAAGTTACCATGATTTTCAACTGATTAAAAACCTCCTAAGTGATTTCCTTATGACTAACATAATCAAATTACCCACCACTCCATTAGGATGTTTAATAATAAAGTTTGGAGAGTATTAGATTTTGCCAATAATCAGTTTTGGAAATATGATAGTGTACTAGTGAACAATAAGCTTCAATATCAGTTTAGACTTTTTTTTCAAATGCTGATGTTACTAAACACTATATTGTGTTTTTTTTTTTGGTTCTTTTTTTTTTTTAAAGAAAATTGGTCTGATGTCCAATCTCTACTAAAAATTACAAATTGATTTTAATATACTACGTGACTAAGAGGTCTTTCACTGCATCAGTTTCAAATGTTTAGCTGACTTCAGCCATTAGTACTGAATGATTTTTGTGACTGTGGAACCAGCGAATAAAAATTTAAGGTGATCACACTGACCTATTTATCATTTATAAAAATATTTTTTACACTAAAAATGTCCAGGAATAATTAAAAAGTAAATGGGAAGAGAAAAAATGTAGTGTTCATCAGAAGGCAGAGTATTAAGTCTGTTTTTGTTTTTAAAATGTTTACTCACCAGTAGAGGTCACTATTATACCAAATCTCTGGTTTTGTTCAGCTGAAAGATCTGACTGAATTTGTAATAAAAATCTAAGTGCTAATACGGAAAATACAATTATACATATATGTTTTTGCCTAAATATTCAAGATAAATCTGGATATTTATCATTTTATTCTTTTAATAAGTACTATAACAATCTATTGTTCTCTGAATTACCTAGACAAATTACTCAAATATTTGTTTTATCTAAAAACTTTCTAAAAATTTTTAAACAGTGAGAGAAATATATTATCATAAAATCAAGATACTAGATATTAGTAATCCTTTTAAAAATAAGCTTCATAACTAAGTCTGGCAGTGTGGAAGGGAAATGCACACACACACATACATCAGGACAAGCACAGACTATGGACTATGGGCATCTAAACAGTGTTCAATATCAAGTGAAGCAGCATCAAACAATGCCAGAACACACAGTGACATGGGCTTATGAAAGAGCAAACGTAGAGACGGGGCATAACCTTCAGCTCATTTCCAGCAAGGCCAAGAGGGATTAGAGGTTCAGTTATATGACAAGTGAGCCAACAACTCCAGGGTAGCAGAAAGACCCCCTGGAAGACAGAACGCGGTTCATCTGCTGTGCCTCCCCACTCCATACCAGGGCTAGGAGTCAGGCTTAGGTCGGGAGACTTCCTGAGTGCACTGAATTCCTGGAATGACTGACTTAACTTCTCTCATTCATTTGTTAGTCCAAACAATTATTTTAACAGAAGAAAAGATCCTTCTTATATGATTAAAGTAAAAGTCTAGTACTGCTGAGGTTTTTTGTTTGTTTGTTTGGTAGTGGCGACTGCAACTAAGCTACATCCTCAGTTCTTTTTGTATTTTTTTATTTTGAGACAGGGTCCTGCCCAGGTTCCCAGAATGTTGCGATTCCAGGCATGCACCCCCACAGTCGGCTATGGATTTTTATTTAAATATACACACTTAATAAATTAAGAAATTTGAATCTCTGGGATCAAGTTTCTTCATCTCGATAGGGGAAGACTTCGAGGAGTGGAACTAGGAGAAAAGACGAGGGGGGTGAAGAAAGGAAAGTCTACACCACAGGCTGCGGCAGAACACGGATTTGGCAGGTCTCCCAGTGATTTTTGAGGCCAACCTTGTTTAAGAGGGATAGAAGAGAACCAGATGGTACAATGAAGTATTGTCTTCCGAAGCTGTAAACTCAGGCCATCCTGATATGAAATACGATTCAGACATGACTTTTGTTTTATTTTGTTTCCTATTTTTAATTTAAAATATTTTACTATGACAAACTGGTTTGAATGTATGAAAAAAAATCACAAAAGAACCTGAAAATAAAATGAACATACTACTCATAGATTCACCAATTTTTAATATTTTAACACATTTGGTTTGCTTATAACTGTGAAGGTATATTTATTTATTTAAATATTTAAAATACATGCACTTCCTTATCTCTGGCTGAACCAGTTTCAAGGAAGCTGCAGACATCACATCACTGTCTCTATATACTTCGACATGAATCTCCTAAGGATAAGAACCTCCTCCTACTAATGACACTATCATTTTAATTCCAAAGGAAAAAACCCTCATTTCCCATCACTGTCTAGGATCCAGTCTATGTTCAAATTTCCAGTTGTCCCTCACACTGTCTCTGGGAACTGTTCTATTCTGATTGAAAGTAGGATGGATGTCATCAATGTGCACGTTCCACATCTGACTTTCATGTCATCCAGAACAGTACAATTTTTTCAATGCACTAAATGATAATGACTTTTTAAAGAGATCAGGCCATTTATCTGATAGGATGTTTTCCAGTAGGTGTGCACAAAGGTTATTTTTAAAGAAACACCAGAAAGGAGCTAAGTTCCTCAGGATCACACTAATTGTTAAACCATTCAATTCGTGAAGTAATTCTCTGTTAAGGCCATTGTACTGAGAAAGACCTGGAACTTTAATTTTAAAAGTCATGTTAAAATTTTGATCTATTTCCATATAAGGATTTTAGATATAACATCAATACTGAGAGGTAAAATACTTTATAAAATACGAAAAATGAAATTCTGAGAATTCAAAACATTTTATCTTGGCAAATTTATATTCCTTAAAATATCCTATCACTTCTCAAAGATTACTAGCTTTTTGCTAAAGGTGAAAAAATATGATTAAGAACATCTGGTAGATTAAACCTAGTCCAAGAAAAGTACATATAAAATTTGGACAACTGCATCTTTATCTTCCATCATATACATGCATTATATTCTTTTAAAGTAATAGATACCAAGAAAGAGAACAAATTTTTAAGCAAAAAATATGAAAAAGAACAGAACAACAATAGAGACCTGATCTGATTTAGTCATAGTGTATACACAATACAATGGTCCGTGACCACAGGTTTTCTTCTCTCATAAGTTAACATTCTCAAGACGGATATCAAACATACAGAAAGGCTTGATGAAAACTGCCTAAAATTTCCAATAAGGGTCAAATATGCAGGTGAAAAATTCTAATAGAAGCATAGTACTTATGAGTCCTAAATGAACTAGCGCACAAAGACATTGTACGGACGCCTACAGTAATCGCAACACTGTTCACTGAATAAAACAATCATCAGGTCAAAAACAACTTCAGAACTTCAAACATCAAGTAAAGTATTTTGCCAAATAAAATCATTCATGTGCATGCCTGTAATTCCAGGACTCTGGAATACTGAAGATCACAAGTTCAAGCCCGACCTGGGCAACCTTTTAACTGAAACTCTATCAAAACAAAACAAAACAAAAACAAAAACAAAAACAAAAACAAAAACAAAAAAAAAGATCAGGATCTGGGCCCAGTGGCACAGGCTTGTAACTCCAGTACCCTTGAAGGCCGAGTCAGGAGGACTGCAAGTTCAAGTCAGCTTAGATAACTTAGTGAGACCCTGTTTCAAAATCAAAAACAAAAAAAGTCTGGGAATTTAGCTCAGCATGAAGACCTTGGGCTCAGTTCTCAGTAGCACCTCCCCCTCCCCAACCCACCAAAACACACACACACACACACACACACACACACACACACACACACACACACACGCACACGCTTACGGGAATATAGCCTGTCACTTTTTTTTTACTTACATGTCTTAAATCAAGCTGGTAAAGAGCCAGTATAATATATCTGTGACAAGGACAAATAGAAAGTAAATTACCTTGTTAAAGTATCAGATGATTTTTGTAATTCTTCACACTCCATGTGAAACACACTAGAAAAAGAATCCTGAAAGAGGGTGACAACACAGACCAAGAAATAAGCTTCACAAAGTAATAAACACCCTGTAACACACACAAATGCATGGTGGAATTGGCTGAGGGACCAGAACTTGTAATACATTTTATTTATTCTTTGACTGAATTGACTGAAATCCTCATCTCATGATATCCTCAAAACTCCTTCCATTATTCAAAAAGGGGTTGTTCATATTATTTTTCATTTTTATTTTCAAAGAAGTGTATTTGATCCTTTTTTTCTAAGGTATCAATACATACATATTAGCTTTAAAATTTCTCTATGTTTACCTCTAGTCCTCACCTTTGGGCTTTTAAACATTATAAAATGACTTCTTACAAGGATATGACATTTATTAATATGGACAGAGATAATTAAAATAATTGCAAAGTTTTTAGTAACAAAGAAATCTTTTCAAATGAAAGAAGAAAAATGCTCATTTATATCCATGATATATGTACAAATGAATGAAAAATTGGAAGGACACAAATGAAATGATGATAATTTAGCTGGAAATGGTAGAGCTAAGTACAGGAGTACATTTTGGGCCTTAGGTTTTCATTTTGCTCAGGTTAATTTTTTCTTTGAGGCAGTCTCATTATGCAGTCCAGGCTGGTTCTGAACTCACTCTGGAACCCAGTATGGTCTCACTCAACAGCAATACTGCCTCAACCTCCAGAGCACTGGGATTAGAGGCGTGTGCCTGTATTTATAATTTTGTATATTTGTAATTCACAGAAATTGTAATGCAAATGATCAAGTCACTTAAATCCTTTTCTAAATCTGACAGCTTAGTTCTCTAAAAGTAAGCAGAAGATATTCATGGCATATTGTTGCGCTTTAGTTGAAAGCATCACAAATCCACATTGGTTCATTACCATGGTAAGTGCTAACTGGTCTGAGTTTACCATGAATGTTCATTAAAGTGCTATTTCAGTGTTTAAAAATAGAAGTGCTTTGAGCATAACTTTCAAAAATTAAATGCTAAAGATCAGGTCACAGAGCCAAAATGATAAACTGACATACTGCTTAGTGGATTCTGACCTAAACTTTAAAAGGCAGCAACTCTCTTTACATTGTAAAGTATCTTATAACTGACTGAAATGAAAATGAAATGAAATGAAATGAAAATGAAAACATGATACAGTGTTTCTGAAAATACTGTTTTTTTTAGTACAATGAATTTAATTGATACTCTATTAATGAGAATTTTTAAATAACCAACATACTCTTTCTGACATATTTATTCATACAAAATGAGTCACAGGGTATTGGATTCTACAACCTTAATATATAAACCAATTTAAAGAATTTTAATGTAAGTTACAGGATACATTTTCTTATTCTACTTCCCCCAAATACATCAATTCCAATGTCATTACAGAATATAACTGCTCAATATACAAGTGGTACGGCCACTCTTGGTTCCTAGAAACTCACCAATGAACAGCTTATCCTTACGTTAATGGAAAAAGAAAACAAGCCACTCCACCAGAAAGCAATATTCCTGAAGCAATGGTTCACAGATACAGAAGGGAAGGAAACACCATAAAGGAAAATTGCCTGAGGCCAAGGCTTTGCTATATGGGCAAACACAAGCCACAGAGCTTGTCTGTAAGTAAACAGTCTGAAATGAGAATACGCCACCTCTCCTCACAGACTCCGGAGATGTTTCTTCATGTTACAAATCAATGGATTGAAATCATCCAATTACAACAGTGCTCCTCAACCTTTCTGACACCAGGGACTAATTCAGACTTGTAAAATCCACATCTCTCAGTGCTATGTTCCCGAGGAGGACAGGCGTACTTATACAATAGATGGTTGGAGGACAGCTTGGAAATAAGGAGCAACAGCAGGAGGCGGGTGGGAAGTGAAGCTCCGCCTACTGTCGGATCAGCCTCTTAGTAGAATCTAACAGGAGCATGCTGACAGGAGGTGGAGCTTTGCTCACTGCTCATCCTTCCCCGTGGCTAGTGCTTTCTAAGCCAGTATTGACCATGCCCTGGAGTGTGTGTGTGTGTGTGGGGGGGGGGGGGGGGGGGGGGGGGGGGGGGGGGGGGGGGGGGGGAGAGGTCTGAGGATCCCGGAAATAGAACATTGGTGGTTTTCTGTTGTTGGTAAGGATACAGAAACTCCAAGTTAGTATCTTTACCAAAAACCTTCATGTGCCACACCTTCTCATTTCTAAGTAATTTGTGGTCCAAATAATATTTTTATACTCAACTTATTCAGAAAGGAGTAATGAGGGTCCCCATACTGTGAAAAGTTAGTAATGACCGTGCACTTCTCCATCAGGACATGTGGAAGTGGCATAGACACATCCTAATGGTAGCTGCTTAGTGGGGTGGATGAAAGTAAAAGGGGCCACTGAAGGCAACCTCCCACCCTCACCCTTAACCCCTTCAATGACAACGGCCCATACTCTGATCTGCTTTACATAAATATTGTTATACAGTTGGGTCTAAGAGACAATTCTTAACCTAAAATTATGTTTTAAAACAATGCTTTTAAAATAGAAGCTTCTGTCATTCTAAAAATAAAAAACTCATACTCTGTACTCACGGAGCTGTCTTCATCCACTATGAAAATTGTGCATTTTTGCACCTGCATGAAGGAGATAATTGTGGCAGCTATTTTCTTAAGAATCACTTCTAATGATTGTTGTTCTTCAAAAATTAAGCTAGCAAGGTCAAGCAGCACCTAGGTGAGGGAAATGGACGGCTTAGGACTTTGTAGCTGTTTGTAATGAATAAAGCAACACAATGATTTACGTAGTTTACAGTTCGTTTATACAACCTAGAAAGTCATGACTAAGACCAAGCTCAATTATTAATGTTTCTGTTTATTAAGAGGATTTCCTAGTGAGTGTTAATACGGTTACTATAGTGGTTAATACCACAGACACCTAGGTCAGAGTAATCCATCTTTAATTCTGATTGTCCTTCCTGCTAGGTTTCTGAATTAAGGCAAATTTTGTGAAAATAGGGATATTAATAGTAATAAAACCATGAGCCTATTATGAAGATTAAGTAATTTAATATTTATAAAGCATTTTATCTGGCATGGTTAACACAGTTATCATTGTTCCAAACTTCTAAAATCCACATCTCTCAGTGGTATCAGTAGTTCCCAGAGTACAGCCAGTAGTATCCAAAGCAAGCAAACTTTTAAGCATTTCCTGTCTGTTTTCTGAAATGTCTCTTTTCTCTGAATGTTACAGAATTTCTTCTGATCTCAAAAAACATTTATGTGTGGGACGTGAAAGGATTTTCTTCCAGAAGAAATACTACAGGCGACTCTGTTCTAGCGGAGGTCTGAAAGATGATCATAAATTAATCACATGAAGAGGAAAGAGTGGTGCTTCAGAAAAAAGAAAAAGAACAAGAACTGACTTGAGAGAAAGTAAAATACTGAAAGTTTTGTTCAAATTTGAGGGAGCACGGAACATAAAGAGAAGAGCAGGAATAAGAATGCAATGTCAAGGCAGGAGCATGCCCACAGAGGTTAGTATGTCTTTGATGCGGTCTGGACTTTGCTAGACTGCAGGAAGGAAATGACGCGATCTCATCTGTGTGAAAATGGGGACTGCAGGAAGGTGCCAAGGAGGAGCAGGAGCACTGCGAGATGATTTCTGCATTTGGAGGAAATAGAAGGTCCGGTATTCTATTCCAGCAAGAATTCTAAGAAGATTAAAAATAAATTGGGTGGAGAAAATGAATAATCAAAGAAACAATGAGAAAAGAATTACATAGAATTAAAAGATGTATTTAAGTCTCCAGACACAAAGGGATGATCTGAGAGGATACAGCAAACCGTGTTGAATAATAAAGTATCATCCTGTGAAATTAAATCTGAAAAGTTTGTAAACACTCCAAGTGAAAATGCATGTTAATATATAAAACATGCATTATATCTATGATATATGTTACTTAGTTACATATAACAGATACCTTACATGAAATATTTATGATAACCAAAAATCAGAATACCTTGGATGCTAGTTAAGATAGAAGCTTAAATAGCTCAGGTTTCTCTAATGTGAGAAACCCAAAGTATAAATGCGTAAAAGGGCAAAATAAAATAGTGACCCTAGGAAATAGGAAGGTAGACTTTGTGGAGAGGAAATGAGAATGTGAAGAAGGGGAAAGACAAGAGGGAGGAAGGAAAAGGAAAGGAAACACGATTATGATGTTATGTGTGTGTGTGTGTGTGTGTGTGTGTGTGTGTGTGTATGTACATATGAAAACTATATATAAAATATATACCTATATACGTATATATACACATTTATACACACACATATATATACACACATATATACACTCATATATATATATATATATATATATATATATATATATATATACACACACATATATATAAATCACCAGTTCTCCAAGTTGAATGTAATTATTATGCATCACAAGTACACACAAAGAAAAAGAGTAATTTTGGGGAAAAAGAAGATAAAATACTACCTTTAAAATTGGAGAAATTGATTTTTAAATTTACAATTTTATACCTAGCCAATATAGATATTTTTATATGTGCAAGGACTTAGAAAAATTACCTCACCAGTTTTGTTTTTGAACATTTAAATGAGAACGTGCTAAAATAAGACAAGGAAATATACTGAGCAAGAACAAATTAAAAGGATTGAGAAAACAGTTGAATTTCTCTAAAAAGGTAACAAGAGAAAATGCTGTGATGAGTGCGTGTATTAGTCATAGGAGGAAACATTTAACTGGATAGAGAAAGATGGAGAACCCCACTTTGTATATCTCCAAGAAAAAGAAGAACTCAACATTTACACAGTCAGAATAACTACCAACACTTTAGGGACTTTGGAACTGAACTAGGCAAATCTTAAGCAAAGTTCATCTTGGTTGTACAGCAATATGTATGTTGTCCATGTGGGCAAAAAGAAGAAATTTCTAGATGGGAAAAGCAGGACTACAGAGTGGTAGATGGGAAGGAGAGAAGGAAAGGAGAGATCCTGCCATGCTCAACTTACAAAGTATGGAAGCAAGAATGATGTTCATAAAAGAAGAAGAAGAACTACAAGTGCTTGTAGCATCACAATGTGCCACCTCCAGCAATTTGGAGCAGTAATATGACACTGCTAGGAAACAAAACGTGGGAGGTCAAATCCTCACCTCTCAAGTCTCAAGGACGATTGTCTACCGATGACAAAGCAACTGAGCAGGAAAAAGAATGAGAAACAATTATTAGGCGAAACAGCTAACATGCTTAGAAACTGAGTCTTTTACTATGTGAATTTTTCATCATGAGCTTCCATAATTTGGATGAAAGCTTACCAGTGCTTTTTAAATCAGACCATTTGTCCTCCCTCTTCAGCCATCGCACTTACCTGGTTTCTCTTGTTCTCCAGCAGGGACGTCTCATACAGTTGAGCATTATGAAGAACAATACCACAGAAGGCCAAATAAGCAGCAAAATCCTAGAGAACAGCAAAGACAATGGCTTTGTCAGAATCATCTATAGCACTGGCTAGTCATACTGTCCAAAGCACAAACATTCAAACATACTTACAGTTGAAATAAACACTAAAGCCAACGATGTGATATGAGGTGTTCGTTTTGCATACAATTAAGAACTGGTGCAAATCATATGTTAGCTGAGTGGCAGAACTACCAAATGGCAAGCGTTAACACAGTCTTCTTATGTCACATGTTAGGCTTAAATGAACAAGGAGACAGAGGAAAAGCACTAAAATAAAGAACTCTTCAAGTAATGCACGTTGCAATTTGACCTATGCAAAATTTGATGTAGCCTCCATATGATAGCAAGACATTCATGCGCCCTAAGAACAGAAAAATAGTCTGTAAGTTGTTACTGCAGCAAATGAAAGCTCAGATACTTGTTAAGAGAATATTGGAAAAACAATGAAAAATTAAATGCTATGAGAAGTCACATGCGTGATTTTAAATACGCTCTTCTTTAGCTGGAGCTTTCATCCCAGTGATACTAGGCTAGAGTGATGTGCTCGCAATTATGATGAGAACAAACCTTCATTTGGCATGCTTTATTGCCAATTACGGGCGTATTGTGCCAAGACATGACAGCACTTAAAAACTGCAAACTGCCTCAAGAGCAGTTTATCTTAATGGACTACCAACATGACACTGGAATAAAAAGCCAATCTAAGAACTACGTTTTGCTACCAAATGTTCACAGATGTCACTATCAGAGCATGAAGCTCGAGTATTACTCTGATTTTACAAGGTACCAGCTATGCTCCGAAGCCATTACAAGACGAGGGCCGACTCAGGTGCCAATGTAGCTACAGTGTGGAAGCAGAAATAACTCTGCCATGTTTGGTTGTCTTCTGAATTCAAAGCTTCTACTACTTTTCAGAGGAGCTCGTAAGAAGCAATGGACTCGGACTAGGAAGAATCCTTTATGATATACACGTGCTATGGATAGGCATGAGGTTGTGATATACATATAATGACACATTCAATAGGAGGAATAATAAAAAACCTCCTGACAGAATGAAACTACAGGGGTGTCCACGTGAGTCTGCAGTGAAAGCTTGTCAGTATGGTGGGCAAAGCACATTCCTTCAGGGCCGGATGGGGACAGAGGTGAGCAGTTCATTAACGCTGACTGCTGCTCTTTCTGAAGCTGAATTCACTGCATCCAGCTTGAATTCACACTTTGGCGCCCCACCGTCTGTGTGCAAAGCTTATAAAACACTGGGATATTGGCTTCACCAGGAAGCCAGTCCAAGTTTTAGCCAACGCTGAGTGCTAAAGTTGGAGCCGTGATTTTAGGAGGCTTTACTCAAGGCTGAACTTCTTTACAACAGTGATGAAAGGTAAATGAGACAGTTATGGCCATAAGTCATTCTGTGTTGGCCCCAACATTCACTGCCCAGAGGAGACTTAGTGGCACAGTAAGGAAGGAATCTGGGAGTTATGCTGATTGAACAGCTCGGGAGCTCCCAAGACAAATCAACACCGTCTTCAGTCCAGGTTACACTTTTAAACATTTCAGAGTATTTTTAACCATCATGTGTGTGTGAGGGATCGATAACTTCAGCAAAAGCTCACTCTAAAGGTCCATATACCAGAAGAGAAAGTGTCCTAGGAAATTGGTGATAGGCCAGACTCCAAATTTGGTACCTTCTCATCTTTTTCAGTGAAGGTCCCACCATTTCCCGATCTCTTGTTGATAGCCTGGGCTACACCGACCACCTG
Source organism: Ctenodactylus gundi (assembly GCA_004027205.1). Classification (NCBI taxonomy): domain Eukaryota; kingdom Metazoa; phylum Chordata; class Mammalia; order Rodentia; family Ctenodactylidae; genus Ctenodactylus; species Ctenodactylus gundi. Next base: position 681,421 of record PVKB01000404.1, on the reverse strand, counting down.
GTTCAAGGGAAGAAAAGGGAAACATTATTTTCTTTGGTGGAAGTGACTACTCCAAACGTGCTAAAGTGAGTGTGTTCACACAGGATGTTTTACATGAGCTGCAAAATAACATGAAGCTACAAAACAGAAAATCAAAACTCCTCAGCATTTGGATGAGTTCTGCAACTCATCACATTCACTTCTCCCAATTACAGTAATACAAGTTTTAGCTTCTTAAGACCCAACTTATGTTGGATTCTGTGATTTCATGCTGCACTCTTTGATTGAACTGATTGGAAATCTCATTTCAAGTAACTATTTGTGATAGCTTTTTAATACAAACAAGCAACAGATTTATTTATATCTCAAATGAGATATGCAATAAAATGAACATTTTACATTGGTATTAAATAACTTTTCACTAAAAATAAGACAAGATCCAGGGGCAAATCACAGAAAGAATGCAGGAAGATCGTTAAGGCACACAGAATTCCTCATGTAGCAATGTAGTCCAACTTTTTTTTTTATCCTTGTCTTTAAGAATTATTTGGCTTTCAAGTCTTACTTTTGAGAAAGATTACTGAAAACCAAAACAAGAATTAACAAGCTAAGCCTAATTTCAAAGAGATCAGAAGTCATTTGAAAGGTAAATTATCTCTTAGGTGACTAAGCAAAACTAGACCTGTGCATATGTTTTATGCTTTCACAAAAGATTTAGCAAGACTTTAAGAAGATTTTTATTTTTCTGCTTGGAAGTATGTCTTACTCACCTGTTTAGTCCTACTTTCAGCTTGAGATATTACTTTATACTTACAAAGACATTCAACTTTTGCCTCCTGTTTCTTAGAAATTCTGTTTATTTTCTTCTGCAATTTAATATCAGTGAAACAAGATAATACCCCCTAAATGGTTACATTGTGCAAATATATTGTCAAGAATTGTCATAAGAGAGTATAAAATTTCTCTTTAGAATAGTTTAGTCTGAGCAATTTTCTGTTCTCAACATCTTTTATCCTTTTTCTATGCCAAAAGAATATTAATTTAAGAAAAACAGAATTACTCATTTATCCTCAACCTTTTAATTGCCCTGACTTAATTGAACTCTGCCTTCCACTCTGTAGCTCTTACAAATAGCTGACAGATTTCTAAATGTTCTGACTTCAAACACAAATATCTCAGAAAACTTGTCTAAAGTCAAATGCCTGAACCAGAGCTAGACATATACACTTGAAATATAACCACTTGAGGGGCACTGGGGTCTACTATATAGTAGCAAGGTCTAACTAGATTAAGTGTTCATTCCTTCATTCAACAAATGCAGAGATGTCCTCTGTGTCTCAAAGAGTAACAGAAAATGGAGCCAAGGTTATTCTAAAGCAAATCAGAATTAAGAAGGATTAAAAAAAAACATACTTATGGCACAATAGGACAACAAGATAAGTTTTAGGCTACAGATGCCCACAGGTTGGTAGAAATATGGAAGGGGCACCCATGTGTATGAAGGAAAAAACTTCTCAAAGACTATGACATGCTGACTCAAAAATGCACAGGGACAGCAAGCCAGCTGCTTTTTACAGGACCCACTATATTAACACTTTAGAGTCCATCATTGTACTCCCATAAATGGACAATAAGATGGTAGCTTCTTTCAAGCTCTGTAAGTAATTAAAATCAGCTGTGCAATGTATTTTTATGAAATCAGGACTAGTGATAAGGATCCTGTTCATTAGATTAGATTGTTTGAGTCGCTTGGAAATGAGGTCAAAGTTGGTGTGGGCCAGTTGGCTCCTTTTGGTCCATGGCCGCTGGTTACCAATACCCTTAACCTGGTCAGTGACATGCATAAAGGACGGCTAATAGAAGCCTGGGTTCACAGGGGAGCGAAGGAAGAGAAGAGGGTGGGTCATGCTCCGTGGGCAGTGCAGGGAGCATCTGTCCTTACTAGAAAAGCAGAACCAAACTCTGGCCTTTCCCAGTGGTTGGCAGCATATTCCCATTCAAAACAAAGGCACTTGAAACAAAGCTTTAGGAGGCACGTGGATGGACCCCAGGGCTTCCTCTTTATTGAAAGGAAGTCCCAGTCTAAATATTAGTTCTATACTTAGGAATATTTATAAGATAAGCATTGGGGAGGGGAAGAGGTTATAATTTTTGATGTGCACAAAATACTCAAGTTCAATGTAAACATTATGTATTACACACACACACATATATATATATATATATATTAACAAAGCATAAAGAAATTTTAAAAGACAAGTATTATTCTAAAGAGGACTGAAAATTTACAATTTTTCAGGTTAAAAGAACATTGCTCTTCAAGCCATATTAGATATATGAAGTTCTCTATATTATTACACACAGTTCATGCAACTCAAAAACTATAGTTTCATTATTCAGACTTCCTACGTGATCTCTTTCCAAACTATTTCTTTGAACATACTAATTTCTTTTTTCTTTGAGATAGGGTCTTGCTCTGTAGTCCAGGCTGATTCTGAATTACGTAGATTTGGCTGACCTCAAACCCACAGTAATCCCTCTGCGTCGGCCTCCTCAGTTCTGGATTACAAGTGTGTACCACCATGTCTATGAATGGACATAACTTGACTATAAGTTTACCTTCAGCAGGGCCTCTTTCCCATGGCATCTAATGTTCCCTGCGTCATGGTAGGTCCCCACCCAGTGACTCCCTGTTTGTCTTTACATTTTCATAGTGGTGGAAATTTTAACTCCCTACTTGTGTGTGCATGAGCTCTGGCCTGAGGGCTTGTTGGTGTCTTTTCTTTCCCAGCTACATGCATAAGGCAAACTTCCTTGCCCTTATCCTGCTGGTGGTGAGTTTTGCTAGGCTCAGCTGAATGAACAGAATTTCACAGACCTGAGCTTTCTGTGGCATTTAGTTCCAGTTCCCCCTGCCTTCGCCCTGCTGCCCGAGCTCACAGATTCAACCCCTGCTCTACAGATGTGACCTTCAAACACCACTCCTGCCACACTCCACCTCAGACATCAAGAGCCCAAGTATTTGGCTTCTGGACACTCGTGATTCTTATCATACGTTCCCCTCCTGTCTTCTGGAAGCTACGGTTTTCCTCTTCTTGAGCTCTTTTGTATATTTAAACACTGCTTCGGTGAAATTTACCTTCTACCTGCTTATAGATTGGGGGATATTTTTCTCTATCTATTAAGTCTTCAGAAGCTTAGTTCATGAGCTTCAAAACATACTTGGTACTCCTGAACATCTACTATTTACTGAACAGATGTTGCTCAGTATTCACAAGAAATTGATTCCAGAAGATATCAAAATCTGAGAATGCTCAAGTACCTTATATAAAATGTCACAGTATCTGTATATAAATCTACATTCATCCTCACACACATTTTAAATCGTCTCTGGGTTACTTATAATTCCTAATACAATATAAATAACATGTAAATAGTTTCTGTGCTGAATTGCTGAAGAGACAATAACAGGGAAAAGGTTTGTATTTGTTCTATATAGATGTCATTTCCCCCCCAAATAATTCGGATCAGCAGTAGTTAAAACCATGGATGAACACCCACAGGTATGGAGGGCTGACTGGATTTAAATTTTTTCCTTTGATATTAAAGATTCTTATTAATGGGAAACTTGATGAAATGAGAGCTCCCAGTAATAAAACTTTTTATCTTTTCTAGTAACCAATTATTTCTCCATCATTAATTTTATACTTAGTGGAGGTCAATTTCTTTAATGGATGACTAATAGAATATAGTTTTTAGATTTTAAAAAGGCATGTTCTCCCAAGAGAGCATCTGACCAGAAAGATTTGCCTAATATGTATATGTGTCTCTACAACTAGATGTGACATTTTTAAAACAATCTTTAAAAAAAAAATTAAAAATAAAAGACAAGGTATAGTGTTTACCCAAGGTCACAAAGACTGCAAAAGACAAAGTACAGCTTAATTCTCTGAATCAAGAAGTTAACCACACTAGTGAGGTAAGCTAGGTTAAAATAAGATAAATGGAAGGGAGTTAAAGAAATTTTTTTTTTTTTTTTAAGAAACAGGTTCAGGACACCATCAGTCACAGTCACCCATGGTGTCATTTGGTTTGCTTCAGCATTTCTCCCTGGCCCACAATCCTTAAAGATATATTCAGGCCATAAATTAATTTAGTTGGTAAAGTAAAGGTCAGGAATCTGATCTGGCACAGATTCTGAGAGATCAAAGAATGTTTTTAGACAGAACATCTTAGCTCATCCTATTTGCCAGGTGAAAATAGAAAATGTGCTATTATATTTTACCTATGAATGAGACCAAACTATCTACAGATTGACAAGTTCCACAAATTTTAACCTCCTAGAAGACATGAATATTCCCAGTTCCAGAATACAAGGCATCTCTTTCTCTGAATGTCCACATTCCACATCTTAAGAGTTTGTATTTTAAATTTCTGCCTGACAAATCTTTCCTGAGTCTCTTACTGATTAGTCTTGAAAATGCAAATCTATTCTGTGGGGAGGGTGGGCCTGGGTTCCCATCGGTTTTGGGGACCCCTTGCATCCTGACCTATGCCACTAGACATGCATTGTCCTTGTGTGGCTATAAAGTCCTTTCTTCTGCCATTGATTGCTCGTTTAAACAAATCCAAAGCTAATTTTATACTTTTAGATGTTAAGTTTTCAGAGAAACCTTTAATGCAAGTACATGTCAGGCTTGCAATGTGAAAGGCAATGGCACTAAAAATCTTAGCTATTGGAAAGTCCATTCGTTGCTGCCTGCTCTCTGGCAACACAGGCCCTCAGACACAGGTATCCTATGCAGGTACCATTATAAATATTATTATATATCTTAGCAGGTACTATATATATATATGGTGTGGATATATATATATATATATATATATATATATATATATATATATATGTATGATGCATATGTATAACAACATAATATATTGGCACAAAGAAGCTTCTCTGTTTTCTATCTCACAGGCACTTTCTATACCATAAATAGATAATTGTCCTTACAAGGTTGAATGTTGTTTTAGGAATGCAAAGGACAATGACTCTTGCTGGGTGAGCAGCGTGGAATGTGACAGCGTTTTTTTTTTAGGGGGGGCAACTGATCATTGCTGCAGAAAGCAATCTCTTCTCTAGTACGCAGCTGCCCCACACACGTACTAGGGGCTATATAACCATCTTAGATAATTTCCTTGCTCCCTCCTCCAGGGGATACTAAGCCTGCAGACAAAAAACAAACAAACAAAAAAAAAAGTGAAGAAAAGAAATTGACATCACATATCTCACCTATCCGTGTCTTGGTGATTTACCAACGTGATGAGACTTCATCACAAACATATATGAAGATATGAAGCTGGGGTATAGCTCAGTACAAATTCCCTAGGAGCAACCCCCTGTATTGAAGAAGAGAAAGAGAAATACACACCACAAATCTCAGCTATCCCAAAATAATACATACAAGTCACTGGAGAATTCTTGCTAACGGTGTTCAGAACTTTTCTGTGACTCATTCACCCTGTGATACACATTTTATCCAGCTTATCATGTAGCAGTCTCTGTTGCAGGTAATGAGCATAGGATTGAACAAGCTTCTCCTCGAGCTGGCGTTCTAGCTAGAGTGTTGGGCTCAGAGAGGAATCCCATTCACACCCTCCTCCAGCCATTTCCACTAATTTGTTAATTGAAAGAAAAAAATGTTGATTAACTGCTGTGTCTCTCTTCAAAATCCTATGAAGTCATTGAAATTTGGTTATATTCCACATGCTAGGCACCCAAAGATATTTTCATCCTAATTTCTGGACCTCTAAATAATGTTATCAATATCTTAAATGGCAAAAGGACCTCTGCAAGTACAATGAAGTTAAAGGTCTGGGAATGGGAAGATTAACCTCCTGAATCATCTGTGTGGGTCTTATATATCTCTTTTAGAGGAAAAAATAAACAGCGGAAGGAGTTGAGAATTGTGGCAAAAGCCTGGAATCCCAGCACTCTGGGAGGCTGCAGCAGGAGCAGGGCAAGTTCAAATCTACCTTGGGCAATTTAGTGACTTATTGAGACCGCATCTAGAAATAAAATATATATTTAAAAGGGCTGGGGTACAGGTCAGTACAAATGTCTTCAGAAAGGACAAAGGGAAAACAAAAGGAAAGCGAAGCAGGCAGGTCAGTCTCAGGAATTTGAAGATGCTACACCACAGATTGTGAAGACAGAGAAAAGGACCCCACAGAGGTAGTCCACGGATACTGGAAAGAACAAGAGAAAAGATCTTTCCCTAGAGTCCTCACACAGGAATATAGCCAGGCAGACACCTGGATTTTAGCCAGTGAGAATCATAATGGACATTACTCTCCAAAGCTTTAAGATAACATGTCTTTGTGGTTTTAGGCCACAAACTTCTAGAATTTTTATAGCAACAATAAAAAATTATTATATTCCATTCAACTATTAAATATTCTTATTCTTCCATTCCTCTTTTTTTTTTGAAGGCCCTGATATCTCATTTTTAGTTTTCTCACCTTCAGTTCATCTTTGATGCTTAAATCAAATTTGTCTTCTTGGGGGCACTGTTTTGCATACACAGATGATCTCCTTTCTCAGAAAGTGACTTTTTTATATTCTTATTTCACCACCATTTTAAAAATTAGTATGTTTGTGGTACATGAAAATTGCATCCAACTTGAGGAAGTGGTGCATAGACCTACTGCATCTCATCATTTTTATTCCCTCATTCTCTCCCTGTCCTTCTGTCTCCTTTTCCCCAGATCCTGTTCAGTAGTTTCATCGATCTCCTGGAATAAATGAAAGACTCCTGCCTAGCATTCTCCACCTTGGATCTGAACTAAGAACACTTACAAGGGCCTTTGAGTTAGAACACTCATACAAATGTCCTTTGTTCATAGCGTTCCTTGAAATATTTGTTTCAACTATCTACAAAAGCAGAACTGCCCAAAAGCCTTCCCTTCAGAGCAACCCCTATGACAGCCTCTGAGGCAGCTGTGTTTGCCGTCTGACAATGAGGGATGCTCCTTTGTAACCTCATTTTCTCGGTTCACATCCTGACTCTCTAATTAGATTTCCCAGGGACATGATTTATATCTTATGCCTTTAGGGGTCATCAATACTTTGCATTGTCCTGACTGCACTCAATGCTTGGGAAATATTTGCCGTATTAACAAATTACAATTTGTTGTATTACAATTTGTTAATACAACAAATTCTCTGGGAGAATTGCCAGAGATGCAATTTTTTTAGGGTGATACACTTACTGGGTAATTCACATACAAAGAATTGGTCATTATGCCTATCAATTTTTCTTCTCTATCCTTTGCTCAATAGAAAGAGATCTGTCCACATTTGAGAAAAATATGTGGCAGTACAAAATTTATGTTTTAATAAATCTTTATAGAGTTGACACTTGCAGCCTGGGTGAAGGAGACTTTGGGATTTTGAGAGAAAATTTTGATACTTTTCCTACAATTGAAAGAATAGGAACAATCACAGACAATAAGTCGGCAAACATTCGTGTCTTTGTCATCTGGAAAAGCGACAGGGTGGAGGCTTGTTATAGCAGTTTCTCGGCTACCATTCCAAGGCTTTTAGATTTAGTTGGCCTAAGTTCATGCCTGGGAATTTGTATTTATAAAAGTCTTCAAGTAATGTTGTTATTTTAAGAACTAAAATCATTTTTAAGAACCCCTGATACTAAGTATTAACATTTGGTGGTTTCTTTATAATTATTATTAAAGTAATTAAATATTAACTTCCTATTCCATCTTGTCCTCTTCCCACAGTCAACCCAGTCCATTTCACTCTTACAGACTTGAATCTATAAGCAAGACACAGTACTTCTATCTCTTACAAAAAGCTAGGTAAGTAAAGTCATATGATATGCATGATTTTTCACTTTGTGAATTGATACAGATCTAGTCCATTTTACATTTAACATTGTACTTCAATCCAAATAGCCTTCATTCCATCCTGAATTGATGGCTGTTTGAAGTATGGCGCTAATGCAATCTATAATGAACATCTCCCCGGGGGATTTCTTGAACACATGTCCAAGAGCTTTTCTACAGTTAAATCTACAATGGGATTGAAGAAATTCATGCTCATAATAATAATGACTAAGCGTTTCTGCTAGTATCTTATCCTTACTAGCGCCTCAGGCCTTTTCAATAATTGACAATTTGGTGGTTATAAAACTGAGTCTCATTGTTTTAATTTGCACATTACTGATCACTACAGAAAATAAGCATCTTTTTGATTTTTATTGGTTATGTCTGTGTTGCCTGTGTCAATTTTGATGATTTATTTGTTCTTCTGGCTTACTGAGCATTTGTTCACCTATTTTAATATCAATGATTCAATATTCCTTTACATAATCACTAAGTGACTTTATTTAATTACAACTTCCTTTATCCATCTGTCTACATAAGCCCTCCTACTATTTTTCTAAAAAGAATGTTTATAGATCCTCCAGGGTTTGCAGACAAATAAGCAGGAACAGAAGGGGATGTTGCTTTGACTTTGCTCTACAGGCCGAGCGGCCATGGAACAGGCAGGCAAGTTGAAGCAAGACTTCTAGGAAACTAAAGATGTATAAGGCAGAGCCCTAAGGACAACCGGCACTGCCAACACACAGCCCATGCCACTGTTTCTAATAGAGTTGATACATCTTTTCCCAGCCAAAGGCAGAAAGTTTCACGTGTGAAAAAGTTTGCTATTAGAAAAGGAGGATTGGCTTGCCATCCGATAGGCACTTCCTATTAGCTCTTGGATCCATTTAATCCTCACCATACACAACCCCTGAGGCAGACGCTGTCATTCTCATGCTATCACAGAGTAAGGACATAGAGACATTCCATCCTGTTTGCAGAACTTTCAGTCCCTTCGAACTGAGCTTCGGTTCTGAAACAGAACAGCACACAGCCATCACGATCAAAGTCTCCTTCTGCCTGCACCCTTTAAAAACCGCCAGAGACGCAAATTACATAGCAGATGAGAGCCTGCCGTCCTGCCCCTGGCGTGTGGCACTATTCGGTGTTTACTGCTCTCATCTGACTTTCCATTCTTCCATTTGTCTGGCCCTGCAACATCCTCAACCAGAGGAAATGGACTTCTTCAGAATCCCCACGTGGTGACGAGCTCTGTGGCGAGTTTTCCAGCATTGTCACGTTCCTTACCTCACGAGGACTTGTGTGCATTTTATGTGGAAACTTTACAGACCAGTCACCAGAGCTCAGAGAGGCAAATAAATTTACTCTGAGAGTCGTACTCTTAAGGTGGCACTCCAGGCCATGTCATTTCCGCTACAAAATCAGAGTTCTTTTTGTTACCCTCTGCCTCTTTGCTTAACAGGGAGTAAGTCCAATGACAATTAAAAAACTGTGTATCAACATTTATCATACAAGCTGCACTTTGTATCAGGAAGGTTCTACCACTGTTATACTCACCTTTACATCTCATACCACCATAAATGACTTCAAAGCCTTAGGGCTAGGTAATAACTAGGATTTATTTTATGGGTGACATCCTGCCTGCCGCTGGCTGCTGGCCTGCAAAGCCTAAGCTTACCCTGCACAGTGTTGTTAGATTTGGATTCTGTCAAAGAAAGAAGAAGCTTCTTCCAGCATTGCCTGTGCTTAAACAGGGCCAAGTCTCTGCAGCTGGTAAAATTGTTGAACTAATGAAATGTTCCCTGTAAATGCCCCCAAGGCTCACCTGATACAAACCAAAGAGACATAACACAGCTTAACAGTGGCGAGAAGCAAGTTTTATGCATTAAAACACTGAAGAAGTAGAATCTCTTTTAAAAATTAAAGCTGATACCAGAGTCTAAGAGAACACCATCTTAACAGAGTTCAGATGAGTATTTAGCTTAAGTCATTGCCTCTCAGGTCTGCTAAGCACATCTATCAATATGACCATGGTGGGTAATTACCTGTGTTTAAGAACCCATGGGAAGAAGTGTGTATACGTGCACATATATGCATATTATGTATGTATATGTGTACATATATGCATAAGTATGCATGTACATGTTTTACATTCAACAAATCATTCACCTAGAGAATATACTTTGTTATTTCATCAAGGCCTCTAGATGTACCTGTAAATCTAATTATGTCTGTATGTGCAAAAGCTCAGAGGCAGCCATCAGTCTCATTAGCAAAGTCTTCGTTACAGCTTTCATCACAAAAGAGATACATTCTCCTCCACATAGCCACACCAGGTAACATATGACAAAGGAATAAATAGTATCTGCAAGTCACATTTTCTACAGTGAGCTTCATGTTTATACTCTTCCAGGCCATGTTTTGCACTTCCAAAAATCTAAGAGTAAAGAGGGCCAGGTATCTTCATGTGCAACCAGGAGTGAAGATGATGATGGGCAGTGTGCACAGCAAGAACAATGCAGCCTTTGGCTATGTTGATGTAGGTCTGACAAGTGGTGTTAGGAAGTTGCCTTAACTCAGCATTCTCGTTTAAAATGGGGAATTATAAACCATCACCAAGCAACAGCAGTAATTGTCCTTAAGCACGGAGTTCCCAGTCTCATGCTATTTGCTGCACAGTTTTGATTATATTTACACTGGAGAATCAGTGGTTTGTCAGTCAATGTTGGTTACTATGTTTCAGGATAGTAAGGAAATAGACGGAAAAAGAATCATACTAGAAATGCTTAGGTAAGTTAAATCGCTGATACTACAAATGCAATCTGAAATGCCATCTCATTTAGAAACGCCCTTGTCTCAGTTTACCTCTCACAGAGCTTACAGATTATAGAAAGACAGACTTTTAATAAAAAGACCAGCATGTCAACATGTGGTATGTCAGACAGTGACTAAGTGCTTAAATGGTAAGGAGAAAACAGAGCAAGGGTAGAGGAGGATAATGAACAGTGTTCAATAAGTACAGCCAAGAAAATTTTCTATGAAGGGGAATCTTGGGAAAAGCCCAAGAACAGTGTGAAAGTAAGCCATGTGGGTATCTAAGGGGAAGGGACTATCAAGTGGTGACCACAGTAAATACAAAGGCCCTTCAGATGAAGCTTATCTGGGAAACAGCAAGGCTCACAGTGTTCTGGAAAAGTGTCTCGGGGTTAAGGGAGGCAGTAACAGAAGGTAAGGTTAGCAGAACACTGGAAACCAAACTCATAGGGCCTTGGTTACAGGGAGAGGTAGAAAGCACTGAAAAATTTTGAGCAGGAGAATGGTAAAATCCAGTACGTTTTTATAAAACTTACGTTGGTAATAGACTACAGAGAGTCAAAGGCTTAATGCAGGAACACCAGGTAGAAAGCTGCCATAATAACTCAGGCATTATACATTAATGACCAGGAAGACAGCAGTGCAGATACTGAATAGTGACAAAAGATAAAGATAACAATATTTGGTGACAGACTGTCCACTCACTGTGAAAGAGAGAAAGGAAGAAAGAAAGGGAAATAGACTATGTTTTGGTTTTGGCTTTGATGAAATAACAAAGTAATGGAGCAGGGGAATTTAACCTGAATTAATGGAATGATAAAAGAAGTTGTTAACTGAGGTGAAATGAGGACGGGGCTAGTTTGTGGAAAGGAATTTCAAGAGTTCAGTTTTGGATATAAATTCAAGAAGATACATTTATTAGTGGCCACTTGGGACTATATGCACAAGTTCACTAGTTCACCAGTGATAACAATCTAAGGAGGATATTTAGTTTGGTTAAAAAAAAAGAGAACTTATTCAAAGCTAGCTTTGAAAAGATGGGTCCCTTTGTCTCAAATCACAATGTTGCCAAGCACAAGTGTGCAACAGTACAACAAAGAATAGGGACAGAGAATACAACGAGACAACAGACATGTCCAGCCTTGTTTCGTCCCTCCTGGACACCAACTTCTCTGAGTCTTGTCTAAGGGAACAAGGCTGGACCTTGACTTTCTGGTGCCAGCACTGCATATTGTCTATTCCCACAGGTGTAGGAGAGATGTAACTGGTGGTTTACATCCTGACATGAGGAATCAGGGAAAAGTTATTTTTATTAAAGAAAAAAATCCAACTTTTAAAGTTCTATCTAGTCATTCCAGCTACACACTGACATGACTGCCTCTATCTAGATGAACAGAGAAACCAACAAAGCAGTTGAATAGATGAGTTTAAATAGAAGACACAATGATAGGCATAATATCAGTTTTGTCAGCATGCAACTAATCCTTCATGTTGCAATCTACGGAAGACAAAAAATCAGTAAAGGAATGACTGTAATCAAAGCAGAAGATCAAGGCGTGAGCCATTTAGCACTGATGTGCTGGGCAGGTGCAAGCCATGGAGACAAGAGACGCGTCTAAAAGTACAGGAAGAAAACTGTGAAGACCAAAGTCTCAATAAGCAACTGAAAACAATCTGTACTGGATGAGAAGTGAGTACCAGCCATGCCACACTTGCTGACAGGCTCAGAAAGACGTAGATTAGAAGACGGTCACTAGAATTGTCTTACAAAAATCACTTGGACCTTGACAAGAAAGGTTTCTACAGAACAGTGAAGGTGAAGACTTGGGTGTGGAATGTTCAGAAAGAAATGAAAATGGTACACAGGGGCTGGAAAGGTCTTTCTAACAGTTTTGCTTTGATGAGGACTAGAAAAATGATGTGATCTCCAATAGGTACCCAAGTTCTGTTTTTAAGATATAAAAAATAGTAGTGTGTTTACATCCTTATGTAAAGATATGGCAGAGGGAACCTGGAGAGTCTGGACCTAAAAGCAAGAGTTGCTGAGGCATGTCCTTGAATAGGAGACATGTGAGCTGGCATCCTGGTAGGTGGCTGGACATTGATGGCTCAGAGGTTTCATCCTGGAGGCCAAAGGGGAACCAGAGGACCAGGTCTCAAATGCAGGGGCAGAGTGGAGGAGTGCAGAGAGCTATGTGTGAAGTATTCTTCTCACCGCTTTACCATTCCAAAACACAGTATCCAAGGATGGCAGTAGTGATGCTGGGCAGTGGTGGAGAGATTTGAAGAGGAAAAAGTTGTAAAAACAGCATATGCCAAAAAAGAGCTAATTGTTCTGTTCCTCACAAACGACTCTCTACAGAATATTTCATTTTAAGAACATCACAACTGTCTTCTCTAATAAAACCTAAGGACCCGGAATGTATTTTAGAATCTTCGTTCTTGTTCTTCCCTCAACTTAGTCTCTCAATCTACCCAACAGGAGTAACAAATCCACTCTCCTTGTTCCTCCTAAGCCTGGTCCACCTTTCTCTGGATTACTGCAAAAAATCCCATCAGCATTTTCAAAAATAAATATTCCAAAGTTTCTTAAAATCTATTTTCACTACCTATTGCTCATAGTACCCATTATCCAGTACCTATTATTTTTATTACGCAAAACAGATGTATTTTTATGCACAAAAGTGAACATTAGGAAAATAGAAGAGTCGTTAGGCGAGTGGAAAATGATTGACTTCTTTGCAGCCAAGTCTGGGATCAACTTTAATGGTTAACACTGGTAACGCTGTCCTATTAGTGTCTCTTCCCCAGATGCAAATGCGGGTGTGGTCTCTTCACAAGACAGAGCTCAGGCCCTTCCCTTTGGTGCTCACAGTGTGCTTCTCTCCCGAACCAGGATGGTACAGCATTTGAACACGGGTTGGTGCCTTTCTCTTGATTTTTTTTGTATTTAGGAATTTTTTTTTTCCTTCACACATTTCAGGAGGCTGTCTTGTTCCATATGTATATGAATTTCTCTTGGCAAGAATCTTGCCCTTAACTTCCTCATTCACAATACCATCAGCATCCCCAGTTACACAGTGGATTCACCTCACGCATTCTGCTGATAGCTACAACGTCAAATTTTTGGGGGATTTACATTATCTGTGGTCAAAGGAACAGCTCTATGTTTTCTAAAAGGCAAAGAATATACATTTAGTGTTTCTCCTCTTTGCCTCTGTTTTCACCATTTTGCAAATTATTGGTGGTTCCTTCGAAAAAGCCCTTAACTAAATTGTCTACTCCAGGACACAGTATTCTTTCTTTGCATGAAAAAAATATAAAAATAATTTAATTATCAAAACCTATCATGTGTGCAATTATGTATCTCTATCTCTGGGTTAAATTACAAAAAAAAATTTGAGTTTAATGCTCTGCGCACATAGAACTTTAAATAATATCAAATGTTGTCTGGCTTTAAAACCAATTAGCACCTGTTAACAAGGCCATGGAGGGTGATTTGTGGTCTTGCTTTTATCTCCCTGTATGGTCTTATTTCCACACACTCCCCACCTCTGCTTACAATCAAGCAAATACTGTACTAAAGTAAAAGAGCCATTTACACTGCTTGTGGTGTGTGAACAGACAGATGCTGAAAACAGCAGGGCAGAGAGATAATCATAAAGGTATGGCAAAGAACACGCCCTGTGGGTACTAAGCAGCACAGTACTTACAGTTCACGTAAGCAATTCATCCCATGGAGAAGAGCATCCATGCCACAACAGCTTAAGTCTTTTAAACCCTCCAGCATTTGTCCCTGCAGACATTTTCTTCTTTTTCTCTCCAACCTTCCTCTTTTCATTCTCTGCTTCCCCTTTTTTCTTTGACCCAAGCCAATCTCGAACACTGGGAGCTACCTGTTTACAGACCCTATCTACACTGCCGCTGACGGTTCCCATTATTATATAGTCCATGCAAGGGTGAGAAAACAAAGATCTAACAGGATCATTTTCATTAACAAGCTGATTTCTTTTATCTGGTCAATGTTTTTAGTCAAGAGAATTAAACAGTATTCATTTACATATTATATATAATTGTAATGATATAATTCTACTACTTCCAGTGGAATTAAAAGAGCTTCACAATTCTTTGATACTATTTCTTCAGGAAGAGGAACATAACGTTCTGCCCTTTGAAGGTTGACCTTGACTGAATCCTTTATTTTTGAAGCACAGAGCACTGCTAAAGTCGCAGTGAATGACTGTAGAGACCAGGTCACACAAGGCACTGCTCCTTCCTTCCTGTTACTCTATCTTGGATCGCTCCCTCCGGGGAAGCGAGTGGCCATGAGCAACCTATGAAGAGACCTACACGATGGGAAACTGATCTTCCTGCCAATAACCTCTTGGAAGTACACGTGTGTCCAAATCCATCAGCCTTGGCCCAAAGCTTAGTTAGCCAGCTTGCCAAGCCACTCCAGAATTCTTGAACCACAAAAACTTTGAGATAATAAATGCTTGTCAGATTCACTTAGTGTAATTTTTTTTACATTGCAAGAGATAACCAATATACTAATGATTGTCAAATTAGGTTATGATAATCAAAACAGATCTGGAATTCTAAATCCAGGTCCTTTTTGCTTTATTTCAGTACTATAGAATAATACAAAAAAGTTAAAAGATTACTATCTTTTGCCTTTTAATTTAAACTCAATCTAGGTTATTAATTTTCAATCTTTGGTAGAAGAGAAGCAAGTAGGGATTTTTACAGCGTTTTTATAAAGTTGTATATAATATGAAATATTAAAAAATTAACTGAATTAAAAAGGGATACAAATAATTAGTGGTTTCTAAAGAAGTAGACACATATAAACTTATCTCTTAGATGATTATAGATATCTATACATATAGAGCACAGCTACCTAACAACTACCTTAGTTTTATAAGAATACATAAAAATTTGAAAATTATTTAAAAATCAAAATCCATTCAAAGGTCTACTTATGCAGAACTAGGTCAGACTGCACAAAAATCTATTTATGCTTATTTGCAATTGATTCCAGATCTCTAGTTTTTATTAGTAGCTACATAAAATTCCACAGAACTAAATGTATAAATAATCTACTAAATTGAAAACGTATGGCATTTCAAAGGACATTAGAATGATTATCCTGAAAGTACCAATGAAAACAAACCTCTTGTTGAATACATAACACTTTCTGTTATTTTATTAAGGTATTTTCTGTAAGTTACGTACAGCCTATCATCAATTTAATCATCATATCTTAAGCTAGTAACCCATTCTTCTCCTGAATCCTCAGTATAGATTCAAGAATTTCATTTATTTTCACTATGTTTTTCATCTGCTTTTTTTTTCCGTAAGGAAAGTGGTTAATCTTTTTTCTCTGTAAAGTACACTTGTTGATTAGTTAAAGGGCAATATGAAAAAGGCAAACGAAAGGCTCATCACCATCTCACATGAAGTCAGTGCAAACAGAAACTGTGTGGAGTACTTCTGTTTTGTTTCTACAGCAAAATTATAAGAACAAACACTGCCCCGGAATGAACACAATTTTTAAGTTATTAAAAGCATACCTAGTCAATTCTTCAAGACTAAAATAGATCTACAGGTCAGCTGCCAGCCCACTCTTAAGCTCAACATTTTTTGCATTTATATTTTCACCTATTTTGACTCAGAATTGAAGTTACACTTAAAACTAAAATATTTACTTGTATCAAGTTCACTTGTGAAACTTAAGAAAGGCCCTTTCAGCACCGTAGGCCTAGAACATAGGCCAGGATCTCCTCCAACTACACCTTCCACGGACAGGAAGCTGTGATCCCGGCACATGATGTTTCCCCTGTTAAGCTGTGGCTAAACACACGGGTAAACACAGCACAGGGCGTCATCCTTCCACAGTGAGTTCTCCAGCTAGCCAATCTAGTCTTCCCCTTGAACTTAGTTGTTGAATATCAGACTCATTTAATATTTATCTTGCTCTCTTGTACAGATACTTAATAGCTGGTGTACAAGATCTACCTCTACAAACCAAATAGCAATAAAAACAAGGATATTTCTTACTTTATTAAAAAAAAAAAAAGATCTTGCCCAGGAAAATGCCTACATATTTCAATGGTTTCAATGATTCAAGACTTATCAAAATAAGAACTTCAGAAAAAACTGAGAATATTTTTAAATGAGGAGATAAAGTTACACAGCTTAAAAGTTAGAAAATACTTACTTTTGTGTATTACCATTAAAATTTTATGTATCATTATATTTATACCTCATCTTGCGTTTTTGTCTAAGCATTAAATAACTGATTCATCATAGCAATTATTGCATATAAACCTCATAAAAATTAGCACTCTTTAGAATCTTTTCAGAACTGTCCAAAGGAAAGATATGAGTAAGTAGTTAGCTAAAAATGCCCCATTATCACTCTGCGAAGAATTCATCACAAATTCTCCATTTTAGCTGTCATATTCACATCAGAGAATTGCAAGTGTAACTTCAAATATAAAATAAAATCAACACGATGTGATAGAAATGAGAGCTCTGATTCCAAACTAGGTTTGTACCTATTAACTAGAGTTGATATTTAATCACGTTTCAGCCTGAGCTGAAACACACTGTTGGATATAGTCTCCAGCTCAGATCAATAAGAATTTTTGAGAGCCTGCATTATTCGATAATGTCCTGCCTTCTGCCCCCACCTGTTTATTTCCAAGTGGCCAACTGGGGGAAAAAAAAAACCCAGCAAGTCCTGAATGACTACCCAGGACTCTGAGCAAGAGTCATATCCAGGGCTCGTTACGTTGCTCCAGTCCCTATAAATAAAAACGAACACCCATCTCCACCATGTCTCCATGACCAATACTTTGGGGGAGGGTAGCATTTCAGAAATAGGTCATCTGTGCTAGAGAGGAAGAGCTGAATTTCCCTGTGCTTCTCTACTAAACATTAAAAAAAAGTGTGGTTATAGAATTAACTAATGCAAGTGACAAAAATAAAAGCTGGTCCAAGTGCTTCAGTCCGAAAAACCCAGAATTAAGTCTGAAAGAAATTTAACAGCTGTCCTAAAAATCCCCATATTGGCTGCAGGTTTTTTTTTTTTTTTTTTTCCATTATGCCTCATGTGCATCTCATGGTTCTCTGGAGCACAGTGGCCCAGATTAATATGAAACACGCTTCTGTAACCCTTTCGTCCCTGGTAAAAATTTCCTCAGCAATTCCTCTTCATGCACTTCAGAGGGTGTGACTATGATCTCTGCTTTCTCGTACTTTCTCACACACACACACACACACACACACACACACACACACACACACACACACACACACCTGTCGGTCTGCAGAGTGGTTTGGTTGTTATCACTGAAGGGTTACTGGGGGATGGCCAGGTCTCCTGCGTGTGACCTCACTAATACATGCATGAACTAACGCCTCACAGTGCAACAGGTACATAAAAGTGAGGAAAGTACACCATTAGGCCACCATCCTCAGCAGAATTTTAAGGAACCTCTTTTCTACATTATGACATTACAGGGAGTACGGGCCTCTTTAAGAGTCAGTTTTGCCATTTCTCAGGTAGGTGACTGAGCAAGTTTCTTAAACGTTCCAGACTGTATCCTTACCTGTTAAGTTGGAATACAATAACAACTGCCTTCGATGGTTGTTTTGAAGATTAAGTGAATTAGTATCTGCCAGGCCCTTATAAGAGTTCCTATAGGACTTCCTTAATAAATACCTTACACGCTGTTAACTGGTCTGTTTCCTACTTAGGTGGCAGTTACTTCTAAAATGGCATCCAGAGTTCTACTCCACCCTTCAAATATAACCTGAACTGGCACTTTCCCTTTTCAATTTTTCTTTTTGCCTTTATTCATTTTCTCTGGCCAGTCGCTCTTTGACCTTTCCAAAATAAATTATTTTAGTCTCTTCAAGCTTCCTGATTTAGTTATTTTTTCATTGCTGTGACTCAATACCCGACATCCACAAATTTAGGGGAGGAAAGTTATATCTTAGCTCACAGTTTCAGAAGGTCACAGGCCATTCGGGGGCGGCCGGCAGCAATGGAAGTACATGGCAGAGGCAGAGGTCAAGGCAGCTTCTCAGGACATCACAAACAGGAAGCCAAGTCAAGGCAAACTGAGACTCGTCCTCCAAGGAAGGCAGGAAGCAGCTTATATATCCTTCCAGGTCCCATCCCAGCGATCAGCCCCTCCTGGATCCAGGTGTGGAAGGTGTGGTCAACCCTCACTACACACCAATAATCCAATTTATGTGCCTCTAATCCAGTTTACATGCTTGTAATCCACCCCTCCAGACTAGACCACAATCTATCTCCCAACAGCACACGTTTCACAGACAATCTATAACATTCAAATACATGAGACTTTGTGGGGACATTCCCGATCCAAACCACAATACTTTCCTAGTTTTTTCCCCCTCACTTTGCTCATTAACCACAGACACTGAGAAGAGAGAAGGGAAAAAGAAAGATTACAAAAACTCACCCTATCTGTGGTCATACACCCTGAGCACATCTGATTTGGTCAGATCTTGAAAGCTAAACAGGGTCAGGCCTGATTATTAGTTGGAGAGAGACAAAAACTTACCCTTTGTTTTTCTCCCCCCCCCCGAAAAAAAAACCTACTGATATAAAAATTTAAAAACAGTGATCTCAACGTCCAAAATAGCACTGCTCTAAAGGTATAATATAAAGCAAAAGAATTCCTTTTTAATCAGTTGAGGGATTGCAAAAGAGGAAGCAAGGAGCCTCTGAAATTTCTGGTGTGTGTTATTGTTCAGATTTTAGTATTCAATACGCACCTGCTCAATTAAAACAACCTTCCAGAGTTGATCCCTCTCCTTTGGAAAGTCTGCATTACCAAAGGCACCAGACTGTTTCAGAGAGTCACGAAATGGTAGTTCAATAACTACAGTTCTTTCTAGGCTCCCTGGAAAGTAACTAGAATGGGTGGACTTCCTCAGTATAGTTGAACTCAAAGAGAAAACACGCTCACTCAGCTTCATTTATGAAGACAAAACAGTGAAAAGCAGTTTTATTTTGATTTAAAGTTTGGTAGGGAGCAATGAATAGAAAGACCAGTTAAATCAGAGGTTGTGGTGGTTATTGTTTGGTCCCAGCTGGCTGATTATAACGTGGCTAATAACATCACCCTACAATTCTCTTCTTTGTCTTTTTTAGAAGCTCTGCTGGTTCTGTCCTTTATTTATTTGTCTCTGCTACTGGAAATTGAACCAAAGGCCCTTGCACTGAGTTATATCCCCAGCTCTTTCTAAAATATATATATTTTTAAAATTTTTGGAACAAGATCTCACTAAGTTGCTAAAATGACCACGCTGGGCCTAAATACTAGCAATCCTCCCACCTCAGCCTCCCAGAGTGCTGACCTTGTAGGCCTCTACCACCAGAGCCAGCTCTGTCTCCTTTAAGAAAAAAAGACCAGTGGACATTTATCCGTCACTGCCAGTGTGCCAGGAACTAGGACAGGCCCTTCGTCTAATGCATTTAATTTTCTCAAAAACCCCTTCTGTTACCTGCATGCTGCAGATGAGGAAAGCGAATCTCAAGAGATAAAGCAGTTGTTAGTCATGAAGGGATGTGGTAAAATGAGATCCAAGCCCACAGCAGACAATACTACCTGAGACCTCCCTAGGACTCTAAATTTTTATTTCAAAAATTTCATGACAGCAAAAGAAGAGCTGTGTGTGTTTAAGGAAGCAAATATTGCCCTGAAGTTGTTTATGTGTTTTAAGATAATTCTGGAAATCATATCACCTCTTGTCATTGGCCCTGGTTCAGTCACTTTACCTTTTTTGTTAAAACTACAACAGACATGCTGACAGCATGTCTACTCTTACATCTTTCTTCATCCCTTCTTCTTAAGAAGTAATTTTCACAGGGAAATAATTTCAAAGTGGGCCATGCAAATCTGGGAAATGAGGCAATACAGAGAGACTCAGAGCTCTAGAAACCCACTTTTGACTACTGTGACTAAATTTTCAAGAAGTTGCTAAAGATCTTCATTGCTGTTTGCTTGTTTTTTGTGGTAATGCAGATCAAATCCAGAGCTTTTACACACAGCCACATCCTCAGTCCATTTTTTAGTTCTGATTTTGTTGGCAAGGTATCCCTAAATTGCCACATTGCCCAGAATGGGCTGGCACTTGCCATTCATTCTCCTGCCTAAACCTCCTCACAGCGGAGGAATTACAGGACTGTGCCACCAGGCCTACCTTGTTTGTTTTTCAATCATACAAAACGTTTGGTGTGAGTGAACTTTTTTCAAAACAAGAGAAGAGCCCCAAATTCTTATCTAGTTGTTATAAGGTAAGACGGAGATGGCAAAAGAAGGAGCAGGAGCACTAAGGGGGACACAAGAAAGCTTAGAAGCCACCAGAGCTCTTCGAACTTTGGACCACTGAGCAGCTGCAGCTGGATCCACTTCTTAAAATTTGCAAGCTAGCAGGAGGTTCCTGCTTCAGCATGGGGTTGTGAACTCATGTAATCAAATTTATGTCATCTCCACTAGAATAGCTAAAATTAAAGATGTTAAGCAATTGGACATGTCACACATTATTCATAAAAATGCAATATGATACAGCCACTTTGGACAAGAGTTTGGAGACTTATAAGGAAATTAAACATACATCTACCACATGACCTAGCAAATCCCTTGCTATTCACTGAAGAGAAATGGGTAAGTAACTAAGTTCACACAAAGACTTGCATGCAAACACTGACAGCAACTTTTATCGTAACAGACAGAAATGGAAAGCCTCAATGTCTATCAGCTGGCAAAAGGATTAGTGAAATTGTGGTATATACCCACAGCACAGGATAAACCATCCAGTGGTAAAAGGGGCAAACTACTGACGTATCTAACAATATGAAGAGTCGCACAAGCATGACAACAAGTGAGAAAGCTCCACATACCAGACCACTTACAATATGATCGCATCTGCATAGCATTTTCAAAAAAGAAATCAGAAAAAAAGTGACAAAAGTGGGTTGGTGACTGTCAGTGTGGGGGTAGAGGCAGGAGGAACAGAGAAGTTGCAAAAGCTTGCCAGGGGACATCTGAACTGACTGAAATGTCGCGTATCTTGATTGGAATGACTGTGCTATGACTGCACTCACATTTCTCAAAACTCATCCTTCATATACTTATAAGGTATGATTGGGAAATACAGAAAATGTTTAATTCCAAAAAAAAAAAAAACCTATCTGGACCATAGAGAGAGACCCTGCCTCAAAAAAAAAAAAAAAAAAAAAAAAAGGAAAAAAATCATAGTGAAGACAGTCATTACTCTTCTCAATACACTTCCCCTCACTTGGAACCCACTTATCCCATCATTCTCGCCACTTTCTGAAGCAGTTTTGGAAGTCCTGTTTCAAAAATGTCTTCAGTTGTGGTGTCACGGCTGCCTCGACGAGCTCGATCTGTTCAAAATATTGACCTTTCATGATCATTTTTGCTTTGGGGAAGAAATGGAAATGGCATGGCGGCAGCTCCTGTGAATAAGGCGGATGAGGACATGCTGTAGTGTCTCATGAGCTCTCCCTCCTAATGTGCAGCACACAAAGCCTTCCGAGGGTTTGTGATCTAACCTCATAAAGACAATCATGACACAGAACTAGCAGAACTGATTTAAAAAGTGGTAAGAAAAATGGAATAAATGGGTTCAAGGTGAGAGCAAGTATATCGAGGGGATTTTGGTAAGGTATCTTTTATTGTACTATTTTTTAAGTTTAGTATTTATCATTTGCTTTGTTTGTCTCTTACAAAATGAGCAATTTTTCTGTTTGTAAAATATACTTTGGTACAGTTAAGATTTTTTTTAACTGCTTGTTACTGTTGCTAGTTTATTTCAACTTATTTATTTACTGGTGCTGAGGACCGAAACCAGGGCCTTCTGCTTCCTAGACATGCACTCTACCACCACGCTAAACCTTCAATCCCAGTTTATTTCAATTTAAATCTTCCTCATTGGCAGTTATTAAGTATAAAGTAGAAGGATGTGTGTCCTGAGGATATTTTCTCATACGAGGAACAGTACTTTACTTTGCGGTGTTGATTTTATTACATGTTCTCTTGGATTTCCCTAGTCTCTACTCTTGAAGTAGACTATTCATGCTATCTAGAAAATGATTTTTTTTTTTGAGACCGAGCCAGGCTGGCCTCCAACACATGGCAATCTTCAGCCTCAGCCTCCTAAAGGCTGGGATCACAGGCATGCACCAGCATGCCCAGCCCAGCCTGTGTGGTGCTGGAGGACTGAAACCAGGGCCACACTGAACTATGCTCTCCAGCCCTAGAAAAGGAAATTTCATCAGAGTTTGATTTGACATGAATCCATTCCCTATACACAGTTTTGGAGGCCAATAATTTAAAGTATACTTAACAAAATCTGAACACTTTTTTGTAATAAAGATTGAATTCAGTGCCTCTGCACTGAACTACATCCCCCTGCCCACCTTCCTTTAATATTTTGAGAGAAGGTCTTGCTAAGTCACTAAGTTGCCCATATGAGTAGTATTTTATTACATACACAAAATTATAGTCCTAGGTGTGTAGCTCAGGTTGCCAGTAGAACTTGTGTAAATGTAAGCACAGACAAACAAAATAAATAAATTTTTGTATAAAAATATACTAGATGTTGCATGAGACATATTTTTAGTTGCTCAGTCAACCCTTACAAGGACACTATCAACATCATTCCATGTATGGCTTTTTCAATTTTATTTATTTATTCACACAATTAATTAATCCCTTACTCATGTCACAGCTGCAAGTATTTTTAGTAACTACTGCTAGAACTACCCTCTTAAGAAACTATGCGGCAACACTAAGGCTCTGTGAATTTATTTTAAACTACTGGGAAGTAACTGGCTTGGGCTCTTGTTAAACTGTGATCTGCAGATTTAGGATGTCATCAATTTGGTACCTGTTAAGAAAAAAATATCAGGTTATACCTGAATCTACTGAATTCAGATTCTGCATTTGAGCAAGATTCCTGGATGGTTCTCATACACATTAAGGTTTCAGAAGCACTGGTTTGGAAAATTACTTTAGAAAAACCTCCAGGCAGGATATGGAAGGTAGAATGAAAGGTAATTGTCTGCAAGTCTAGAAACCTCTTAAAAGAACATTTAAAAAGCTCAAGCACTACTTCTAGATCCAAATGATGACACAGATTGAAAAGAAGAAACTAAAACGAGAAACCCTAATGGAAAAAAAAATCAATGGAATCTAGTAATAACAGAGTGGACAGAGAAGAGAACAGAAGGATGTCAGATTGTAAATCAAGTAAAATGCTCATTGACTTATGATGGGATTATACCCCAATAACTCCATCATATACTGAAAGTATCCTAAGTTGAAAATGAATTCAATATACTTCTGAGACAATATACTTATCTATCAGATATCCTAGTTCAGCAACACATTCACTACAGGTTATTGGGCGTTTACTCTTGAGATTAGGAGGCTGGATGGAAGACTGGGGGTGTTGCTGCAGCCCAGCATCCGGAGAGACAGAGAGCTGACCACTTACCACTCGCCTGGAAAAGGTCAAAGTTCAAAATACACTACTGATAGTGTATTGCTTTCACACTTACATAATGTAAAAATACAAAAAAAAAAAAAACAAAATAATCACTGTAAATTAGGGGCCATCTAATATGACTCGAAGTGGTTCTTGACTTTGGGCATATGTTGTAATCACTTCGGAGATTTAAGACGCACCGATCCTGGGTACCAAACTCAGAGGTTCTGATTTAAGGTATTACATACTCTCTTTTGCTATTATGACTAGCAACTACAAATCTTGGCTCTTTCAGTCTATTTACTTTCACTAAGAGTAGTGATTATCAATGCTGGTGACATAAGGTATGATCATATACGTGATGAATGTTTTAATTAGAAAAATTTTCTCACAGTAAAAGACAAATTGTCATGAATACTCCACAAAATATCTTCCCACACATTGAATCCATGTGTCTCATTGTTCTGTCACTTTTAAAAGCAGTTTTGGAAGTGACTTTCCACATGTGTCTTGAATAGATGTTTAATAAAAATTACACTGGGTTCTGCTGCCGTGTGCCATCCAACAGAAAAGTAGGCTTGCGAAAGCCGGAAGCATGCCCTGGTCTCATCTGCCTTATTCACCAGATCTGAAAGCATGTGATTTGTGGGTCTGCCCCAAAGTCCAAATGGCTGTGAAAGGTAAATGTTTTGAACCTATTCAGGGACCCAGACAATTACAACAGTGAAATTAAAGACACTCTGGAAAGGTGACTTCTAGAATTGCTTCTGAAAGGGGAAGTATGATGGGATAAGTGTGTTCAAAGCAGGGAAGAGTATTTTGAAGGAGATTAAGGTCAGTCAATCTTTTATTGTAATAAGTCTTTCCCCAATATAAAAACTGATCAAGAGGCAATATGTACATAAACCAACTTCTAAAGCTGATTGCTAGTATTCTATACCGCAAATAAAAAATAACAAAGAGTGAATATTCATGTATATTCTGATTACATCTCTTACTCTGGAATTACTTGAGGAACTTTAAAAATACATCAGCATCCTAAATCCCATCCTTAAGTATTGTGGATTCATTGGTATTAATGATTAATTTTATGTCCCAGCCTGCCTGAGCTCAGAAATATTCAGCTGAAACAATATTCTCTCTGATATGTCTGTGAGGGAGTTTTAGAAAGGGAGCAGTGTCTGAAGCAGGTCCTCCCTCACCAACGTGGGTGGCAGGCTCGCATTACCCAATTGGTTCAGGGCCTGAACCCTTTCTTCTGGAACTGGGATGCCTTTCTCTTATGCTCTGCACACCAGACTCTTAGTTCTTGGGCTTTTGGACACTGCGACTCATACCGGTAGTCCTGCCACTTCTCAGGCCTGAGGCCCTAGAACGAACTACACCACCAGCTTTCCCGGCTTTTCATCTTACAGACAGATATTGCAGCTGATCCTCATAATAAACCTCTCCCCGTGTATCTCTATGCATCCTAGGAACTGTATTTCTCTGGAGAGCCCTGACTAATATATAATTGCTAATCTTTTAGAATTCCCCATTTGGATGTATGTACAATTTGAGTTCAGAATATATAGTTCAAACATTCCATTTACTTGAATATTTATTAACTATTTCACTTAGAATAATTGTAAAATGAAGAAGCCAAATACTAACAGTATCTAAACTTTCTAGCTAAGTGAGATACAAAGAAAGATATTTTCCTCTGCTTATTACGAAACCACATCAAATGTATCTATAATTAGAATTAGCTACTTTTTGTTCTTTTTCAGTTTTGTTCTTTTTCAGTTTGAAATTTCAATTTGAATCCAAAGAAATCTGCTGATGATCATCACAACTGGATGCCCACTTATAAAATGAGTATTAGTCAGATATTTAAAATACAAAAAAGAGGTAAACAGATTCTATCACAAGCATAATTATATATCTTAAAATTAATTAGGCACTCAGGAAGAAGGGAAGTGAGAAATGGCATATAAAATATGTTCCAAGTCAAAGAACAAAGTAAAGTCTCCATAACAATTCAAACCTACAAATAAAATTTAAATAAAATTATCAAGCAAAATACTTAAATTCTTTATATTCTGACTTAAATTTCAACTTGTCACTAAAGTATTTTATATGTACAAAAAATATTTTCAGAAATAAAAATATTCCCAAGTGATCTTTTATAAAAGGAGAAATTGGCTTACCTCTTCTCTGTGATTCTTAATAGGCATACAAAGAATACTTTGCGTCTTGTACCCCGTAATTTGGTCAACTTCTGCATTGAACCGAGGGTCCTGGCAAGGAAAAAGTAATCCAATTTAATGGTTGACCTGTACAAAGATTGGTCTGATTTTTCTAATTTATTACATTATAGAAATCTAACTAACCCTTGACTTACCTTGTTACTCTGAGTATCAATTATATTATTAAGTACATACAATCTTCGACAATGATAAATTCAGCTTTTTCAGCAGTTATTGTTTGAAAAACAAACACAGTCTTCAAAATCAGACTGGAGAAACTATTAAAAAATACTAGACTTTCACCATACATCTCATTTAAGATAATCTTATAACTCAGGAAAAAAAAAACGACATGTCTCCAATTTTGTGATAAAATTCCTTCCCCATCTCTCTCAATGCCTGATTTTACTGTACCATCCACAGAAAAGTACTTCTGTTCTAAAACCATTTCCAAATAGCCTATCTTCAAGATACCAGTCCACTAAATGGCTTGACTTTCTCTGTAATAATTGCTTCATACTTCATGAGTATTCTGTACTTACATCTCAAATGTTCACAAAAATTTAATTTTTCTTGTGTATATATAAGAATTTGCATAGACTCAGTTTGTGAACAATTTCTTCATCTTTTGAGTCTTTGCTCAAGGCACAGCATCAAAAGTCACAGAGGACTTTTGAAAGGGAAAAAAAACTTCTAAATATCGGTTAAAGAAAGGCACAAGTAATTATCCATTTACTTTAGATTAGAGAGCTAAAATTAGTCTGTAAATTCTATGAGATTTCTTTTTAAATTCGTTACTATACTTCTAATACTTAGTGTTTGT
Source organism: Ctenodactylus gundi (assembly GCA_004027205.1). NCBI lineage: Eukaryota > Metazoa > Chordata > Mammalia > Rodentia > Ctenodactylidae > Ctenodactylus > Ctenodactylus gundi. The sequence continues at coordinate 654,121 of PVKB01000404.1, read as the reverse complement.
TAAAATAGATGAGATAATCCATTAACTAATGATACTACAGCTATCAAAATGTTCATTTTGTCTTATTAATGGTGTCAAGCAAAACCTGTATTCCAGAACATAAGTATCTGAATGAGTGTCTCTCCAAACCAACAGCCTTGGGAACTTACACACTCGATCTAATAATAGCATTACTTTTCCCAAACCTCTGCATTTGAAATTCCCGTCCGAGAATATGGAATATCCACACTGGAATTTCCTCCTCTTTTAAGGTCATTTCTGCTTTTTCTTTAAATTAGTCTAAAGTCATTCAAAATTGTGAATGAAGTTGATGATTACACTGGATTCTATCAAATGGGGTCAAAAATGAGGTCAATTTTCCCCCGAGAGGCCAAACTTGTCTCTAAAGATAATTTTTAAAAATAAGGTTATAAGATGGTAGGAATCAGTATAAATGTTTGATATTATACATACTTTTGAATTTTTGCCTTTCCTGTAATCATGTTCAAGGTTATATGAATTGAGACACACAGAAGTCTGTGGCTGAATGCTTCTAATAAAATGACTGTTGCTTTTTCTTAAGGTATTTATAGATATTTTATTGTTAGATTGCAAGGGTTCCAAGAAAAGCAGATGGCTACTGATACTGATGAATTACATAAGTGAAATGAGTAATGGATCATTTTACAAACTAATCGATTAAAATGTGAAAAACAAAAATACACCTTCTACAATTATTTTGCTAATGAATATTAAACTTGTAACACCAATTTACAAACAAGATTTAATCCGACTATCTAATCAAAACAGTGGTTTGACAGATGAAAATCAGTAGGATCTTCATAGCTTTTTGGTGCCAATTATAAGCTTAAAACCAATAGCAGCCCTGGAAGGGTGAAAAATATACCCTCACATTCACTTGAAGTGAAGTTACGAATTCATGGCATCTAAGTATGCCCCTTTAATAAGACAGTGCCAATGTAGTCTTTTTTATGCATAGAGGACTTCTCAAGTTGCCAGGGTTAGAAGGATTTTTTCCCCTTTCACTGTTTATGAGAACATGACAGAATGAAAAAAATAAAGGCACTGGAAATCACTTGCCGTAACAAAGTAACCAGCGCTGAACTTCTCTCCTCCTGAATACAACCATAACTCTAGAAACAAAGGCAAGGCGGGGGGGGGGGGGGGAAGCCCCATAATTTCCATGCATCACACTGGCATTCTGCCTGGGAACACTTTCTGTTGAAGAGAGGGCAGGTGCCACCCAAGTGGAGCAACAGTTCCAAAAAAA
>PVKB01000403.1:728675-778347 GCA_004027205.1 Ctenodactylus gundi | reverse complement strand
TGTGTGTGTGTGTGTGTGTGTGTGTGTGTGTGTGTATTTGAGACAAGGTTGTGCTCAAATTTATGGCCCTCCTACCTGAGCTTTCCTGAATGCTGAAATTAGAGGCAGGTACCACCACATCCAGAAGAGTCATGGACTTTTTAGAGTCCATCCCTACTTTAGGGATTCTTGTCCTTGTTCACCAGTACCTGGGGGACAATAAGACTGAGAGCAACACTAGTCTGCTCACCCAGGCAGCCAGGGGCAGAAGGAGGGTATGACCGGTGTGCTGACTTCCAGGGCATGCCCACTTCTCTGCTGTTCATCTTTCGTTGGTTGATTTGGAGGCGAGGGATTAGGAGCACTCATTTGGACCAAACTAGCTGCAATGCTTCGTTTTGAATCTCCTCAACTAGTCTGCGCAGAAGAGAAGTTTGATCCTTCTAAAACTTGTTTCTGCATTCCTCACCGACTTTCTCAAAATAACCTTCTAGATACCCACACAGTATTAAAATATGATCATTATTAAGAAAGATATGTGTCTATACAGTTAGCCCAACTCTTAAAAGATGAGGAAAATAACAAGAAAAAGAAAGTTCAAAGTTATAAAAATCTGTTATAAATTAGGCTACAAAGCCAGTCTAGTTACACACATTTCACCTTACCTATAGGGATAGAATATGCTTAGAAGAAATGATGTGTCCAGCGTTTTTCTTGTTTCAAGTTAAAAATAGCAAGTGTTGACCTCAGTCATCACTCAGTCCTTGGGTACTGAGGTAAGGGGGACAGGAATTTCACAGAACCAGCTTGGCTTGTTTTTGACCAATTATTACTAGGTAAGCACCATCCTCCACCCCCTGTGTTCTGGGCTGTCCCTTAACTGCTGGGCTGGTGTGCTTTCAGATAATTTTTTTTCCTTAATTGTTAGGCTCAGACTATTAATAGATTCCAGAGAATCTCAAGTTCTAATGAAAATAACTGACATTTTCTCCTGAGAAATTAAATGATTTTAGGGCCATTATTCAAATTACTTGAATACTTAGAAATTTTTCTTCAAATGCCGCGTAGTGATGGTACTTCCCTTTTAAAGCATATAAGCCATCAGTGTTACTTTGTATAATTTGTCTTCAGGGACTAATTTGCCATCCAGGGGACATCTGGGGATATCTGGAGATATATTTTTAGTTGTCACAACTGGTGGGTCAGGAATGTGTGTACTAAAGGCCATCTGGTGTGTAGAGGTCAAAATTGCTGCTGAAAGTCCTAACCTATACAGGACAACCTCCTACACGAAAGGATACTTTGGCTCAAAGTGTCCATAGTGCTGAGATTGAATAATGTTGCTTTATAATAAGATTTACATAAAGGCGTTACTCTGTATATATAGAATCATTACTCATCATTTAAAACCTATGTGTATTAAATTATACCACATAGTGACTGTAGGGTACTGAATTTATCCTGTTCGTTATAACTTTTAGCTCATCCATGTTATAATCTGATGTTTTGCTCTCAATGAAGTAGAGGACTCCTGAACACATATGTTCTTCTCAAACATAAAATGAGTAAGAGGTAATTTTGTCAATATTCCCAATTTTTGAGTCATTTTGACTACGATTTTAAGCATTTAGTTTCTAGTAAAGAGTAATTCCATCAATGAGTCATCAAAGCTTAATAATTGGGATCTTAGGCCCAGATCTCTGAAACAGGCATGCTGTAATAGGCTAGTACACCCATCTAGCCTTGCTGCTGTAAGACTTTCATGCTAATTCCATTTTTAGTTACTGTTTCTAGTGACTATTAGTGGAAAAAATGAGAGGAATTTTCCTTACTTTTAAAGCTAAAATTGAGTCAGTGTCATTGAGGTACATTTCTCAGTGCACTGCGATTTTGCCTTTAAATGTAACCTCAAAACAGCTGTAATGGCATATTAGTTTCTTTCTATTAGTTAAGTGATTATACACCAATCAGAACAGAATACACACACTATTAAGTTCATAATTATATTTGCGAATTTCACAGTTCGCTTCATCTTCCTCCAGGACTCCTTGAACGCTCCCTGATTCATTTCTCCTGGAAGGGAGTGTTTTACCAAATGTTTAAACGTGGTTATCTTGGTGGAAATATTTAAAGGCAGGCTCAAAGGAGACTACAACGGCTGACAGATAAATTTGGAATTTCTTCCTAACATCGGCCAGGTCAGAATCGAGATTAAGAGAGAGTGAAGTTTGCTGCTAGTGGCAAATTTCTGGCGAAGGTACACTGTTCATGGTTCTGTCCACTTCCTAGTGGGCGGGGTTTAGAGTCCCTACTGTCCCTTGTCGTAACAAAGACCAAATGTTAGATGAGTTGGTGATGGTGTCCTGCCAAGGCCTGGAGGAAACTTTCAGGGTTACAGAGATGGCGTCAGAAGATTTGAATTCTGTTATTTTCCCTGGAATCAAGTTGTGGCACAAAAGTACAGTTAATTTTTAGATTTGTTTCTCTTCCTGGCACCTAATTTCTATAGCATTCACTTTGTAATTCTTTGATAATGCAGCCCACTGTTGCATAAATTCAACTATATTTATTCAGCGAATATTTATTAGGAGCCTGCCATGTTTTTCAATTTATAGCAATTTTACACAGTGGAAACATAAAGAAGAGTGTGGCAAATGGACGGGATCACTTCTGATTGACAGAAAGCAAACACCGTGGGGTGTTGGGGAACAGGTTGAAGCTTGGGAGTTACACCTGTGCACAAAGCCAACCCTTGGAGTTGGCAATCATCGGATCTTGGACTGTTGCCTAACTTTGGGGAGCCTGGGTTTCAATACCTGTTGGATTGGAAACTCTAAAATCAGACTGTACACATAGAACCCAGTCTCCCACTTGAAATAACAGCTTGTCTGTTACCACGCTTCTAAAAGTTTTAGCATAATTTGTAGCCTGCAGCAGATGGCCAGTGAATGATAAAGATGATCAACTACCACTACCAGCACCATCAGCACCATCAGCACCATCAACGTAACGTGGTAAACACTGTGTCACTAGAGGTATTTAATCAGAACCTAATTTGCTCCTTTTAGGATAGTCTCTAGTAAATTCATCAGGCAGTTTCAGTTTGATCTATGTTATGTCTTTTTTGATTCTCTGACATTATAAAGGTATAGTTCCAGGATCACAGCAACAAGAAAAAAATACCTCCAGACAAAAACATGTTTACTGTACATAGCATTGCTCTTCCTGGGAACACATGAAGGCAACATGTGAGACTCCCAACTAACATTCTCTTCCAAGGTTAAACTGTGCTGTGTCTGATTTAAAAAAAAAAAAAAAACAACTTTCCCCAAAGTATGGTGGCTCTTCTTTGATTCCTCTCCAGATTCTCCATAGTTTCCTTGAACTGTGCAGTTACATGTCCAGAAATGCTGCACACATTTTCCATGTTGCTGCTGCTTTTATTTATAGATTCCACAAACAGATTGTGTTTTTCACCTGTAACAGAACCATCTTTAACACCTGTGTAGCTGAAGGTCGGCCTTGTCTGCAACTCTCTTTCATTGTGACTCCATAGTGTCAGTAGCTTCTTATCTTGAATTCTTGCCCTTTGTCTCTCATTTCAAAGTACACTGTTGTGCTAGTTGAAAGTTATTATTTTTATTTCTGTCTCCTTCTGCTGTCAGGGTTATTTTTAAGTCTAAAGTTATGTTGTCAGGGTAAATGACTCGCCCCTCTCATCCACCCTTGGTGGCCGTGTCATTGGTGCATGGGAAGAAGAGCTCTTTTGATTTTTGATGAATAAGAATACTCCCCCCCCCCCCCCCGCCCCCCGATAAATGATGGATAGAGATGTTAAAAATCGTCAAGCCCAGAATGTTCTTCTGTGTGAATTTCAGTTCACAGATATTGTGGACAAAAACAGCTTGAAATCCATGAAAACAAACAAAAATCCTTTTATATGCTATTGGGATTTCTTAAGGGTCTGGAGTCTGAGGGTTTGTTTATACCAGTTGAGTAAAGAACACATTAGGCAGACATATTTGGACTAGGGCTTTAAAATGAAGAAAGATATTTATAGCAACATACTACCTCACTTGAAGTACTTTATGCCACTAGCAGTTTCTCACATCTGAAACATGGCAGAAATTTAAATACATCTTCAAAAATTTTGAGCTGAGTATTGTATGAGTCAACCTTGAATATGTTATTCTTAAAAGCTAGGGAGATATCCAATGACCTATAGTCAGTCTTAGCTTTTTATTATTATTACTCTTAAAATTGATACATTTGGACATACACATGGGGTACAATGTGACATTTAACTATATATATGATATAAACTAATGGGCTAATTAGCATGTGCATTAAACATTATAATTGAAGCATTTATAGTTTCTTGTTTTGGGTGCAAAATAATTCTTCTGTTTTGAAATATACAATAATTGTTAACCAAAAGTCACTCTATGAATCATAGATATATTGTTCTTTTTCCTTCATCGTCTTTTGTGCCTCATTATCAACTTTCCCCCACATCCTCTGGTAACGCCCAGTGTGCTTTCTATTTCTGCTTCTCAGGCACTGTTTAACTTACATATTTGTTTTCTGTATTTTTAAGTTTTGAGTCCAAAGATTCTGCTAACCTGAAGGATTTCTCTGTCCAGAGTTAACCAGTTCCTAGACATGGTGAACCACTTGTCCTCCAAGCATGGTGTTCAAACACAAGCTGACAAATCCACCGCCCATCATGCTAAAGTAGCCCATTCTACCTCATGTTTCTATCGTAAACTCTCTGGCCACTGTGTTTTGGCTTACCCTAAAGCCAGGCACCTTACAGTGAGGGAATGCCTTTATCACACGAAGCCTGCTTAAATTATTTAAAGTAGCCAAGTCTAAGCCTATCTGTCCAGGCTTGCCTGTTCTTCCCAGATATTGCTCATATTTCCACCCCCCGCCCCACACACCCCACCCGTTGCCCTGGCACTTCTCAGTGTGCATGAATGCCATGGTGTGTCCTTTCCTTCCAGGGACCGTGGATAACAAGTTGTCTTTCAGACGCCTCTTGATCTCTTGGCCTTTCTTCATCCAAATAATAAAACCTAGAGAAACGCACCTAAAACTTTATTCTTCTAATTCCTTAAAACACAGCAAGTATGAGTTCTGCCAGCCAGAACTGAAGGAAGGTCGTGAACTATTTCTACTGTTTATACTGCAGAATAGTTTTTATTGGCTAACAGAAATATCAGAGATATAAGAATATGTAATAAAGATCAAAATTAGGCCAAAATAAGAATGGGGCAAAAACGTATTCTGCCAGGTTTATTTGTTTTTGGTGACTTTCTTTTACACTTTGATCCTTCACGTTTTGCTTCTCTTTATAGTGTGTGTGTGTGTGTGTGTGTGTGTGCACTGCCCTTGTGCAGAATCTCATCCCCACGTAGGTATTACTAGTGATGATAATGATACAAAAATGTCTGCAAAAACTTGCCTTAACATAGAGTCTATAGTTAGAGTTTTAAATGTGTGTTGTTTTAACACTTGTAGCAAATCCTGAAACAGGTTTTGTCAGCTCCTTATGGCACATAAACAAATGGACATTTACTGAGGTGGCATACTTTGTGCAAGGTGACAGCCAGCCCCGACAGAGTCTGCATTCAAATGTGTGTTAGGAATAGTGTCTCTTTTGTTCCTGCCACTTGTATAGGAATATTCTCTTAGTGGCAAGTTAGAGGACAAGAAAGCAGCTAGTGTCTAGATGTCATGTCATTTTGTGTTATGAGCTCAGTGATTTTCCCTATGGAGGATTAATCCTTCCTTTCAAGTGCATGCCTGGTTTTTCCAATTCTGCATATCACAGTCATAATTATATTAGAAGCAGGTGGGAATGTGTTGTTACCTCAGCCAGCTTGTGGGCCATGGGAAAGGAGGAACTGTACCTGATCTTTGTCACTGGGGTTAGCCTGAGAGCTTGAGATCATGAAATATATAATAAATATTTGTTGAGTTGATGGGAATTGAGGATTAAATGCATTTATGCATGTTAAATCCCTTTGCAAGGCACCAGCCATGTGAAAGACACTAAGGTGATTAGAGTTATGATGTGTAGAGAAAAAAGAGAGAGCAAGGGACAAGGGGAGAACCCACACTAGGGTCACAAAAAGATGAATTAGTAGAATTTTAACCTAAAATGAAATGTTGCCCGTATCCCCTGCTCAGACTACCTAAAATATCTGCTAAAAATTAACAAGGATAAAAAAAGATGAAACTCTATAGGATTATGGAAAGCAAAGATTACAGGGCAAAAAAAAGAAGACTGAATCTGGGAGAAAGGTACTCTAACCGAAGATCAGTGCGCTATTCGTTTTCAGTCACAAATAAAGGAAAGCCATCTCGGGGTGAGGGAGAAGCTAGGGCAGGGAAAGGAGAGGGAAGAAAAATGATCCCGATGTGCTGTGTACACGCGCCGGGGCCCCAGTTCACATGTGATTATTATGCATCAGAAGTTTATACTACTAAAATAATAAATATGAGGAAAAAAATGAAGATGAGGAAGGTGGAAGAGGAAACCCAGAGTGTTCCGAGAGTGCCGGAGGCCTCAGGGCGCGTGTCGTTGCTTACCAGACGGCGTGAGGCTGGCTTTTTGCGCTCAGCTTAATCACGGAACATCCGGGTCAAGGCAACACCTCCCAGATGTTCTCCCCGTCCCCACACTTTGTCCTTAGGCTTGCCCCTCACTGGCCCAGTATCACCGCCGCAGCTCGAAGAACTTCATCCCAACCCGGAAGTGTCTCCAGCAGGAAGAAAAGAGAGGGGGAAAAATCTGTTTTTTTCTTTTTCTTTTTCTTTTTCCTGTCAGGGAGAAGAAGCCTCTTTCCTAAGTTGTCAGTGAATGTCCCTTTACATCCATGTCCAGAGTAGGTCACGTGGATCCTCTTTAGCTCTATGCCGTGCAAGGGTAAATAGAACTTTTGTGCTCATACCTGGTGTCGATGCTGGATACTCTTTCTCTGTACAAAATGCAGCTTCAAGGAGGTAATAGGGCAGAATGGAGGAACTGCTGATGGTCCCTTGTATTTTGGAAAGCATAGCGTCCATGAATAAAAGATTGCTTTTGGGAACAGGAATTGGATGGAAATAGATTTTGAGGATTATGGCTTTTTTATTAACTGCATTGCTTTAGATTATCAGAGCATAAAGCCCTGGTGTTACTGAAAATTCCATTTCTGTTTATGAAAACATGCCCAATGGGTCCTCACATTGTATGTACAAGAAATTGAATACATTTGGGGGGTGTATTAGTGTGTTCACCAGTAATATCTGAGAACGCTTGACCAAAGAAATTGGTAGTGAGCTTCTCCAGTAATGTGTAGACTTTTTTTCTATAGGCAATGATTTCTTAAGTAAGAAAAGAGGAAAAGAAATAACATACTGAAATTTAGAAAAAACCTAACTTAGGTAATGGAGGAATAGTTTTAAAAAGCTTGTAATCTAATTATTGTCCTTGAAATAGAATAGTCAGAAGATGAGGATAGTTAATAAAATGAAAGTAAAACCGCATAGGGACGATTTAAGGAAGCATTACATGATACTTTGTTCACAGGCCAAGCTTGGCCCTCCTGAATTCTACTCAAGTGACCCTTTTTTGTTTTTTCATAATTCCCTGACACTAGTAGTCATATCTCTTGTACCACATCACAATTTAAATAAATTTCCTTTATTTTATTTTTCCTTTATTTATTTTCCTTAAAAATGAAGGCCTAGTAAAACATTTGTTAAAGTAGCTTAATTTTTGTAGGTTGGGATACTACGAGAGGAAAAACTGAGGTCTATCTGTCAGTAGGAAGTGTTAATGATGCTTGCGGTCACAAATAATCCTTAACTTCCGTGGCTTAAAGCAGCACTTCTTGCCCATGGCACAAGTCCGCCTTGCTGGACCAGTGACACTCTTTGGAGGGGGAGGTAGGCTGGCAGAGTAGCTTCTATTCCGGACACTTCCAGTTATCAGAGAAGAGTGAAAGTGTGCTCTGGATGGTCGGTCATGGCTTGACTACAAATGTTCTGCCTCAGAAGTGATGTGTGTCCTTTTCACTCAACTCATTTGTCAGATTGAGTTTAATATATCATCCAACTGGAGGTAAGCCAGCTGTGTACTTCTACTTGTGAATGGAAGGTGGGAGACTGGAAATGCACAGTAAGTGTCTCTCGAGACATCAGCCTCTTTTGACACAAGCCTTTGGTGTATTCTTTCCCGCAAACACCAGTGTATTTTCTTTCTTCCAGTGAGAAAAACTGCAGAAACTCCACATGCAAACATAGTACTACTCCAGGTCTAGGATCTCTGGATGATTCACAGTGGTTTCTCAATTGCAGGTGCAGGAGCAGAGCCCAGACATTTTTTAGATCAAGTATAGCTCCTCTTAATCCATATGATCTTGAACTAAAAAGAGTAGCAGTAGGTTGAACTGTCTCTTCCGATCTAACATACATCAGGAGAGCCAGAGAAAGCATTCTTGTGTGGAAACAGAAAGCAAGATGAGGAACATTCTTTGCCTGAGTCCTGATTCTGCTAGCAGGAGGCTCTGGTCCATTTTTTTTTTTTTTTTTGGTTTTTTCTTTTTTTTTCGGCCCTCCTTTTATCCTCTTTGAGGCTCTTACCTGTTATCCTCTTTGACTTCATGTAGTGTTGGGACTAGGAAACATTCTTTCCATTTGACTGAAGGGCTTGCTGCCTGCTTCATTTGCTCAGGAAGTTAGAAGTCTGAGAATCCTTTGCAAAAATTCACTCATTTCTCTTTTGTTTTTTCTCCTCCCTTCTCCTTTCTCCACATTTCTGATTTTTAAAAAAAGTTTCAGTTGTCTGTGTGGAGGGGTCTAGGTGGGTACGGAGGAGAAGGAAGACAGGTGGAACAGATCAGGGAAGGAGGAAGGAGCCACGTTTCAGATTTCTTTAGCATCGTAAGTGTTTTAAACATTGCAGGTTTCTTATTTACTTGACGATACTTACGTTCTATCTTAGTGCTTTCTGTTTGCTGGGATAAAATGCCTGATGTTCGCAGATTAAGGGAGGAAAAGCTTATTTTACTGTTTCAGAAGGTCTCAGCACATTTCAGGAGACTGGCAATGACAGAAACACATGGCAGAGGCCGTGCTGGAGGAAAAGCTATACGCGGAATGGGGGACAGGAAGTGAAGAGAGGCAGAGCTAGTGCTTGTCCATCCAGATCGTGTTCTAGTGGCTCGCCCTTCCGGGTCAGCCTCCAGGGATCTGACCCTTCCCCAGTGGCATACCTCATCTGGGTCGAGGCCCAGTCTTCCACACTTTCCGAATAGGCTCCATCTCTTAGCAGCACGTGGTTCCTTCAGTAACCCAAAACATCCAAATAGGGAAGGCTTTCAGGAGATGTTCAGATCCATACCATACCACCTTCATTTGCTCCTACCCATATGGTATGTGTTTATAAAATATGTATTTTTCAAATATATATTAAACTGAGTTTTCATGAGCCTGTGTCTTTTACAACATGTCTCAGTAGTGCCTTTTCCAGTTTAGGATTGAGGAAATATTTGTCTCTTCCAACTCTTACAAATCCCTGACTGTGGAATTTTTGTAGTCTCTTATTCCTACTTACAACTGGATGAGTTCTATTCTGATCATATTCTTTTAATACTTAGCAAAGTGCAATAAACATGAACTGTGACACATGGATAATGCTCCAATTTGTCCTCCAGAAGTACAAGGTCATTAGGTCCAGGATCTGGATTATAAATTATTATAATCAGTGTTACGGTGGTAAACGTTTAATGGGCCAGCTCCATAGGAAAACAAAAATAAAAATGCCGTGATTTATGGTGGTTTATAATTGTGGTGGTATAAATTCTCCTACTGTGGCAGATTCAGGTTACCAACATGACATCATAAAACTTGGAGTTAGGAAGACAAACAGCTAAGTCCCTTGGGCACAAGCCAGCTTCACCTTGCCTCCATCCACAGATGATAATTTTACCAAATGTTTTTCCATTGTATCATCCTTCCAGTTTTTATAACGTGCAGCCTAGACCAAAACCAAGGTCACACACTTATAAAAAAAATATCAATTCCACCCTCTGGGCACTCAAATTCTGTATTAATTTGGACAGGCTCTGTATGCCTATGTAGCAAACAAAGCTAAATTCTCAGTAGGGTCAAAGACGACAGATTTACTTTTCATTCATGTAGTGACCGTCACTAGGAGTGTGAGCCTCTCCTCTGCCCTCCTCCCTGCCTTCCCCTCCCCTCTTCCCCTTTCTTGGAGACAGAGTGCCTACTTTACCGTCCAGGCTGTACTGAGTTCAGCATGTAGCCAAGATTGACCTAGAATTCTAGGCAGCGCTCCTGCCTCAGCCTCCCAAGTACTGGAATTACAGGCATGTGCCATCATGCCTGGTTTATGTGGTGCTGAGAAATGAACCCAGGGCCTCTCGTGCTTCCTAGGCAAGTGCTGTAAGCACTGAGCCACATCCCTAGCCCCAGTCTTTTCTTGTCACGTTCACTTTGATTTGACGGGCCTGCCATTACTTAGAGCCACTTACATATGCGTATGTGTGTCCTCACTGCGCTTTTCTTGGCGTGGTCTCCTGGCCGGAGCAGGTTCCTCTCTGACCTGTTCTTCTCTGCACTTCACTCTGTGCCTGACCTGCAGAAGCCCTTCTTGTATCAATTACTGAGTGAATGAATGACGGACTATGTACCATGGTTTATTTTTGATGCCAAATATCATAATTCGAAAGAGTAAAAAAAACCAGTTTCATCTGTAGACAAGAACGGATTCTTTGCAGAACTTACAGGTCAGGGAAGCCACAGCAGGCTGAAATACGAGTAAAGTCTTGAAAATGGAAGGTAAAACAAGATGTTAGGGGTTCCGGAAGAGCAGAAGGAACCAGGAAGTGGTTTGTAAGCTGAACAATGAGTCAGTGGTTTGTGGTCTTCTTACTTTTGGGTGCTCATTTGGTCAGGCTGCAGTTCCATGGGCAGCTGGGGAAGAGAACACCACCATCCTCACAGTCTCACACCCAGTCGTGTCTCTTGATATCATATTGGTCTTCTAATGTCTGTCTTACTCTGTGTGTGTGTGTGTGTGTGTGTGTGTGTGTTGACTTTTTTTTTTTAAGACCTCAGAAGGTCATATTCTGTTTAAGGAAATACAATGTCGATTTATAGCAACACTTGTTCTGCTTCAGAAAAAAAATCCCAAGGGCCTAGGTGAACAATATACAGTATCCTGGACTATTGATTGGTTTACTTCAGAAAAAGCAATCTGAAAACAATGGGAAAGTCACTTGAAATGTAGCACTACGGATTGGGAGGAGAGCTCTGCTGGTGGAATACTTGAGTACCATTTGTGATTTGACATTCTAATGCTGGAGGTACGGAGAGAAGCACTAAGTATATGTCACTTAAAGAATTTTTAGGGGAAAAGTTGTATATTGAACTCCCCTCAGGATTAAATTTAAACAACTTCATTTTAGTTTGATTTACTAAAAATGTAACAGAATAATGGAGGATATGTAACTTAGAAAGAAACAAGTTGCAGTTAGGTCACGCTTCTGGATACTCAAGAGCTTTGTTCTTGGGAGAGAGCTTAATAGTAGATGCCATTGCAGTGTGCTAGCATGTGCAGAAGAGTTCTCGTGGAAAGACAGGAAATGAGGCCGGAGAGGGGTCATGCATTTGATGTAGTAACCAGTGCAGCCAGACCTAGATCTCTGTGAGAGAGCATACGTTCATTGAGGAGGGTGGGACCATCACAGCCTAATTATCTCCCTTGGAATCCTCACCACGAAAAGATGTCACCACGACCCAACATTGTGAGATTGGGAGCTACGCTTCTAGCTCGTGAATCTTTAGGGAACCAACCATATCTGAGCTACAGCAAGCAAAATACTAAGAGTCCTAACATTGGTAGTTAGTATTATTTTTTAATTTCAAGTAAAATCTCTTTTGTAAGACTCAGGTTTTTATGTTATTCCAGCTATTTGAAGATAGTCTCTTGTAAGTATCCCGCTACAAAGATGGGAAGCAGGCTAGACTTCCTTCTGATATTTCGGTTTCAGTCTTTGCACTTTCTCTTATGAGAAGACAATCCCCTTTGAAGAGGGAAGGAGAAAATTTTGTTTATGGTAGAATATGTGTCAACAATATAAATTTATACTAAATGGCAAAATACTAACTGAGATCTCTTTTCCAGCTTTGAAGAGGTGTTTTGGGAGGGAATTTTAAAAAACTACCTTGTTCTTCAGCTGTCTTTTTCTCTGACACCTTTTGGGCCGTAATGCATGAAGGTGAACATTGGTGTAGTTCTCACCTGTGTGCCACGTTTGGGAGGTGCCTGCCTGGATGCTCTGAGTGGTCCTTGCTGCCATTCCATTTGCTTGCTCGTTTTTCTCCTTTACATGCACTACATCTTAGAAAATGTTTGTTTATTGTTTGTTTCTTGCCCTTGCATGCAAACTCCCTAAAGGTGGACTAGATACCCATGTCTCTTTTATTTGCACTCCTACTCCACGGTTATAGAATAGTATTTGGCACACAGTAGGCATTTATTTAGTATTTGTGACTGAATGAATACATTCATATGTTGAGTTGGCACAGTCCTCCAAAGAAGCCTCTCTAAGTGCTTGTTACTATGGTGTGGCGGCTATTGCAAATGTGTCTACTAGCAATTGCCTTCTAATGTAAGGCTCCTTGTCATTTAAGGCTTCCTTATGTCTTACAACACAAGGCTCATTATGTCAGTCACTTTGAACATTCTTAGAACTTAGCATGAGATGTATTTCTTAGAATTATTAAAGAATGGATGAACAGATGAAGTCATTTCTGGGACTCTCTTCTCAGGATTGCATTCAATATGGCCCGAGTACGCAAATCAGCCTGACGATTTCTTAGTCATTTGTTGCTTTTGACTCAATATTGTTAGACTGAGCTGTTCCTGGAGGAAATTGATGTCAGCACCATAACTTTGTTTATAGATCACTATTAATATGTTCAACTGTAAACAGCATAGGATGGGAAAGGTAAACAAACAAATGTAAATCATGTTAGGTGACACTTGCATAAGATTTATTTTTGAGACAGAGTCTCACTCTGTGGCCCAGGCTGGTCTTGAACTCACTATGAAGTCCAGAATAGCCTTGGACTCACGGCATTCCTTTTGTGTCAGCCTCCCAAGTGCTGAGATTACAGGCATGTACCACCACACCCAGTTTATTCACTGCCGGGGAATTGAACTCTGACCCTTAGCACTTGTCTTAGTGCTAGCAAGCACTGTAATCCCTAAGCCGTTCCCTTAGCCCACTTGCATAAGATTTGAACTCAATTTGTTATCATGGGGCATATTTGGATGATGAGCATTTGGCAAGCTGCCTTTAAATTTTTCTGTGATATCTAGCACAGACCAGTGGAGAGTTTTGTCTTTAAAATCCTGGGCGAAGAGCACGAAAATGAAATATTAACATGCTTAATGGTGTCTCCTAAGTTTATTCTGCTTGACATTTGATTGTCAAAGGCACCTCTACCTCTGCTATTAATGGTCTTTTCTTGTTAAACAAAGCATCAGGAATGTAAAGGAAATGTAAGCCGCTTCAGATGTCTAACCAACATGATTCATTTGGTTTCGGCTCACTGCTGATAGCAGCACATTCATATTTTGTGGTTTCTGAATGTAAAGTGCTGTAATTTCCAGATGTGGTTGGCTGCCTTCAGGACCAGATGATAAACAGTATTGTTCCTTGAAGTTACATAGTGATGCCGAGGAAGAGTCCACTAAGCACCAAATCAAAAGATTTATACTAAGTAGAAAAGTCGTATTAATCTTTCCTTAGTATCCCTGATGTTGGAAGTTACATGCAGGAAAAGTACGAAACATTATCTCAAGGAAAAGGCCTGTACTGTGTCCTGGAAGGAGAAAGGCAGAAAATAAGGAGAGACAAAGAGCCTTGAGGACTGATTTCTGGAAACAATATGTAGTGGAAAACTCGGTATCACAGCTCACAAACTCACTTCAGTTTTCTAACCAAAACAGTAGTATACAATTTTGAAATGTTTCATGATCAAGAGTAGCAATGTTTATGAAAGACATAATAATATTAAATTATTCTAAGCTCCTTGCTATGATATTTCTGTAACGTAAGGCTTAAAAAGTACTGTGTGCATGCAAGGGTTCTCATTGCCACAGAATTCTGGGCTGCAGCAGATAAATTTCTGATGTTGCTGCTCATGGTTGCTTTAGATCCTGTAATCTTGCAGCAGAGTGATCTAAAGTGTGTTTGAACATTTTGAGCAGGCAAGGAGCTCTACATAAACCCAAGGTATGGCGCTTTTCTCATTTTCATTTTAGTGTACATTTATATATATGGAAAGAGTGTTCATTATCATTTCCTTGCAGTGCAATTTTAAGCCTGAAAGAATACTTGGTCTTCCATCTTGGCAAGCATGCCCATAAAGTTGATGGTGGGGATGCTGAGGAGAAAAGGAACTGTCTTATTGGTTAGGGAAGGGTATCTAATGGTCTTCTTTATTATCATCTTGGTATATTTATATTCACCTTTCTAAAAAAGGGAATTAACTTTACTTGGCTAAGCTGAGTATCAGGGCACAACCAGCGACAACTATAGGCTTAAATTCTGAGGCAAAGTTTTCAAAGTAAAAGCTACATTTCCTTAAATTGTAAAGCAAAAATCAATTTTAAAATGGTGCTCCTTGGGTCATCTCTAGCAAGCACATCTATGATGGCTTTCTCATTCCAGGTAACATAGGATGATCTTTGTTTTATTAATGAAGTCTCTGTAAATTGTCCTACAGAATCGTTCCCTTAATTTGATGCTGGTTTATTTTGTTTGCTTCTCCATGTGGGCAGTTTTACCTTGCAAACCCAACTGTGTGATCCTTGATAAAAAGATGTAAAACAGAATATCTCAAAAATTAAAGGAAGCTAAAAGCATTACATGGGGGGGAAAAAGCTGTAGGAGCTCATGTATGTGAGAAATCCTGGGTGCTGGTATTTAAGCAAGCTTCTCCAGTGCAGAGCTTCTTTGAGCTTCTGGGACAATGGTTAATTATTGTAGCTTGGGACGAGGCTGCCTCAGTACATATTTCAACTGTTTATGAGCTGTGTAGCCTTGCATCTTGCATATGAGGTTTAACCTTCATGCTTTGGGTTGGAAAGCTACCTCCCACAAGGCTGTATGTTAAGGACGTGGTCCCCAGGGTTCTGCTGTTGGGAGGCACGTGGACCTTTAGGAAATGAGGCCTAGTGGGGGGGGACCGTAGGTCATTGCAGGTAGGCTCTTGAAGGAGACTGTAGGGTCCTAGTTCTTATCAGTCTTGGTCTCCAGCTTGTAAGGTGAATTTGTCTTCTTTACTATGTATTAACACCATATTGGGCTGCCTGACCACAGGCCTAAGTTAACTGGGCCAATTGGTAACAAACTAGAACTTCCAAAAGTATGAACCAAAGTAAACCTGTTCTCTTTTTAAGTTAATTGCTCTAGGTATTTTATCATGATGGTGGAAAATGGCTAATGAGAATTTTAGACACGTTGTTTCTACAATTATATATGGGTTTCTTCATACAGTTTTTTTTTTTCTTTTTTGATGCAGCATGTCTTTATAGTTCATGCTGATTCTGAACTCACTATGTAGCTCAGGTTGGCCTTGAGCCTCACGGCAATATCCCTGTCTCAGGCTCCCAAGTGCTGGGATTACAGGTGTGTGCCACCATGCCTGGCTATTATATGTTGCTGGGGGATGGAACCTGAGACCTCTTGCTTCCTAAGCAAGTGCTCTACTTACTGGACTGTGCTTCTAGCCCCTCTTAAATACAGTTTGTATAAAACATTAATAAATGAATGGGTGTGTTATCACTAACATCCTAATGTGTATTCCGCAGGTTGCACAAAATTCTTTCTTTACTTAAAATATCATATAACTAGTATTCTAGAAAGTACTTTCAGGGCAATGTTCTTAGATGTTATGGTAATTCTGTATTATCAACTTGATATTTACAATTTATCCACGTGTTCTTGTGATTGAATATATCCTTTTCTCAGTTTACTCGAATCTACACTAGAATAGAAATAATAGAACAATACATGTCCACATGAAGGCAAAATTTAGGAAAAGCAAAGTTATTTTGTGTCATCTACTTGGTATTTAAAATGTATCTACATATTTTGTAATGTCCTTTGTAGCTGCTTTAAAACAATATAGAATCTAATGGAAAGCCTCTCTCTCTCTCTCTCTCTCTCTCTCTCTCTCTATATATATATATATATGTAGTTCTTTCTGTATAATATCTCTATATATGATATATATTATATATGACATATAGATCAACTTCTTTCATACTGTTCCTCACATTGGATTCTTGAAAGCTCTCGTCAGCCATCTTTATAGAACACGTCTTGCATCTGACTTTTACTTACAGTGTTGATTGCCATTGCACAATCTCTCTCACCTGGAAATTGGAAGTTAGATCTAGACTTTTGATAAGAAATCAGTGTAGCATTTTGACAAGAGTGCTTGACAGATGATCTGTGTCTCCTAGCACATCCTATATTCTGAGGCAAACAGCATCCGATTGTTCCTTCATTTGTGATGATAAGTGTGATTACTCACTTAAAGTAGTGGCTATCGGAAGCTCCTTTGTAAAAGTTTATTTTCCCCTGTGTAAATTTTAAATAACCCACTGTGTTGTGCACTGAAATTTGCGAATTTCTTTTTCTCTTAGCTGCATTTGATTGTGTTCATTGGTAATCTCCTTCTTAAATATTACATTAAATATTAAAAATGGCGACTGTTATATCTTAGTTACTTCATAAACATTTCCTAGAAAAGATTTTTCAGTGTCACTGTTTAGACTGTCATGTGACCTAATGAAGTAATCAAATGACATTGAAGGGGAGCCCCATGCTTGACTGCTTGACAAGTTTAGGCAGCTATATGACAGTTGAACAAAGAATAGATTCATGTTAGAGAGGGCTAAATGTAAAGAGAGAAACACACACACAAACACACGCACACACAAACAGATACATATACACAATCTCCTAGGTTAAGTCTCATGTTGAGGGACCGATAAATCCAGATAGCTTGTTTCATATCAACACCATTATTTCCTGTTTTTTTCTCTCTTTTGATTAACGACATTTTCCTTTTCACTTTCGTGTTCTGTATCTCTGTTGCCTGAAGATGTTACAAATTTATAGCTTGTGCATCATATAAAGAATTTGTAAAATTTATCATGTAAAGCCTTAGGAGCATTGACAAGCAGTAGAGAAGAAAGGTCTACAAAACACACAGGAATCAGCAGCTCCAAGCGAGCGATGGTAGAACCACTCGCTCTGTGTCTCAGGGTTCAGGTGGTTGTAGATGACATGCTGAAGCAGAGTCATGAGAGTTTAATAAAGGTAGAGAGGAGATTAAAATACTTCACAGAGGACCCTCAAGTAAACTCAGTGGTGACACGTTACCACCTGTAAGCTCCGGCATCAGACTAGAGTAGCTGTGTGGTCAAGGCTTCTTAAGGAGCAATAGACTGGGATGGAAAGGCCCAGACAAAGCTCTTAATCCTGTGTGGAAGGAGGTGGTAAGTGAATTCCACAGCTTTGCTGTTTCCTGCCCTCAGATCTCCTAAAATTTAGCTCCTTGAGGACAGAAATTTTGTCTTGCTTACTTCCATGCCTAACACAAATAGGCATGCAGAAGGTGCCTAATAATATTTTTGTGTATAGAGATGAATGAGTATATGGGAGAATGGATGAATGAGAAAAAGTCTTACAGGACTCATTTTGAGTTTCTTGGTCTTGAAAATCCAAAAGAAAATTCCATGTTCTTTACCTTACTAATGCCTGTCAATGCCATGAGATCTCATTATTTTATTTTTAGAGAAACGATCAATGGGAACGTTGTACCAGAAGGCTCATTGGGATTTTTGAGTTGAGCACATTACTTAGCAAACGCTAACACAGGAACTTGAGTATATTTAGTAAAACTGCAGAAGTCAACACATTAGTGCAACCAAAACCAATAGAGGAGCGACTGTCTATTAACCTCAGTATTGTGGGGTCTAAAAAGGTTTTTACTCACCATTGGGCTTTGTGGCCTGTAAAATATATCAAACAACATAGTATCATAACAACAGTTGGCCTTGGAAACCTTTTGATTCCCTCCCATGGCTTAATATCCTCAAAGGCAATAAAGTGGCAGGAAAGTGTGTATTGAATTAAGTATGACTTTATCCTAGACCTGCTATTTACTGGTTCCATGTGGTATGAATGCTAAACGTGGCTAATTTCTTTTTTGCATGATACCAAAAATTAGGTGAAAAAATATATTCTAAGTATCTTGCACATGTTAAATGCTCTGTAACTGATGGCTCACCACTTTCACTGGGGAAATATGCATTAATATAGAAATTAAAAATAAAAGCAATATAAATTACTATATTATATCCTTATATTTCTTTTTATTTTTATAAACTAAGAAAATTTTGATGTTACTGTATAGTTGATCAACTTAGAGTCAATTTCAATAAACTCTATCAAAGAAAGAAGGAAAACTGTGTGTTTTTTTACAAATTTTGTCTCTATTTTCTCATTTGTTTTTTAAACTTGAGATCTAACTTTTTTCATCTCGAGATGGCAATCATTACTGAACTCAATTTTGATTTAGATACTAAGATTAAAAGTGAACTAGAGTATACAGGAATCTTCCTTTCTATGTGGAAGTTGCAATATTGAACAGAATTCTTAGATTTCTCTTAGAGAAAGTTAAAGGATTTCCATGTCTTTAGTGTGTTCTGTTTTCCCTGATAGAGAAGGAAATACAATGATGTTTTGAATTTTTATCCTTTGCAGTAATTCTTGGTCATATAACGTAGAAAAATAGAAGTTTCTGTGAATTTTATTCGTTTAGTGAGGGCTCAGATTTAGCATTGAGTCAAGGTGAGCTAACCACTCATTGAACAATAAGATGGGTGCATTATAATAATATTTAATTTACTTAAAAGTGAGTGCTTTATTCCTGCCCGTTGTTAAGAGGACAGGACTTTTAATATTTTTGACACCTAAGTTCCATTTATTTTACACACATAGACATACGCTTCCTTGAGGTTCAGCCTTGTCCTCTTGGGTTTCAGGTGTGAAGACGCATCTGGTGAGGAATTCTAGGAACAGGGAGTGAGAACTTGCTGTGGGGAAATCCTAGGCATAAGCCATGGGAGAGCTTAAGAACCTAAACTTGGCTAAAGCTTGAGTCCCTGTGCCAGAGACACAGAAGTACCTGAGAGAGAAGAACGAAAGAGGAATTTGGGGACAGGACAGAAGCAGAGCTGGTGTGGGATCTTGAGAGCAGACTTGCCACTTCCTGAACAGCGCGACATGCTCATTGAGAATGGGACACAGGCTTTTTTTTTTTTTTTTGTACAAGCCTCCCAGCTGTTTTTTAAATTTTTATTTGAATATGAATGAATTACAAATTCGATATCATGTTGATTACGTACACGTTGGGGAGTTTGTGCCTGTGTGTGTCACTCTGGCCCACTTTTTTGCTCCTTATCATTTCCCTCCCCTACCCTTTCCACTCTCAGAGTCGTTCCCTTCCAAGCAGTGCGTCTCCTCTTCCTACCCTCTCTCTATGTTAAGATCTTTTTATGCACACATTTGTGGCGATCTCATATGAGAGATGCCAGCCAATACTTAATCTTTTGTGTCTGGTCCATTTCGTTGAGTATAATTGACTCAAGGGGTCCTTGTTTTCTTTCAAAATCTTCATGTGTGCCTTTCTTTATGTCTGCATCATTTCCTCTTTTGTATATGTACCACATTTTCTTTATCCATTCCTCTGTTGATGGGCAGGTAGGTTGTTTCTAGGATTTAGCTCTTGGGATCGCTGCTTCGGTATGTACAGCCATGTGTCTTTGTGATATGACGACTTTAGTTCTTCTGGAAAAATGCCTAGTACAAGTGTAGCTAGATGTTGTTTTACCTGGGCATGTTACTTACCTAAAGCAAGACTGCAAATGATCCTCTATGCGTCTTTAACTGTGGGATTGTGAATTTCTAACATAAGAAAAGTTTTCCTCCCCTTGTGGGCTGGTTTGCACATGAGCGTGGCCTGGCATGTCTGTGCAGACAGGTAGCAGGAGATTAAATGAGGCACCCCAGTGAGGGACCATGATGGGATCCCTTATCTCTTGGGTGGATTAAGAGGGATACAGTTGAGGCAAACAGGGGAAAAAAGATACTTCTCTTCGGGCAAGGGAGGACTTGCTGTTGCTTGATTTTGTACTTTTTGAACCTTCATATGAAATGAGACACGAACCATTTGCATTCTGTGAACTTACTTGACATAAATACTGTGGTTTTCAAAGGCTAATCCACATTTTAGAGGTAGGATATTTAGTAAAGTTTTACCTACTGATTTTTTAAAAAAGGCATGCACATTAATTTACACAGTTTTAATGAAATAAATTTATCTTCTGAAGCCACTGGATTGTTCAGTAGAGTAGAGCTTTCCAAGTGTTCCCATGGAGTTGAAGGAAAATTCCCTACAGGACTTATTGCCAGTATTGTTTCAATTCGCACATTCTAGTCGAACTGACCTCAGATTGATCAATCAGCTTATCAACTTCCTGTCATCTACGTTACAATCTCAGGTTATTTCCCCAGAAACAATGAAAAAGAGAGTCAGAGTGTGTGCTTTACATCTTTATATTATATATAGATTGCTCTCTAACCTCCTGAGAAGTGCTTGCTAGAAAAATCTTTTCAGAAAGCGGTTCATTTCCTTCTTTAAGTTGTTTGAAGAACATTGTTCCTAGATTTCGAATCTCACAAAACATATTTCCCTTGCTACACAGCAAGTACTTTGTTTTTCAGTGTTTCTTTGAAGCAGTTATAAGTCTGACACAAGATGCATGTGCATTGTTGAGATGTTTGGCAGACCTAATGTAACTATCATGATTGAAACCAGCCAACAAACTCATTTTTCAGGACTCTTCAGTCTCTTATATGAAACATTTTGACCTATACCATCAATTTAGAATTAAAAAGCTTCACTCTGAATTTCACTAAGGGCAACCATGTTCATGACTGTGTTCAGGAAGAATTCTTTGTATTTTTTTCTAAAAATCATGTTTACATGTATCTTTCCTAGACATATTTTACCAGATTATCAGAATTGGAGGGCAAGTAAACTTCTATGGATTAGCACTTTCATTAAAACAAACATTTGTTGAAAACACGTGTAGGAAATATTACTATCCATCCAGGTAGGGATTTATATCCTGGTCACCGAGTGAATGAACCTCAGTCCACTTATAGACTAAGTAGGGAGAAAGACTACCTTATCTTGTAAGTCTTTCTACAGAAAATATAACAGTACTATTATTCTAGATTATAGAGCCATAGAAGTGGGAAAAATACTCTTGAGGCATGCAGTACAGTTAATAAAACTGTATTTTCTGTGTTTTGTAATGTTTGCCAGATTTTTAATAAATGTAGTTTCTTACAGTTTTATTTCTTGTTCTAAGTAAATACTAGTTTTGAGCAAGATTTCATAGATTTTGCTAAGAGGTCTATACAAATTCTGTAAGGTTTAGATTCCCCATAATGTTCCCCTTATAAACACAAATTACCCTAAATGTTGTTTTTCAAATAAAGGTATAATTTATGTATAGTAAAATGCATATATTTTATATGGAGAGTTTGGTAGTGTTTGACAAATACATACAGTCATGCAGCCAAAACAGAGTCAAAGCACAAAAATGCTGTGGTCATTTCAGAAAGGTCCCTTGTAGGACTTCCTAGTAATTCTGGCCACACATCCTGCTTGAGGCCGCTGCTTATCTTCTTTCTTTCAGTCTCCTTTCTTTGTTTCTTTGTTTCTTTCTGATTAGACTTTTTCCCTAAATATTCATGAAAATGAAATCATATAGTTTGAACTCTGTCTGGCCTCTTTTGGCTCAGCTTCCTGTTTTTGAGATCCACAGTATGACAAGAATCAATAGTTAATTTCTTCTTATTGCTAAAATAATAATATTCCTAGAGATGCTAGAGATGCACTTGGGTTCTGTCCACTTTTGCCTTTTCTAAGAAAGGGCTGATCATGTCTGTATGACTCTGCGGACAAGCTTCTCTATCGCCTGGGCAAATACCTAAAAGTAGACCTTCTGGGTCACGTGATCAGCATGCACTTACGACATTTTAGCTTTTAATTTTTCTGTGGTCTCATTTCTTGTACACTTCAAATTTTCATATATTCATTCAGTAAATAATTAGGCAACGTACAGTACAAGGTAGCAAGGGATTGTAGCTGAATGAAATACCAATCTTACTCTAAAGGGCAAAGCGACAAAAATTGTCAGAAATGTGAGTTCTCAGGAATAGTGGCTAGAAAGGGTTTAAGCTGGAGCTTAACAGTACCAAAGCTCATAAGGCAGTCATTCAATGAAGATACAGTATCTGGGTGAATTTTCATGTGCAAAAGTGCAGAAACTTGGGAAGTAAACCTGGGAAACCCCCAGTATTTTGGTGCTGGAAGGAAGGTAGGAATATTAGGTGAAGTTAGAGAGGTAAACTGGAAAGGTGGAGGAGAATCCTTTGCTACAGAAATGTGTTTTCTTTCTACATCTATACTCTATTTGGAGATTTCTCTTTAATTTACTGAGTCATCTTTGTGTACTTGTCTTCTCTACAACATTGTGAATTCCTGTGGCGGTATCTGCTAACACTGGGGCTCACAATGTTTGTCACTGATGAGGGTATTAGGAAGTCAGAGAATGAAGAATGAAGGAACAAATGCGAATGAATGAATTGTCCTACTTTCTCTCTCATTGAACGCACTGATAAAACATTCCCTAGTGAGCAGCTTTGAGGGCCTGTGTGAAGGCACATTAGAAACACATATTTAGCTCTGCACTGAAGCAAGGTCATGCGTATAATCTTCTGATGAGCTTGATTTATTAATTTGAATTGTTTTTATGATCAATACTGATTTTATGGCCTCATTGACTTTGGAGTGATCTGCATGGGTGACTGAGACCGCTGAAATGAGTGGATCAACTGTGCTGCAGTTTCCTAATTTTGTGGTAAAATTGGCCTTAAAATTGTAGTGCTGAAAAAAATTACTTTGTTTAAAAGAAGCTGGAAATCCTTACATATTGTGAATTATTCATTTTTGGCCATACGTTGATGTATGTTTTCTCGTGAGTATTTCCATTCGTGCCAGATATCATGAAATTGTTGTCTTCATGATCTTCCTTTACATAGGGTTACAGAGACCTAGAACCCACCTTTAATTATAAAAACATGGCAATTTGTACTGATAGTAAATAGTATGTTTTTCATTGGCCATTCAAGTCAGCAATGGCAAAATATACAGTGGGACTGTAAAGAAGTTGGAGAAATAAAATAGTTTAGAAAATAGAGAACAGAACGAATTATGAACGGGACAGATGTTCTGAATTAATTAATTAAAATTGTAGTGATCATATGATTAGTCACCTACAACAAAGTACTAGTGATAGTGAAAAGGGCAAGGCAAATACTTCTGCCAGGATGATAGGTTGTATGTGAGCTGTCCCAGGCACAAGGAGAAAGATTATCACCCGAGATAAAATATCTTCCTCGGCTAGTTTAATTTCAGCTTGTTTTTATTGGTGTTCCTGGTGCCTGGAATACTAATTAGTTGGTCTAGGACCACCATAAACTCTTCTGAATTTTTTTTTTTTTTAGTGTTCCCATAAACACAATAAGGACAATGACTATGGAAATCCAACAAGGGAGAATTACTTTTCAATTTGCTATGGAAGTAATAAGAACAATATAAGGTGATGGATGTGTTCATTTTCTTGACTGTGGTAGTCACTTTTCATGTGTGTGTATGTGTTTGTGTATGTATGTGTGTGTTTTTAAATGGACAAGTATATCAAAATAGGCTATATATGGCAAAAATAAAATGAAAAACAGAAAAAGTAATGTTAATGATTTTAGGAGACAGTTGATATGACATTGAGGATAAGATTTAGGGAAAGGTGATGATGGTTTTCTGATCAAATTAACACTTCTTTTGGTTTACAAGGTGCAATGCTTTGGATCTTGGGTGTCTCCCAAAAGCCTCATATATTTGGAACTGTGAGTTATTAGGAGGTGGTGCTGGCTGGAAGGGACTAATGCCTGGGATTTAACCTGGAAAGAAACTGTCAATTTGTTGATTTGGGGGAGAAGTGCCCAGAGCAGAGATTTCAGGGGTCTGTTTGTGACTTGTGGCCCAGGAAATGAGAGAAGGGCACCCACCCCTGGGAGTGGGGGAGCAAGCCCCAACTGGAAGCTTGAAATAATTAAAGGAAAGAAGAAGAAACATTGTTGGAGCTTCTTCCTGAGAGGATTCTAGTCTGTGCTTGAGTCTCCAGACTCACTTGGCTTCTGTCTGCAACGTTGGGAGCAGCTCTCCAGCCTCTGCCATGCGCCTTCCCCATTGCCTGATGCCCCAGGAATGGACTGGTGAGGTCTTCTAAAACTGTGAGCTAAATAAGTCTTTCCTCTCTTAAGTTGTGGATGTCGGGTACGTTGCCACAGCAACAAGAACGTAACTAAGACAGAAGGAATGGCAGTGCCATTAGGTACATTCATTTTTAGATTTTTTTTTTATACACTGGCTGTGGTGCATGTTGCTCTGCTGGATGTGATGAATACACTGATAAGCCGGCTATAATTATTAGCCATCCACGGCTTTATGAAGATGAGCAGAGAGGTAAAGAGCCACAGGGACAGCATTGTTGGATATGATTCTGAAATACTGAGTTCAAACAATAATTGCAATAGTTTTGACATGGCTTAATTAATTATATATTCTCTAAGGGATGATTTGAAATACAAGCTCCTACCTCTGTATGTATGTATGTACATATTCTCTTATGCATGTTCTTTTATTTAAGTTTTTCTATCCTAATTTCACACATTTTCAAGCATAAGTATGCTTGTATTGGGAATGCTTTTGATATTTCCCTAGGGTTTTTGTGTATTTGAACTCAGTTTATAATCCTGATCTTCTGAAGTATTTAAGAAATGTTTTAGAATTTCTTTTGAAAAAGCAATTGGTTTCTGGGGTTATTTCTTTTGTATCAGGTGTCCTATTAAGGAAGTCCTTGTCCACATTTACATCTTCTAGATTTTTGTGTTTCTTGTCCTCTGGTAGGTTCAGTGTTTCAGTTTTTGTATCTAGATCTTTGATTCACTTTGATTTGATTTTGTTGCACTGTGACAGGTGTGTGCCTAGATTTATTCCCTTGTATGTAAGTAACCAATTATCGTAGTAGAATTTATTAAAGAGGTCTCCTTTTTCCAGTGTTTGTTTTTATCAAAGACCAAAGATCAGGTAGCTGAGGGAACTTGAGCTTGTCTCTGAATTTTCAGTTCTGTTCCATTGGTCAATCTGTCTGGTTTTATACCTGTATCATATAGTTTTTATAACTGTTGCTTTGTAATGTGACTTTGATGTCTGGAATCTTGATGCTGTCTGCTTTTGTCTTGTTACTCAGGATTGCTTGGCTATTCTAGGTGACATCAACAGACATCCATTGACAGGTCTAATGGATAAAAAATTGTGTGTGTGCATAATGGAGTACTACTCTTCTATAAAGATGGATGTATTTGAGGTTTTTCTAGGTAAATGGTCACAATTTGAGACCATCATGCTTAGTGAAGTGAGTCAAACTCAAAAAGTTAAATATTGTATGATTTCTCTAATATGAGAAGCTCAGAATACAGGCAGTTTATATAACCAAATACGTGTGATAGTGGGGGATGGGTTGAGGGAGGGCCTGGGAGGGCCAAAAAAGAGGAGGGACAGGGATTGTCATGTTGATGTGATATATATGTGCACCAAATACTCTAGCTCAGTGTAAACTTTGTGTATCACAAACACACATACACACATGTTAATCAACATGGGAAAAAGCAACTGGAGTTTTATCATTCTGAAGAGCTTGAGTTTCAAAGCACCGGTAGGCACTTAAATGCATTTTGATAAGAAATATTTTAAAATTAAATAGCTTGAGAATTATCAAAGAGTAAATTAAGTCTTAGAATAAATACATTGTGAGATTAGGAAGGCAGTGGTAATAATTTGGATTTATAGGTTTGGGAAGAATGCATATTTTCGTGTTGCTTTTTACTTTGTTTACTTTTGCACAAAAGTAAGAACTTTTTCCCCCAAGTTTCCTAACATATTATTGTGGAGAATTACCTTGGGAGTCAAGGGAGACATGAGCAAATAAGGCAGGATCCTTCCTTCTTCCCTTTTTACAGTTTATATTCTGCTAAAAAAGAGACAGATTAAGAAGAGCTAAATAACAGTTGGGCAGTATTCATGAAGTAGCAAGTATCATAGTTAAAGGAGCTCCAATGTCTCTAAATCTCAGGCTGAAGTGCTAGTCTGCCAAGCGACATAACTCTCAGGTACTCACTTAATGTCCCCTACTTCAGTTATCTGCAGACTGTGTCTTTTATTAACACCAAGTTCGCGGGGTGATGGTGAGTATTAAATGATTCACGGAAAGGGCTCAGCCCAGTATGAAGTGCTCTAAAATACTCCCTGAATGCTAAAGATTCTCACGTCATCACTGTGTAGTTCAATTTCACAGAGTGGTCAAATGTACCTAAAAAGTAACTTCCATGAATAGTTCATAAAAAATGTAAGAGATGATTTTTAATGTTTTGAATCTATTAGGTAGTGCCTACCACTCATCTGTGGACCAAATATTCGTAGAAGAACTTGGCAACGCTCTTCAGTGTTCTATTTTCCCATTTTGAAACATGGAACTATCAGCTAAACTGTCTCTGACCTGATTCTCTGTCAGTAATGGCAGCACTTCCTTTCTGGGTCATGTCTACTTAGGTTCACTCTTTCCTCAGGGAACCAGCGATTCCTCACTGACGAGGAGCAAAGAATCCCACCTTTGACCTTAGTAAAAAGGGGGAGAAGCAGGGGCCAGGAGACTGACTAATGGCAAGAGAGAGATTTTCTTGAGCACAGGCCATTTGCCAGTTAGACCTCAAGTCTTTCTCCTTCCATTTTCCTGTTTCAATCTGATGAAGACATACTGCATTCCTCGGGCTTCTTGTACTGCCTCCTAGGTAGGTTTTCAATTGGAAAATTTTGTTGCATATGAATAAACACGCAGGCAAGTATGTCATAAAGTGACCGGCTCTTCTATGGATAACATGTAATGAAAGGAAGACAGTCCGTCTGTCTTTCTCTCTCTGCTATTCTGGCTGTGACCACAACTATTGTGTGGTTCCAGATTACTCTGGTCAGCTGTTCTTTTCATTTTGCGGCTCCTGGTAGAATCCATCTTCCAGCAGTGGCTCAGCCCGAACCTCGTGTAGCTCCTCCTCCTTCCTGTGTCCTTGCAGCTAGTGGTTTTATCCTCTTATTGTAGACCCCGTAGAGGCTGACGAAACAGTTGCCTCACTCCTCCTAGCTGGTCTTTCAGCATTTCTACCTTTTTGGTAAACTATTTCCCTTATTAAATTACCTGGGTTGGTAATAATGGTTTTTGCCTGGGCACTGACTGATATCTTGAATAAATGAATAAAATTATTGTTCTTACTGGTCTTTGGCTGAGAATTTCTGTGGCCAAGCCGAGAAGAAGAAAAATCAACCTGGTATGGTAACTTAAAAATGACCAAGAATATGTATCAGCTTGCAAGGCTTTGGGGAGAGTCTTCTTTTATTACTATCAGTGGAATAGCTGGTAGAATGATATTGTTTCTTGATTATTATTATTTGAAACATATAGACACTTTCAAAGCCATAAAGAAAGCAACATGATGTTATATGCCTTCAATTCTCCCTGATGCGTCCTGGTAGCTGGGACATTAAGAATGCTTCCTGGTAGCTGGACAAGGTTAAACATGTTATTTCAAAGCTTTCCTGCCTTTGTGTTTTTCTTTTCCCATGAGAGAACAAAAGGGCTTTTTGTGGTATCTTTCTTACAGCCTACCGTGGTGTTTGAGACATAATAAGGCCTCAATATTTTTGTTAAAGCTAAGAAAATTCTTCTTGACTTGTTTTTTTAATTTGTTTACTTTTTCATCAGATCAGATAATATGATTTTGTAAGAAGGAAGGAAATACGTAATACATTTTCTGGCTGTCTCATTGTGATTCCATTCAAATACACATCACTATTTGTCTGTAATTGCTACAGTATCCCATTGAGTAGTTCATCCTTAACTTTGTGTCTCTTGTTCGGTTCTCCCGGGTCTAGAACCCTCTTGTTGGGGAGCCCTTGCTTCCCCACCCCACCTGTGCTCCATCCTTGCCACTTTCCTCTGACGTTCCCTGTCCCTTCGTTTTGCTTTGATTCCATGTAGCTAAGTCTATTGTCTTCTTTAAGCATCATCTTCTTTGTGGCATTTTCTTGAATGTTCTTTGATGAAAATTAATCCCTTTTGCATTTGTGCCTGTTTAAGTGTTCAGCGTACCGGTGTTCAAATTATTTATGTATCTGAAAACCTAGTAAATATTGAGCTTTAGGAGAGTAGTATCTGCTTTTTATTACGTTTTGTCTTCAATTCCTAGTACTTTGACTTCCATATGATAAATGTTCACCGATTTAGCACTAAACCACTATTTTATCATTGTAACTCATACTTGTATCTGATAATTTATGTATAAATTTCTTCTATGAAATCATAAACCTTTGAGGGGAGAAAAGTGACTCTTACATTGAGTTATTGTGTCTTGGATTTGTGTGTTTATGTGTGTGTGTGTGTGTGTGTGTGTGTGTGTGTGTGTGTATCTGTTTGTGTACTGGGGATCAAGCCCAGGGCTTTCACACAGAGCTGCATTCACAGCCTATTTTTTTGTGAGATGAAGTGTTTCTAAATTTCTCAGCCTGGGCTTGAATTTGCATTTCTTCTGCCTCAGCCTCCCAGGCTGCTGTCACTGGGCCCTGAATCTCTTGGATTTTTGTCTTTCCACAACATCTTGTCTCTAGAGTATTTCCAGGTAACATTACGAGTTCAGCAAGTTTTTGTGAATTTGGACAAATTTGAGAGCTTGAACCTCACAAGAAGTTTCAGAAAATTCATCTAGTACATAATTCAGTTCCTGGTAATCAAAACTATTTTTCCATCAGATGCTTCAGAAAAACAAGTCTCAGATATATACTTTCCCATGTTAGTTTCAACTATATAAACAGAAGTTGAGAAGTTTATGTTTAGGTAACTAATGATTTGCATACCACATGGTCATTTGTATATGACATAATCATAGCATAGGACATGATAATATGACATAATTGTGACTTAAGCCTAAGGAAATGTATACCTAAATATCCATGTTTATTGGCCATATTGCATGAATACAAATTTTGGATTTATGAAGTATGTACTATATTAGTCAGATTAATGGAAGAAAAATAGGTTGCAGACTTAAATTGGATAACGTGGGTGGAGTTTTATTAAGAGAGTACTTGGAAAGTTGTGACCAGGGATGACAACCAATGAGAAACAGTGTAGTGCCCTAGGCCGACTAGTTACAGAGAGAGGTAGATGGAATAGCCCCTGGGAGAGAGCTACAGGTAAAGTTTCTTCTGAGAGTAAAAGTAGGCTTCGGCAGAACTTCACCGGATCCGTGGTTGCATCCCAGGAAGTGAATCGTGGAAGACATACGTTAATCTCAGTCTCCTGCCCTCTTACTGGACAGTACTTCCTGTTGGGTGGTCCAACTGTATGCTAGAGAGATATTTCATGTAGCTTCCTAAGTTACTCAACATGGTGGGTAAGGACAGTGAACAAATATGTGACAGTTTATAGGTATTTGGTTTTGAGGATTGTTTGTCCCCTGAACCTGGCATGTGTTTAAATGAGAGGGTAAGACTGCCTTTTCCTTGGAAAACTCAAGTTTGTTACAGAAATTTTATACGTCCTTCTTTCTAGATGTCTCACAGCCATATCCAAAATGAATGCTGTGCCATCATTTTAATGAGAGCCCACTCATTCACAAAATGAAGATTAACATCTTCAAAATATCAACTTCTACTTCCTTCCTGTGTCACTTTCCTGTGCGTTCACAGTTAGAGAAATCATGCAACTTATCTGCCAATTATTCCTTATATTTCAACTATTATGAGAAACTGAAAAAATCTAGCATAATGAGGAGTCATACTTTGTGTAAACCTTGAATTTTTCCTCTATTCTTTGTGGTTTAAAAAAAGCGTGTGAAAGCCCTGGCTGTTCCATGACAGATTTCCGAGGCCACTCACTTTGATTTCTAAGAAGTTTTGGAGAATTAGACCAGTTACATAATACCTTCGCTTTCCTTTTTTAACCCCAACTTCAACTTTTTCGGAGATAATTTATTTTCTGTCCCTTTAATCGTTTTGCCTGCTCCTCTTTGGACTACTTCCAGGTTCTACATGTTCTTTTAAATAAAGCTTAACGATTACAAAGGGCTATTCTGGGAAATCATTACTTAAAGAAAAAATTGTTAAAGCATTTATAAGTTTAAAAATGGCCACATAGATGTTAAAAATGAAAGGTTCCTGTCTAATAATGCTGATAGTGGAATTGTCGTAAATTAAATTACATCAGGTCAGAGCATAGAACCTTGAATGAAAGTCAAGCATATCAGGATCCAGGAAAGAAATCCTTTGTTAAGAGAAAGTGATTGCAAAGAGCCAAAAATAAAACTCTATGGAGAAAGAACTTTTTCTCAGACTAATCACTAAAAATTTTCTTCTATAGTGAGGATCTGAGTCATTGGCTCAGCGAGTTAAGATGCTATAGTAGCCATAGATCTTAAAACCCGATACTTCATTATATTTGAAAAAAAGAGTATTTGTAAGATTCTACCATGAACCCTCTTCTGTTACGAATATGTTATGCTTAATGTTCTCTTTTTCTCATTTCTCCTTACATGTTTTTATATAATGACTGATAATTTTTATCACAGTGACTAGACGTGTTAAATAAATGGTGAAAAGATTTTCTGCCATCATTACTTTTTTTGAGAGAAAATTCTTTGCTAGGGGAAAAATATGAGGTTATTTTTGTGGAGTTTCTTTAATTTTATATGATCGTTTCAAGAAATAAATATAAGACTCATCACCATGATCTCAGACTAAAGAGGTAAAAGGATCTTGGCTATTTCCTGCAATACTTGTTTTTTCCTTTGACTATTTGGTTTTAATTCAATGGTTACATAAAAATATATGTTGTACTAATGAGTGAAGTACTATGTGTTGTTTTGATATATGAATGACTTGTAATGCCTCACCTGCATTAAACCTATGTATTCCTAAAATAATTTTTGGTACAAACATTCATGGTCCATTCTTCTAGCTTTATGAAACATACATCTCTGTTATATAGTTACCTTCTGTGCAATAATGGTACTCCAGATCTTATTTAACTTTAACTTAATCCCCACTTACTCTTTTCTCATCCCTTTCTCCCCCATGATCTTACCATATTTTTGTAGGCATCATTCTCTTCCAAACTTCTGTGAAATTCATTTTTTATATTCTCCATATGAATGAGTTTATGCATCCATTCCTCATCTGTAAAATCATAGTGTCCCATCCATCTGTGTGGTTACAAATGATAGGATTTCATTCTCTTTGATGGCTGATTAGTATCCCACCTTTTCTTTTTCCATTCATCAGTTGAAAATTATCATGGCTACTTCAATTCCCTCCTGACTGCATTCTCTTCTCATTCAGAATCACTTTACACTTAATTAATACCTGTATACTTTTCCCAAAGGTACGCACATATGGACACACAGGCACGCACACACACACACACACACACACACAACTGAAGGC
Source organism: Ctenodactylus gundi (assembly GCA_004027205.1). Taxonomy (NCBI): domain Eukaryota; kingdom Metazoa; phylum Chordata; class Mammalia; order Rodentia; family Ctenodactylidae; genus Ctenodactylus; species Ctenodactylus gundi. The sequence goes on along the minus strand of PVKB01000403.1, from coordinate 746,520 downwards.
TGTTTCTCGTGTTTGTAGCCATACTATAGTTTTCCTCACCTCTGCCTGCCCCCCCCCCCAAAACCTTGACTGTAGAATCACCCCAAGGAAATACTATTCATTGACCATCATAGATGCTTAAATTGTTTTCGTTTCTTGCCCATTGTTGCCCATTGTGAATAGCGCTGGTATTGACATGGAAGTACAGGTGTCTCTTCAGCATGCTGATTTTGCTACTTTAGAAACGTACCCGGTGATGGGATTAGATCACATTTCTCTTTTCAGGAACCTCCATACTGTTTTCCATAATGGTTGCACCAGTCAACATCCCCTTCAGCAGCATGCAAGTGTTTCCTGTTACAAGCACCCTTTCCAGCCCTTGCTGTCCTTAGTCTTTTCATAATAGCAATTCTTACCAGGAAGAGGTGATATCTCTCTGTGGTTTTGATTTGTATTTCTATGACAATTAGTGATATAGAATATTTTTCCATACTTTGTTATTCATCTGTATGTCTTCTTTTGAGAAATGACTAGGTCTATTGACCACTTGAGAATTGGGTTGTCTGGGTTTTTTTCTGGGTATTCGGTTTTCTTGAGGTTTCTATATATATATGTATTCTGAATATTAGTCCCTTACCAGGTGTATGTAGTTTGCAAATATTTTCTCCTATTTTGTGCTGTGTCTGCATGCTTATGGTTTTCTTAGCTGTGCAGCTTTTTAGTTAGATTAAATGCCATCTGTCTTTTTGCTTTTGTTCCTTGGGCTTTTTGAGTTCTTGGCCAAGAAATCATTGTACATTCCAGTGTTCTGAAGTTTTGCTTTCTGAGTTTTCTTCTAGTGGTTTTGTGGTTTCTGGATTTTACATTTAAACCTTTAATTTACTTTACCTGTGTATTTATTTATTTTTACTTTGGTGAGAAACAGTGGTGTAGCTTTATTCTTTAGCATGTGCATATCCAATTTCTCAGAATCTTTTATTAAAAAGACCACCATTCCTCCACTGTGTGTTCTTGGCATACTTTTTGAAAGTCAGTTGTCTATAGATGCCTAGGTTTACTTCTAGATTCTACTCTAGTCTGTTCCTTTGATCTGTGTGTCCGTGTGTATGTTCATATTGTACCACTTAGATCATTACAGCTTTTGTAGTCTATCTTGAAGTGTAACTGAGTTTGTCTTTATTGTTCCACCTACCAGAGTTCTATACTTTTGTCTCTATATTTTATTTTCTTCTTACTAATTTCTTTTAACTTGAAGAACTACCTTTATCTCACTATCGCTTATCTGGGAATGCGTACTTTTTATTACTAAAAGATAGCTTTGCTGGGTTGCTATTGTTCTGATCTTGCGTGTTCCCCAAAAGCCTCAAGTATTTGGAACTGTGTTATTGGGAGGTAGGGCCTGGCTGGAACGGGCAGGTATTTAAGGTTTGACTTGGAAAGACTCAGGGGTTTTGATGAGCTTGGGAATTGCCTATGGCATAAATTTCAGGTGTTTGTGATGATTTGTGGTCCCAGTAGTGAAGGAGAAGCACCTGGCCTTCAAGTACTTAGAGGAGGGGGGGAAAAACATTGTTAAGGCTTCTTCCTGGTAGAGCTTGCTGCTGCTTCACTTGACGTCTGTCTGCAACGGGGTGAGTACTTCTCCAGCCCCTACCACACGCCTTTCCTGTTGCCGGTTTCCCCATGAATTTACTGTGTGGGACCTTCTGAGATAAATACATCTTTCCTTTCTTAAATTGCTGATGCTGTTTCGTCATGGCAACAAAGTAACCAAGACATGGGTATAGTGCTTTGAGCTGGGAATCATTTTGATTCATTACTGTGAAAACTCTCGTGCCGTTTGCTCCTGCTCTGTGAAGTTTCTGCTGAAAAGTCTGCTTCCACGTGAGTTGAGAAACCCTTGTGTATTTTCTTTTCTATTCCGTTTGCAGGGTTCTTGGTCTTCACTTTCAAGGGTGAGAGGTAGGTTACAAGCTGCCCACTCGTATGCTTGGTTCAGTTAGTCCTGATTGGCTGCCTTCGACTTTCTTGTGCCTGGAGAGTTGTGTCTTTTTATTTAGGTTTGAAGTTTTCTAATATACGTGTATATATTTTTTGCATTGTTTTTCTACCCCTTTGATATTCTTAAGTTTCTCCAGAACATAACTAGGTGGGATATTTCTTTACTTTTACCCCAGTTTTTTCCATAGGTATTATAAATTTCTTTTCATTCGTTTTTTCTACCCCCATCGTTTATTTTCTAACAGCCTGTGTTTGAGCTTGTCAATTTGATTTTTTCTATTTGGTCTATCCTGATATTAGTGCTATCAATTGTGTTTTAATTTTGCTTAGTGTTTTTTTTTTACCAATTTATATTTAATTTTGAAAAATTCTTTCACTTTTAAAATTTTTATTAAGAAATGGAATCATTTCTCCGTATTTTAAAAAGTTTATTTTCCTTAAAACAGCTGTTTCAAATTCTCTAAGAGGTTTTTCATATTGATTATCACCTGGTGAGTTTCTGTAGCTTTATTTTGCCTATCATGTAAGTTCTTGGCTTTTAAAAACCTTTAGGTGCTTGTGGTATGCGATGTTATTAGACTCTGAAGAATTAGATATTTTTTACATTGTGAATAAGTCTTTTATTACTTGAGTGATGTTAGGCAAGTTTTATTTAGCACATGTCTTCTTTTGTAAAATGCCTCAGAGTTTAATGTGAAGTTTAAAAAGAACACACATTGCCTTACTTCACTTCCAGTATGTTGCTAGTGACTATTGTAAAAAGTCACACAAAAATATTTATTTTCTACCTCCGTTTTTGTGATACTGCCTGGAAAAAATTAGCAGAATCAAATTATGAGGCACATACTGTTCCAGTTTTAGGACTTGGGCCACATCTTGTGGTTGTTGACCAGCTCCAGAGTAAGATTCTTTGTTACTTTTATTTGCTAAGTTAGGACCCAAGGAGATATGCTCCTTAATACTAAGAGAGATTTGTGGCTGGAGTGTTTCCCTGACATCAGCATTTCAGGGACTCCACCTTTAACCAGTTCTTTCATTTAATCTTTTAACTCTTCTCATTCTACTCTTTGTGTATAAGAAGAAAATGACATTTTTCTTATGCCTTATACATATTCTGGGGCTTCATAATTGCTTGCAAACTTCCCTGAACTTTTCGTAGGGTTGGCGTGATTATTTAGTCTTGATATACTCTGCTTAAAGACTTTTCTGAATGCTGAATGGAAGATTATCCTAATTCATCCTAGTGTTGTGTGGGAGGTTTTGTAACACTGATTATATAACACTGGGGGATAAACCAGGCCCATCAAATGCCTAGCATATCCATTTCAAATCATTCTCTGCTTGATCGGAGACCCTACGTTTTGTTTACTAGATGAGGACTTCCCTCTTCAGCTGGGTCAGCTCTTCTACAATTTGTTGCTTGGCGTAGAGGAACCTCAGCAGGCAGGTATTGTGTACTTCTTCACAAAAATGTACTTGTTGATGTGTAACTTTCGTGGACCCATTTTAAACATGCTTAGTGAAATATTAGCACCCAACTTCCGTTATTTTGTTTTCAAAGAATAGGTTAAGCTCAGGATGTTATGTCAAGATTTGTACAAGTACTTTCGGATGTCCTGGCACTTTTGAAGCATAATCCACTAGAGTGCATTAACGTTAGTAATTTTCATGAAGTGGCGAGTAGGCTGAGAAAGAGAGCAATCAAAAAATACATATTCCTAGGGCTGGAAACCCTTTTTTTTTTTCTGAAAATATAAATCCAGCAAGATCAAACCAAGAACAGAAAGACAAATGGCATAATTGGAAAATAGCCAGAGGATTTAGAAAGCTAATTCAGAGAAGAGTAAGCCAGAGGACCAGTAAATATTTAATAGAATCTAAAGGTTTCAGAGTAATGCAAATTAAAAACAATAATGGGATATTATTTTACACTTAGCAGACTGGCATAAGAAAAAAGATTTAAACTTGTTTATGTCTATTGTTGATAGGGCTATGGTGTGGAATATGGGGCCCTTGTCTCTTCAACATTAGTGGAAAGACAAAAAAAAAAATACCCTATTTGAAAAATCATTGTAATCGTATTTATTGAATCTGATAGTTTTCTCCGCCTCTCTGGAATCTGTAGTTAGAAAAATACTACTAGTTAAGAATAAATAAATAAAGGCTCATGATTAGGGAAAAGTTTGAACATGTTTTGGTTGAATTTCACATAGCAGAGGAAGGTGTTATTCTTGTCGTCTTTTGTGTTAATCAGGAAGCTCCTAGTTGGGTTGGGATTGGGTTCCTGACCTCCGTGCAGGGATGTGTGTCCTTGCAAGTCAGCTCTAGCCAGTGAAAGATGTCAGTGACGTGTGGGGATTCCAGAAGTGATACTATAATTGCCAAGTGTGTTTCTTCACGCTGCTTTCTGGAGTTCAAGGTGAGGATTGTAGTGACTACTGTGGAAGCTGTATGTTAAGGGTAGTAAAATTGCCATGAGCCTATGGGCCTACCCATGAGCCATAATATGGAACAAGCTTTCTATGGACAGTAAACAACTAGCAGAAAAGTTATACTATGCTGGCTAATTTAAAAAATTTCTCTTTTTTGTCATTCCAGCTTTTACAATATTTTATTATAACTATGTAGCTATCTAATTAATGCATGTGTCATGGGCCGGTTTGTTACCACTAACTTAGATCTTAGCGAGAGGGATTTTGCTGTATCAGAAAAGTGAAGCTAGGCCACAGGGTGCAGTTCTGTAATCCCATGACTCTGGAGGCTGAGGCAGGAAGACCCAGGCAACTTGTGACTTGAGAAGACCCTGTCCCAAAATAAAATTTAAAAAAATGAGCTTGGGTTGTAGTTCCAAGAAAAGGCTCTGAGTTTGTTCCCTGGTACCACCAAGTGGGATGTGGGGGAGGAAAAACAACATTCAGAGTTTATATAATATCAAATTATTGTAAAATAAATATAGAATTATATAGTTGGTAGTATACATAGAGAAGGGTAGACATTAAATAATGATAATCAAGGGACAAGTTAAGCTGAAGTTATCAAGGCAGGTATGAATGACACAAATACTATATACTGTAGTACTTAAAAGTTAGTAATAGAAGGCGTATGGAGCCTTCTCTTTTCAAATTCTATGACTATAGTTTTTCCTTGACCTTTGAACCCCCAATGCCTCATTTCAAATGCCTACTTAGTGCCATCAGCGGGTATTCTGCATGTATTTCATACACATGAGGTTTATTGTCTATTGGGAAACAATAAACTTGTGTTAAGCAAGTAATTTCTAATATTTTAAGGTTATAAGGCTACACATTTTCATGAAAATATAAAACAGGAAGTGTTTTACTTACATACTCTTAGCATATTATAGCCCTTGTGATACTCACTTGGTGGTATAACAAGTTTTAGGACTGGGGCCACACCTCAGTGGTTAAACTGCTTTGCTAGCAATGTCAAAGCCCTGGGTTTGATTCCCCAGCATCACCTAAACTGGGCATGTTGGCGCACATCTGTCACCCCAACACTGGGGAGACTGAGGCAGGAGGATGCACTGAGTTTCAGGCCAAACGGAGCTACCGAAGTGACTTCAGGAGAAGCCTGAACTCCAAAATGAGACTCTGTCTTAAAAGCAAAGCAAAGCAAAGCAAAGCAAAACAACAACAAACATTTTAAAATAACCCTTTCTTCCAGGAGTACATAGATTAAAAAAGGAGCCATAAGTTATAATACCAATAACGTGGTGTTAAATGAATCAATACATGGATGCAGAGAGAAAGGAAAGGGATTTGAAGATGGGCCTCTTAATTCCAAAATGCTGCTGCGCCGATTTTCGGGGAGAAGTTGTGCGGAGCCTGGTGAATCCTTGTGCTCTTGTGCCACATTGTCTTGCTTTATTGTGCAACATTAGTGTTGATTGCCTTGTCAGGAGGGAAGTGCTGGCTTTTCCCCTCCATATTGACGAAAGGTATGAGACACGAACTGTTCCAGGAAAGGAATGAGCCAAGATGGTTTTTGTCCTCGCAGAATGCCAAGTCTTGGGGGAAGTAGGAAGGTGTTAAACTGAGGTTCAGAGAACATTCTTTTTTGTTGTAGATTAATTGACAGATCGCCTTGCAGCTATCAGTCTAAGGTAGCACCTACATGTTCCATGTAGAACAAGGGGATCCCACATTTCCTTTACCCGTGCTCGTATCCTCTGGATTCAAGTGAGTTATACAGGGGCTTCAGGGCCTGGAGAGCAGAAGCCAGGCTCTCTGTGGCTGACCATTGAAAGACCGGGAGCAATAGAGTCCATAATATAATGACAATATGTCCATTACGGTGCACTCAGCTCCACATGTGGGAGTAAATCACCGTAAAATCATTCTGAGTTTACTGCCTTTCTTATTTGTTCTTTTATTCATATTCTTTGGAACTGAGGGCAGGACTTGGAACGTTTCACTCTCAGATGCTTTGGAAACCATTCAGAAGACAAAAATCCTTGATGGATGGTATCCTTAAGTGCTCTATGAAATTTTGCTGGAACAAATACACCATTTTTCTCTTCTGAATAATGACTCCAGAGAGAGAAATAATCTTAAAATCATAGAGCTGTAAGCACGCATAGTTGGAGACACCTAAAGGTCATCCATTTTAATGGCTTCTCGTTCATTGCTTTAGGTCAGGTGTCTTGTTACGGCATTTCAGATTTTCCACAGACTGGCCCCTGTCCACTGTCCCTCCGTGTCTCTTTCACAGACAGTTCATCTGCTACCGAATGATGGCGGACTAAACATGGGTCAAGAGTCCAGTTGGCGTAATAGATGACCCTTTACGTGCCCCTGTTAATTTGCTAAGAAAGCTGCTGTGACAAAGTGTCTCAACTTGGGTGACTTGAGCAATAGAAATTCATCATCACAATCTTTTTTATATATAATTTTAAGTGGTAAAAATTCACATGACATAAATTTAACATTTTTTGTGAATACATGAATTCTATATTCTGTAACACATTAGAATCAGCGTCAGTTTTGGGGAATTAGTGAGCGTCTATGTATACCCCGTTTTTGAAGGTTCCCTTTGTTCCTATCTGACCGTTGCCTCTCTTTCTACCCTGCCACTCATGTTGGGGCTTTTTTATGTTGTTATTTCTGTGCATTTCATAAGCGGAACACCCATTCATCGTCAGTCTTTTGTGTTTGTTCCATTTCACTGAGCATTATTGGTGCTAGGTGGCCTCATTTTTGTGCAAATGCTTCATATCTGTCTGTCTTTATGGCTGCATAGTTCTCCATTGTGTACAGGTAGCACATCTTTAGCCATTCTTGTGTGGATGGGCAGGTAGGTTGCTTCCAAGATGTGGCTAGTATGAATTGTGTTTCTATAAACATGAATATGCGTGCTTTTTTTGGTATATCGATTTTATTTCTTTTGGTAACATGCCCAGTAGGGCAGTATCTGGATCAAATGCAATTTCTATTCTCAGTTTTCTGAGGAACGTTCAGGCTATTTTCCATAGTGGTTGTACCAGATGGCGTTCCCAGCAGCAGTACAGACAATTGTCTGTTGAGTTCTTGATCTAGGCCGTTCTCACTGCAGTGATTGAAACCTCAATGTGGTTTTTATTTGCGTTTCTCTGGAAGCCAGTGGTGAAGAGCACTATTTCATGTGCATGTTGGCCATTTGCACTTCTTCTTATGTGAAGTTTCTTTTCATTTCGACTGCCCACTTCTTGATGGAATCATTTATTTTAGGAGATTTTGTGTTTTTCAGTTTCTTGTGTATTCTAGATATTAATCCTTCATCTGAAGCATTAGTGGTGAATATCTTTTCCCACGGTGTCAGTTGTCTCTTCACCTTGCTGGTTGTTTCTTTGGCTGTGCAAAAGCTTTTTAATTTATTGCCGTTCCATTTGTTGGTTCTTGCTGAGATTTCTTGTGAAGTTGGTGATCTGTTTAGAAATTTCCTTCCTGTCCGTAAGTCTTCTGGGTTTCTACCTATTTTGTCTTCCAGCAAGTTCAATGTTTCTTTTTTGATACCCACTTTTTGGGTCCATTTTGATCTGATTTTAATGTGTGGAGACAGATGTGGATCTAGTTTCATTCTCCTGCATGTAGAGATCCCCTTTTCCCAGCACCATTTGTTGGAGATTGTCTCTTTTCTCCAGTGGTTTGCTTTGGCCCCGGGGTCAAAGATCAGGTGATGAAGGGTGTTGGGGTTCGTTTCATTCTTCTGAATTTTGTTCCACTGGTCTTCTTGTCTGTTCTTATACCAGTGCCATGTAGATTTAAGCACTGTTGCTTTGTAGTATTTTTTGAAGTCTGGGATTGTGATTCCTTCAGCTTTGTCCATGTTACTTAGAATTTCAATACCTCAAATTTGTGGAAACTAGGTACCTGAGATCTGGAGGTAGAGAGACTGGGATTCTTCAGAGAGCTCTGAGGAAAGACGCAGTTTCATGCCTCTCCTCTACTTTGATTTGCGGAAGCATGATCAAAAATTCTGCTTTCATTTTCAGATAATGTTTATCCTTTGTGCACGTGTCCAAATTTATTCTTTTTTCTAAGGTTCTAGACTTACTGGATTAGAAGCCCACCTTATTCTGGTCTGAGTTTTCTGAATTCAGCTAACTACCAATATGTAACAACTACATTTTCAAATCAGGCCACATCATAACTTTATTAGGGTTGCAACTTAGCAGTTTTGGGAGAGAAACACTGTTGAAAACTGTCCTCAAGAGCTGTGTCTTCCCAGAATATTCCAGAATACAGATTTTTATTTTTAGTAACTATTTTGTTACTGTTCTGTATTGATACATTTCTACAGTACTCCCACTTTCTGCTACCTTTATTGCTGTTAAATCATTGCTTCTTAAGATGTAATTACCATTTTCCTATCAGTTTGGGATAAAAAATCAAATGGCAGATCAAAATCTCTGAATTGTAGTGATTCCTCTTTTCACATTCAGTACACATATTTAATCTAGAACATAATGTGGGTTCCCCTCATTGTTGTAGACCTTGAGACTGTGGGAGTAAATGAACATGACCAGCCAGGTTCCCACCTGCATGGATCTTCCACTCCAACTGGAGATGGAATGATTAGTGACATCCCACTAATCGCCTTTAAAAGATGTATTAGCAGAATGAGGTAAATTCTGCTTGGCTTCAGATGTGTCGAATGGCTGAAAGATGTACTGCTAGAGGTCTTTCGGAGTCCCAGAAGCAAAGTTTTATAATGCACAAAGCTGAGCAGTCACATCAGGACCATTATCTGGTTTTTGATATTGTGTGTGATTTTGTGTAAATTACTGTACCTGAACAAGTTCTTTGTTTTCATTTCTTTTTGTGTTTAACCTTTCAATTACTTATAATATATATCCATATATATATATATATTTATATATAGATTTATCCTTCAAACTAGTATAGCACTTCAACTTTGCATCAATATCCAGCTTGAATCTTTACTCCTCACTTGATCTTACAAAGGTCAGATGGCTAACTGTCTTTCTTAAATCCGTTTCAGGCTTGTTTATGTGATGGTCCAAGTTCCCGTTTTATCACTATTATCATATAGATAGGTAATAGGTAATTTTTGCACATTATTATCTGAAAACCTGACTTCTAAATATGACTAAAATATATATTTATGATGAAATGAAACTTTCCTTATATAATTTGAGCTTCCTTATATATTATGTGTTTATATGTGGAAATCTTTATAAGTCATTTAGTATAGCATAACTTTATTATTGAAAGACAGAAATATGAAAAATGGATTTTTGAGGTTCAGTAATTTTTGTGCAAACATTGAATACTAAGGATATTCAAATAATACTATCACTAAGAAAATGGACGCTGCTACAGAAATTTGAATGTATTAACTAATTTTAGGCAGACTGTTATGTCCTTGTTCTCCAAGTGTATGCCAAAGTTATAATACAAGGCAGAAAAAGTGGAAAATGGATTGCATATCATTCTAGTCTTAATTGAAGTATTTGGCATTAAGCAAAAATAACCTTTCAGTGTGATATTTAATTTTAGAGTTATTTAAATTATTTAAGTTCTAATGTCTTAACCTAAATCAAGTAATTAATTCAGTTCTCATATTATTTGAATCTTCAACATTTGATAAAAGGGATTCTAACATTCTGAAATATTTTCTTTGCTTGCATCAAGGAAGCTTACACTTTCCTGTTGAGAGATGGCACGTTCCCTTTTTTTGATGATGAATAAAGTAGCAATCAGTGCTTTTGTACTCGTAATATGTGTTTCGTATTTTTGTATAAATACTCAGGAGTACACTTGCAGATTTTGTGAATCATAGGCATATACAACATTTTATTTTAAAAACCAGCTAGCCTGTGTTCCAAATTATTTGCATCATTTTGTTCTCCAAATGCTGTAGCGAGGCCTCGGGTGTACCGTTTCATTTGTCGCAGTCGGCTGTTTTAGTGGTAGCTGTCCTCCTGGGTGTGCGGTGACACCTCACAGTTCAGTGGTATATTTCACCAGTGACCAGTGATTAAGCATTTTTCTCATGGGTATATCAGCTTTTCTTTGTGTGCCCAGTGTTTCGAAGCGTTTGTCAAAATTCTTTTGCTTATGTTTTAATTGTGCTGTCGGTGTTTACTACTCGCTTACGTTTGGCGATTGTGTATAGAAGCTTTGTGAACACTGTCTGTGGTGTGGCTCTTTTTTCCCTTTATGTCTTTTAGTGAGCAGAAATTTGAAATGTTTATAATATTCATAATTTCTCTTGTATTTAGTCCTCATTGGACACCGTTCAGGAAGTCCTTGCCTACTTCACGTATGTCTGGGTGCTATTCTGTGTTGCTGCTCTGTGTTCTTCTATGCTTAGTGTCAATTGTGTCGTGTTAATCCCTGTAGTTGTATAGTAACTGTTACAGTGTGGCAATGTATTTCCAGCAACTTTGTTTTTCTTTCTCAGGATGGCTTTGGTTATTCTAAGTCCTTTGCATTTCTATATAGATGTTAGTATTTCTCGCTAATTTCTGTAATGAATAGAAATTATGTGGAATTACTGATTAGCATGAGGGCAATAGCATTTTTATAATAATGCTTTCTTACTGTTGTATATCTCATTTATTTAGTTTTGCACTTTCCCTCAGTAACCTTCTGAAGTTTTCTAAATCTCACTCTCCTAGGTCTTTTTCAAATTTACTGGTAGGGGTTTTAGATTTTTTTTCAAGCTGTTAAAAAAGTATTGATCTAAAAAAAAATTCAGACTCTGGTGTTTGTTGCTGGCGTAAACAAATAGAATTGCATTCCTTTATATTGACCTTGGGTCTTAAGACTCGGTTGACTTCCTGTACTGGATCTAATAGTTTTTGGGATGAAATACCTCAGTGTATCTAGGTATACATTTATTTTATTCACAAGTACAGATCGTTTTTTTCTTTGCCAGTCCCACTACCTTTTGTTTAAAACTTCTGCTGTATTGCACAGAATATCATAGCCCATATACAATGTTGAATAGGAAATATGGAAATAGGTATACTTAACTTATACTTTCCATGACTCTTCTGACAACACATGTACTCTTTTTTATCATTACATGTGATATTTTCTGTTTATTTTTGAGAAATATTTTGTTCACAGAAGAATGATTTTATTTATAGTTTTCTGGAAGCTCTTGTAAAATCATGAAGCACTGTTGGGTTTTGGTTACACTTTCATTTATTAAAATGATTAGTTCTTCTCTTAAAGTGTATAGTAAGATTTTAAAAATATCAACCTAAACATCTCTACCTTCTAGTTGGAATCTTTATCATCTTAATATCTACTAAGCAGTAGTGTTTTCTCATCAGTGATTTTCTGTAGTTTCAGTTACTTATGGGGTAGCCATGGTCTGAAAATATGCAATCAAAAATTCCAGAAGTAAACTTTATATAAATTTCAAATTGTGTGTTTTTCTGAGTAGAATTGTGAAGTCACACTCCGTTCTGATCCTTCTCACTGTGGGGTGGGGTCGTCTCTATGCCTAGCATATCCAACTGTGTACAGTCCCCACCCTTTTTGTCACTTAGTAGCCATCTTGGCCATCAGGGTGACTGTCATGGTAAGCCAGTGCTTTTGTGCAAATAACCATTACCTTTCTTAATAGTGGCCCCAAATTTTACAAGCAGTATTTTTGATCGATCACCTGTGCTACAGGGATGTCATAGGTGCTTCCTTTTCAGGGGTGGAGAACATCCAGCTCAGGGGCCACATACGTCACAAAAAGTCATTTGGTCCTGTCCAGATAAGGCAGACACACCAATGAGAAGCAGCTTGATACATTGCATTAAGGATTAGTTAATTAAATATTTTACTAAATATAATAGGTCATTCTGATAGTTTTATATGGCTTGCAGATGATGTCATGACTGTCAAAGTGGTCCTTGGCCAAAAAATGTGTTCTACCATTGCATAAGTGAAAAGTTCCTGAGTTAATAGTAGTTAGAAAAACCTGTATGCTTGGTTGCTAAGATATGCCATAAGAATGCAAAATTGTGAGAAAGAAAAAAAAATTGAGCCGCAAAAGTTATAAAAAGAATGTATTGTGTATAAATTTGTATGCCTATGTGTGCGTGTTCTTGTGTAAGAGAGATCATCTTCAAATTTTATAATATTATAATTGTTCAGTTTTATTGCTGCTTTTAATCTGTTACTATGCCTAGCTTATAAAATAGATTTTCTCACAGGTATATAGGAGAAAACATAGTATACTTAGGGTTTGGTAGTAACCTATCTTAGGCATCTACTCTTAGTATTGGAATGTATCTACTGGGCCCACTGTACTAGATGTGGCTGGGTGTAAGCCTATCACCTTGTGCTGGTTTCCTGTTTGTCATTCTCCTTTTCTTCTCATACCTGAGTGTTTTCTTTTTCTTTTTCTTTTTTTTTTTTTTGCCTGTTTCTGTCATCCCTCTGAGAATTCCACTTCATAGTTCTGTATTGTCTGCTCAGTGATCCTTGTCACGTTGTGGTGTATATCAAAGATCAGCCACTACACTACTGGGACACTCAGCTCAAATACATTTTTGTTGCTTGCGTGTCTGTCAAAATATAGCTCTACCTAAACACTCCTGTGCAACAGTGATCAGCGTTTTGAATCTCTTTCATGAAGAGAGTAGCTTTTACACCTGATCCTGATTTAAAAGCCTTAATTTTGGCTTGAGAACCCTACTGATGTAGGAGATCCCTTTTGGTTCCCAGTACCCTTCATGAAAAATATTCAATGGGTGCTTCCAGATGTGGAGCCTTCAGTTGGGTATGAATTTAACCTTTTCACCCTATTTACTGCTCAGTATTTCTGTTACTTTTCAGGTATATGAATGTATAATGTTATTCTTGAGAATGTCTACAAATTTATTTATAATTACAAAATATTGAAATTTCCATTGGCTAGCATGAATAGACATAAACAAGAGTGTGTGCATGTATTTGTGCTGTGAAAAAATGTACATAACTTGCAGAGAAAATGTATGTGATCTCCAAGTGAGGCACTTTTTTTTTTGAAAGTTTAAGATACAGCTAATAATATCACCTTTATAGACTCATTGTGAGCCTTAAATGTAAGGCATACAGCATGTGTGGCAAATTGCCTGCCACTTAAAAAGTTTCAGTAAATACTATAAAGTATGAAATACAGTCAATTATTGAAAATGGTAGAAAACAAAAACATGAAGAGAAAAAAATTGTACCAGGCCCTGGAAGCTGCACTTAAAACCCATGCTTTTGAGACAACCTATTTGAGGGGATAGAAAATGCGGGATGGTGTTGGAGCTTTTACTTTGGCCAAATGGATATTGGTTTTGAAGAAACATTCATCTCTGCAACAGCCTTTCACTGAAGGGCGGTGTTAGGAAACAAATCTCCGTGAGTCTCTTGTGTTCCCGCATGCCTCATGGAGTGAGCCACTCAGTTCTTTTGTTCAGAACTATCCTTTTGAGGATCTTTCCACAATGAACCACTGTCCTTGTGCCCATCTAGTGTCAGACCAATTTAGGTATAAAATATTTTAGATTTTCCTTGATTAGTTTTTCAAGGCCTTACCCTCAGGGAGTTACAATGATCCAGCCTGAACACGGGTTTCACCACATGTTGGAAATAAGTCTTCTCAAGGACTGTTGGTGGAAGGATGCCTTGTGTATTTCATACACAGGAGCACATGTGCCGTGTGTGAATGGTGGCATTTGGGTTGCTATTACTCATCCGGCATATGGTCCCTCGAGTGTGACCTGCAGTGTCTGCGAATCTGCAGAGCCCGTTGTGTTAGTTGCTTTTTAGTCGCTGGGACACAGTACTTGGAATCCACAACTTGGAGAAAGAGGTTCTTTTTAGGTTAAAGCCTGGAGGTCTTAGTTGGCTTCAGCTGGCAGTGGCAGAAAGATCTGGTAGAAACAGCTGTTCACAGCATCACAAGAGGAAGAAATCGAGGCAGGCAGAAGCAGGAGCAAGAATATGTCCTCGAAGGCCGCACGCTCAGTAATTCCTCACAAGGAGCACGGTCTGCCACCCTACCAGGTCTCACCTCTCAATAGCACTAAAAAGTCATAAGCAATCCACAACATTCAGATACCTGAGGCTTTTGGGCGACATTCCAGAGCCACACCATCAGGACGTGTTGTTTGCTCAGAGCGGGCATCTGAGTTCCTGAAGGTTTTTTCTGTAGCTTATTTTACTTCCTTAACCCCCTCCATGTCTACAGATGGTCTTACCGTCAAGTGTTGGGGTACACTGTAGCTTCTGTGACCGAAATCCATTTTGTGTGGCTTTAAGTGTGGAGTGTGGTTTGGTTGAAATAGGACTAAGTTGCTTCTCCTACGTTGTGGCTTGTTTTAGAGATGAAGAAGAATGAGACGTGGAAACTAAGAATGCACTAGGACAAAGGTTTGGAAATCTTGAGTGTTGTCAAGTCCTTCTAGTTCAGCCACAGATTGTCAACGTGTGATGTCACATCTCAAGAGTCTAGGAATTGAACGAAAGATTGCCTCTCTTATTTTTTAATATACGTTTTATTGTGATAAAGAGCTCTTAGAGTTTCCTCTTGGGAGATGTTTACTTGACATTATTTTTGTATTCCTGGTTCAGCATTTCGTAGGATGCTTACTTGTCAATGCTGTGTTCTTCCTGTCTTTGACTCCCCCTCCAACATTGACTCTGTGGCGAAGATGGACACCGTAGAGAGCCACCAACTGACAGATGATACGTGATTTTTTGCTCTCACATTATAATTATCATTGAATTTATTTCAGTAGCTTATACTGGAGCTGCTTCTTTGAGCAATTAAGTTGTCTTCACCAAACAAATGTCCAAGTGGCATTTCACATTGACTACCTCTGAGGCTTGAGAAAAGTCACACTTGGAAGCAACAGGAAGTGATTTTTACAGAACTGGCAGGAATTGAGTGTTGTATAGAAAATCAAGCATGGTCCATCACTGAGAAATCAAAAGTAAGCGAGTGTAAGATAAATTATGTGGTGGAATAGATTAGGAGAAACAAAAATAAAAGTCAACAAGGCCCCTGAGAGCTGGTCAGAAAGGGAGAAACATTCAGATAATAACTCTATTTTCTGAACAGATTCTTCTGAGGACACCAGTGTTGGAATTGAGGACAGTCAGAATTCTACACCCCAATTAAAAAGCAGGTTTCCTTTCATTTCTCTGGAACATGTTTTTAGGTAATAATGTCTCAGAGACATAACTCCAGAAGGAATTCAATCATGATTAACTTTTGTGCATTTTTGAAAAACACCCTCAGAGCTGGTGAAGCGGTGGTGTTACTGAGTCTGACAGTGTGCCTGTCCAGCGTAGATGCTGTGCTTGTTTGGGAATGGGAGACACACAGAGCTTGGGCAGCGACTGCTACCCTTTTTCTGACTCTGATAGTAGATGATAACTGGTTCATGTAGTTAAGTCAGTTCTTCAGTCATTTTTGGCCAATTTTCTGAATAATAACCCATTTTTTGTACCTCTTCTCCTTTTATTTTCTTTCCTTGTTGGATGCTAGCATAAGAGTAGTGCCAATTTGTGTAATAATCTCCAAACAAGACCCATTTCCTCCCCTCACCACCTGATGATTTTATAGTATCCTGATTACAGATATATTTCTAGTAAAATGACCTTGGAAAAATTCTTGGTAGAATTATCCGAGAGAAGAAAGATGATCAAAAACAGACATTCTGAGAAGATTTATGGTTTTCTGAAAAGGGGAGTCTTGGCACATTCTAGTCAACTTTTATGTGAGAGCAGCAAACAGCAAAATTGCAGCTTGTAAATAATAGTGTGTTAGAAATTTAACAGTCCCCAAAATGAGCAAAGGGACACTGTGAATGGAATGCGAAAGGAGGAAAGAGGTTGGAGGAAGAGCAAGTGTAACAGAATACTAACGGGGCTCGAGAGTGTTGGCTGCATTCTCCATTCCTATACAATGGACATTTTGTAACAATCAATCTATTTTTACTTCTCCAGAGAAAGTTACCTCTTTCCTGAAAGCCATTATTTATTTAAGAATATTGGAGGCACACCTGCTCGGGTCCTCTTTTTACTTCTCAGCCAAGCACCGTTTTTTCCCTCTTTTTCATTACTCAATAAATGTTTGTTTGCTTGACCAAAAATATCTCTGACAGTCAAAAGAGGTGATTTGCATCCTATGTACTATGGGTTCCTCTTCTTTGCCATGATCTTTGGTAATTTCTACCTCATTCTAAATTTCCCATAAGAGAAAAATGTTAAGAATCCAAGAGAAAGATATAACAAGAAAACTTTGAATGTTTGGAAAATAAAATAGAGTGAGGTTTTGGCTTCTTATTACTCATGTGGTATAGCTGCCACATTATTTACTGTAATTTTTGTTGGCTACTTCCCAACTTCCCAACAACTCTATTACAATCTTAAATGTGAAATTTTTAATTAGTTTTTCCCAGAGTTGACATTAAAATCTGACACTTCTTCTTTTGTAACTGTATTTGTTGCCAAACTAGACTCCCCAGTAATGTAAATAGTACATATTTCCTTGTGCATTTATTTTAAATTAGTATTAAAGAATACTGAAAGACTAGGAGTTACTCTTAGAGATCAAGAAGATCAATTTCCTTAAAAAAGGAAAATCTTAGTTCTAAAAATCCACTAGGCTTAAGCAATGTGTGGAGTTCAGTAGTCCTATTTTTAAAGCTTAGTAAGGAGTATAGTTAACATCTCTTAGTTTAGAAAATAAAGTATTATTGGAAGATTTGCATGTGTGGGCAGACTAGGGGAGTTTTTCAATGCTTTATTAAACTTCTACATAATTTTTTTCCTTAACGATTTGTAGGTAGTTAAGTTGTTGGGCTGGAAAACTTCCTACCTCTCAATTGATAAGCACTCCTTCAAATCAGCTAATACCAGTTATTATCTGTAGAAACATCAGCTGTGGAAGCACCATATATAAGAACACACACATAAACCTGCCGCTTTGAACCTGAAGCCAGAAGAGACCATATTTGCAGACTTACTCTTTTTAGCCCCCAGCAGTTCCAAACATACAAACCCACAGAGTAGGAGGATTGAGATTCAAGGAACAAGCGAAGAGGTTTACAATGGGTCTTCACAACTCAACATGAGAAATGGACCGCCTTGTGTGATTTGGGAGTATTTCACAATATTAAGAATAGTGGGAATAGTGCATTTGCAAAGCACATATGCTCTCTAGAAGATGGCATAGCAACAACATAAACTATACAATTTTGCTTGTAAAGCAAATGTCCTGCTCAGGTTCTGCAGGTCAGTGAGTGCACATTCAAGGAGTTTCATTCTGCCAAAAAAAAAAAAAAAAAAAAAAAAAAAAAAAAAAAAAAAAAAAAAAAAAAAAAAAAAAAAAAAAAAAAAAAAAAAAAAAAAAAAAA
>PVKB01000402.1:635000-779496 GCA_004027205.1 Ctenodactylus gundi | reverse complement strand
TTCTGGGACTTGTACTGGCACTAATAAGAGTTTCCACTTACTGAACATTTTTGTTGGTCAGGCACAGAGACAAACCATTGAATTTTCATAGTAGCCTCTTCATTGTAGCTTGTCGTCTCCACTTTGTGGGTACTCTGGGGCTCAGTTCTCTAACACCCTTACGGTCACGTCAGAAAGAAGTGGCAGAAAAATGCCTCAAGTTCCAAGTGTGTTCCCTCAAGGACTATGGTAACGTGTTCCTGCCAATTAATAGAACCATTTTCCTGACATTTCCTCTTTAGTTTCGGAACTGGTCAGTGCTGATCCAACAAGAATTTTGTAATGTGAGGATGGGAGTTGCCTAAGAAGGAACTATGCCCAGTGTGAGAGGTGCCCATCTTGTACAGAGAATCAGTTCTGCTTGGGGTTGGCTTTGATCCATTGCAGATCTCTTGGGCCAAACTGTTGAATACAGTTAGTATCCAACACCTTCCTAAATTTGGTTTGAGATGGAAAAGATACATAGGACAGAGTCACAGAGCCACAGACAACTGGAAGTGTAGCATAAGCAGAAAACATTGTATATCACAGGTCACTAGAGATCTAGGATCGCTTATTGTTACAGCCTTACCTGGCAAAAGCTCACTGATACAGTCCCAGAGCTAGTAACTTTGCTAAGATTTGAACCCAGAGAAATCCCAACTCTTATTTATTTTCTTTTCCGTATTTCAGCCTTCTGTTATTCTGCTCTTTATGATACTTGCTTGATTGATGGGCTTCCTGTCCTTAAAAACATGGCTTTGGTATTTTTTTTTTTCATCTCAACACATTTATTTTAGAGAACATTTTATCACCATATGAATGGAAAAACAGTATCACAGTGAATAATTAGTAATCATAAAAATGAATGTGGTTAAAACCATATTATGAAACTCTGTGTTGGCTCTAACGATCTGAGTTTGAAACATGGAATTTAGCACATATTAGGGGAATATCCACACCAAAGAAGACTTGCCCCTTCAATCAGATGGGAGGATTGAAAAAAGAATCAAGCAGGGAACAATTTCCCTCCAGTGGAGTTTGATATGATTGAATGCCGGGTTTGTATTGTATGTAACATTCTTTCAGAGGTCATCAGGAAATGATGCGTTCTCCATATACGGAGTTTCCTTCCATATGTTCATATGTACGTAACATGTACAAGCACTCTCATGAGTATGTCCTGTATGCCAGGTACTCTGTGGTGTGCTTTATCCATTTCCTCTGTTATCAGGTATGTTAGTCCGTTCAGGATGCTATAGCTGAAGAACACAGACTGGTCCTTTATAAACAACAGAAATTTGCTTCTCTCGGTTCTGGAGAGTGCAAGTCCGAGATCAAGGCCTTGGAGATTTGATGCATGTTGAGGCTCTGGTCTTCCTGCCAGAGATGGTGCTTTGCTACTACTGTGTCCTCAGGAGGGGGTGGCTGCTGTGTCCCCAAGTGGCGGAAGAGATGGGAGTGAGTAGATGGTGAAGCTGTGGCCTCGTATGGAGCAGAAGAAGGAAGAGAAAGGAGACTAACTTTCTCCCTCAAGCCCTCTTCTAAGAATGTTCATTCTGCCTCTTAATACTTGGTGGTTGAGCTCCAACGTTTGAATTTGGAAGGGATAGATACATTCAAGCCATAGCACTAGGTAAGGGAAACCGAGGTTTGGAGAGATTAAAGTTATCCTGGCTAATAAGAGACAGTGTTGGGGTTAAAAAAAACTTGCTCTGTTTGACCTGAGGCTTCATTTAATTCCTGAGGTTTGTACTAACTGTCCCCTTGGACTCTCTTACTGAAGCCCCTTTGGTGGTCTGCCTCCTTGCTATGTGCCTGTCACAGGATTGCTACTTCAGGGCATCACCCTTGGACCATGTCAGGACCTGAAGGTTGATCAGCACCTTGCTGGGCTGTCAGGCAGAGCCACAGAGCTGGCTTTTAGGGGCTGTGTTTGTGTCCCTGCAGTTTTCCGTGCCTCTCTCATTGAGCACCTACTCCAGGTATATGACTTAGCTGCTTCTTTGTAAGAAATGCCTGAACTGCACTCTCAATTTCAGGCCAGTGGAGTGACTGCTCTGATCTAGCCTGGGCTGCTCAGGTATCTGTGGTCAACGGCAGGTTACCTGGGACTCAGTTGGTCTAGGAGGGCCTCCCTCAAGTGTCAGGCGCTTGGATCGGGCAGTGGGCTGTGTAAGTCCCCTTTATAGCAGGCTACTCAGCTTGTTTCTGTCGTGAGTGAGTGAAATTCCAAGGTCCGGGACATAACCAGGCAAGTCACATACTATTCAGAGAGTGGGGGACTGGCTCTACCTCTTAAGGCAGCAGGGAGGAGCTGCTATTCTGCCAAAGGCCATTTGGATATTTATGCCTTAAGCATTAATGGGTCATACAACATTACCAACTTAAAAATTATCCCGCTATATTTGACAAAATATTTAGTTAACCCTTCCCTAAGGTGATGGCTGAAAGTGCTTCTCTTCAGTGAGGTAGGTGTTGACCAAGCCGGACCATATGGCTTGCAGAGTGGATGTTCCTCACCCCTTTCTTAAGGAGGAGACCTACAAAGTCCTATTGCAAGGAGTGTGGACACAGGGAGAAGGGAAAAGCAGGCTGCTTTTGCCACCTGGCACACTCACTCTCTCCCTAGCCTCTGCGTTGCACGAGGCGAGGGTGGTAGACATTGTGAATGTCTTTCATACCACATGCGTGGCACAGGAGGGCAAGGCATCTAATAGATATGGTGGAGCGGATTCGTGCTGTGGCCGGCTGCCTTGACTCGTGTCCTTGTGCTCACCCAGCTTGTTCCTGCCCGAGGCCCTGTCGGTGTCTCTTCCCCAGGACCAGGGCATAGTTCTTTTTCATTGTTTCAGTCTCAGCTGAACACGTCACCTCTCTACACCTTTTCCCACTGTACTTCCAGCACCCTCTTAACACATCGTCTGGCTTCCTTTGTCATTTTTTTTTACACCATCCGTAACTGAAAAGATCAGCTTGTCCTCGTCGCACAGAATGTCCCCCTCTTGTTTCTCCAGCCCTTAAAATGGTAGCTCCATATCGTGGGTACGCGGCATGCATAATTGTCAGAAGGATGTCCAGTCGAGACCTGAGTGGCTTCTCTGTGGCTTTTGCTGTGGCCGCAGGCTCTGGTGCCAGGGGCCATTCTTGTTCCCAGAAATATTCTCTTGCTGGCTGACTTAGCAGCAAAAATTGGCACTGTCCCTGTGATAGCACTTCCCAGCCACTTGTCTCCAAGTCCATGTGGCATCTCTGTATCCCAGGTGAGGTGTTTAGAGTCACAAGTGATGGAAATTCACTTGGCCAAGTCGTGGAAAAGTTACATTTAAGGCCCCAGGGGCCACACTGTTGGGTTCAGACTTTATCTCTAACACGTTCTATCTGGGCAGTTTTGGGGAAGTTGCTTGGCCCCTCGGTGCCTTTGTTTCCTCACTTACAGACGAGGAGGGAGGATAAAAGTTTAGACGATTCAGAGGATTTCAAGAAAATCAGATGATGTTGTGTGCGGGACCCAGTACTGGATGGATGAGATGCATCTCTGAGGAGGTACTGCCGCTATCATGATGTTTCTTATTGAAAGTTATCACCTAGGACTGGGGGCAGGAAGTTTAACCGGATTTCATGGGCTACTAAGTAAAAGAACTGGAGAAAGCGTAAGGAATGTGGGCAGCAATGCGATTTCATCTTCCCTTCGTCTCTGTCTGGATTCTTTTGTTCCTGCCTGCCTGTTTTGTTTTCCTTTCTCTATTTTTCTTTGCTCTGTGTTTGTGCTGGGTCAGCCTGTGCTTTCTGGCCATCTTTATGCTTTCCAACCAAGGCAGATGGCATGTCTTAGGTCTAGTTCCAAATTCCTGGGATGATTTGATTGGCCTTCCTCAGGTCAGGTGCCTAACTCTGGGCCAGCCAGCGATACTTGGAGCCTGGTGACGTGAAAGATCTTTGAGCGGGAGTCGACTCTGGCAGAGGAGGGGGACAGTTTCGGAGAAGTCTGCCAGGAGTGGGCAGAGACCTCAGGGGCTGTCTGCGCAAGGCCGCCGCTGTCGGTCTGTCTGCTTCGTGGCCCTTTTTCCTCTGCCTACTCTTCAAGGCTCTCCTACTCAGCCTCACCAAAATTACTATTTTTAAATACTCCCCAGCACTTGCCTCTAGATTCTTGCCTCTGTAAATCGCTTGGCCATTTCCTGATTATCTCTTTGTCTGTTGTGAGTGTAGAAACCTCACAGAACCCTTGAATTCTGAAGCTGAAAGGAAAAACTGCTCTGCTGAGCTTATAACAAATGCACACCTACACCCACGGGCTCATGGATTTATTAAAATAGTATTAGGCTAAACATTGGGTTCTGTAACTTCCCAATTTCACCAACAGCATCTAGCTTCCATGCTGGGATCTACAGACGTTTTTAAGAAATGGCAGCAGGAAATTCTGTTGCATGGATGAACTACAAGGTCTTTAACCAACCTGTTCTGGATTTTTCTGCCTGGTCCATGTGCCTTGTAAACAATGAATTTTGAAATCGTATGTAATAGTTCAACTCGTAGAATAGAAATGGGCAATCGCATCCTATGTTCTAGGTTAGTAGTCACAGATTCAATCTCCTCCAGGCATAGGGAGCTCCTTAAATAGGTACAAGAATTATCTGCACATTAAATCTTAAGAGTTGTCTTTCTTGGTAGAAATATAGGTTTTTGGTTTTATTTTGAGACGGGGTCTTGCTCTACAGTCCAAGCTGGTCCTGAACTTACTATGGAGACATGCTGACCTCGAACTCACAGCAATCCTGCTGCCTCAGCCTCCCGACTGTTGGGATCACAGCCCTGTGCCACCATGCCTGGCTTATGTGGTGCCAGAGAATTGAACTCAGTGCCTTGTGCTTGCCAGACAAGTGTTTTAACTGCTGAACTATTCTTCCAGCCTGAAATATAGATTTCTTTTTTCCTTTTTCTTTCTTGAGACAGAGTCAAGGCTGTCCTGAAGTCACTATGGAGCCCAGGCTCACCTCGAACTTACAGCAATCCTCCTGTCTCAGCCTCCTGAGTGCTTGGATTACAGGCGTGTTTCGCCCCGCCCAGCTTATGTAGTGCAGGGGATTCTAACCTAACTGCTGTGCTATTCCTCCAGCCACTGACATGTAGCTTTTTGAAATGTATGTATTTTTAAATAGAACCTTTATTTTTTGCTCTTTTAAAAGAAATATGGGTGCAAAAGAAGATTTGTTTTCTTTTAAATATACTAAGGAGAAAATAACAATAATAACATGTTGTAAATTAGACAACAGATGGTCAACCTTGGTAGTGGGGAGGCAGTAGGGAGTGGTGGGGATCGCCGTGAAGAGCAGTAATCATCGCCCATCTGAAGGGGTCAGACACTGCGCAGCTCAGCCTAGTTATTGGCAGGGTGAGAACATAGGCCTAATGTTGCCAGTTCTTTATTAACTTTTTTTCTAGACGAGACAGGAAATCAGGATGTTCACAGGGAATTCCCTAATTTTGGAGAATTGTTAATTTATTTTTCGATGCTAAAAGAAAACCCCAACAACTTGCAGGCCAAATAAAACATGGGCTACCAATTTGTACTCACTGATGGAGATAATATACTTCAATTAATCTAAACTCATTAATTATTTTTCTGGCAGCCGTCTTTAACTGCTGACTCACTGAGATTTTTTTTTTTAAACTAATGAAATCTTGAAGTGACTCACAAATCCTTAATTAGAAACCTCCTATTCCAATTCCAACTGTGTTCCTGGACTTCTGGGATTTCTAGACCTTATACCTGTTTGTATTAAATCTATTCTGTTACCTGTGCTTTAAATCCATCTGTCTTTCAGCACGGTCTCTAGCCTTGTGTGTTGTTTTTGAACTGGATTTATTTCATCTTTTCTCCAAGTTTTAGCATAAAAAATACCAAGTGAAAGAGGACGGAGGCCACAGACCCAGGACCCCTCTTTAGCAGAGGTCCCTATAGGTGTCTTTTCCTAGAAGTGTTTTACTTCAATAGAAACGAGTTAAAATACCTTGAAAAGGGATAGCCTATATTTAAAAAACAGGAGAATTTCATGGTATAATACGTATACTGAGGTAACTTTATAATGATCATCATAGCCAGCACCCCAAAGTCTGTTTCCTCATGGCAGCCAGCTTAGAACCGAGGGTCGCTGAGCCCTTTGGGCAGATAGGGACTTCTCCAGCGCTGTTCTCCTTACTTTACATGACCCTGTAGGCATTTGTATTTGCCACTCTTGGAAAGATCTCTTGATCACTTGACCGATTCATGCGTGTGTACACGCATGAGATAGTTTTTTGAATACCTATCTGTGCACCATGCACAATGCTAGATTTGAGATATACAATGGAGACTGAGGCAGCTGCTGCCTCTTTACTCCTGTGTTTCCTGGAGAGGTTAGACACGAAGCAGTAATATGCACCAGGGGCATACACAACCTGTGGCCTGCCCATTTTTGCCTGTCCTTTTTTCTTTGAGTCAAGAATTCTCCTAAGCCACATGTTAAATATACAATCCAGTATTGTTAATATATGTAATAACACTGTCTTCAAAAGTTTATTTAATGTAGCATTCAAGAAAAAAGTGAAGCCAAAACAAACCGCTGTGTGCCTCAGGCTGGACGGTCCTGATAAACGTAATTTTACTTGTAAGCAGGTTGCAGTAATTAGGTCCATTTGGCTGTGGAAATTTAACTTGTCGTTGATTCACCAAAGTGCCTCACATGTGCTGACTCCTTCGTCTGCAGTCCGCTGTCTCTTGCTGTTTTTTGAAAAAGGGAGTGATATTTGCCTGCCTCTTAGTGTTCTCTTTCTGCAAAATTCTTTAGGGATCCTGGGATCGCCTTTGTGAGATTTTTCAGAACCTTGTATGAAATTCATCTAAACTAGAATTTAACTCGTTTGAGAATATCTGGGTGCTTCGTAGATGGGTTTGCCCTATGCTCTTGCCTCAAAACACTAACCCTGAGACCAAAGTGTTTATAGTTAGGGAAGGTTGTTATCACTGGAGTTTCCTTTTGGTCTGAGGCTTAAAGTGACAGGGAAGGGTGTTGGAAAAAAATTACTGCTTGAAAATTTCTGTGTCAGTTAGAAAGCTTTACTTGCAAGAACCTTAAATTGGCCTTGATTAACTTAAGCAAAATTAATGTGTTAGAACAATAAAGGAGAAGTCTGTTATGTGAAGGAAAAGATGAAGACTGAAACCTTAGAAAGTTCTGGAATCAAAGGAGTTCAGGGGATCTAGGTAGCAGGAAGTAATGGCTTATTTCTTTAAGATACCACTGATAGGGTGAATAAAACTGTCTAAGATGCGAATTTAGACAGAGTACTTCTGATTGGTCCACATGATAGTCACTAAGAGTGAATTTAGGCAGAGGATTTATGATTGATCCACCTAGACTCACATGACTGCTTCTGAATTACTAACTCTACCATGATCCCGTGTTGTTGATGAAAATCTCCCTCCATCTACAGCCATTCAATGACTCTGAGCTCTTCATGGATGGTGTGTCATACCATCAAAACTCTTGTCAACACATATGCCTAAGCCATGCAATTGTCTTCCACAACTGCGTGAAGTCCTTGTTCTCTTTCATTTCATCTTAGTCTGCCAGCTAAGAACCTGTATAAATGGCAATAAAAATGCCTTCATGGAGTTTAGAATGTGTTAAAGCCCTCTCCGAATCTCTTAGTGATATCAGCTCATCTCAGACTGACATAATATATGGTACAGTCAGTTTTCATTATTCACAAGAGTTATATTTTATGAAGTCGCCACAAACACTGAGCTAGTGTGTACCGACTGAATTGCTCCTAAGGGAGAAACAAAGTTGGGCTCCTGTGAATCTCTGGCCGCAACATTTGTAGCAACTGATTAATTCTAATATCCTTGTTTTAGGTGTATTTCTGCTTCGGAGACATTTTATTTAATGTATTATTGACTCATTAATGTCAAACTCACAGCCAACAACATTACAGCTTGTGCCCCAAGGGAGCTCATCTGACACACGTGTGACATAGCACTGCTTTTTGCTCATAGGAACGCTAGGTAGCACTTTAATAACACTCTCCTTGGGGGCCATTTTTACAGAAAAACCACCAACCAAAAGCATAAAAGTGTGTGAAAACATGGGCCCAATATACTGCAAAAACCCCAGTTGATTACAGTATGGGAGCTGACACAGGAAGGCAGAATGTGTCTGCTAAACTTTAGCTGGAAGCAAGAACGTTGGGTGATTCTAATATTTTGCCTCTCTGTGCGTGTCCACAAGTGTTTGAGAAAGCTCTGCGAGTACTGGTTTGGGGTTATAAGTACCCTTTAGCGAGTAGGTGATTTTGTAAAATATGGAATCTGTGACTAATGAGGGTTGGCTAAAAGTATGGTTATTATCCCACTTTATAGATAGAGGATGGAAGTGTAGAGACAGCTTCACTGGCTTTCTGCAGGTGGTACAGTCAAGGAGCACAGGGCAGCATGGGACCTGTTTTCTAGCTGCAGATTGTGCACTCTCGAGACTACAGTGGTTGGGTGCAGTGTAGCCCTGCAAAGAGCTGGCTTTCGTGTTTTGTGGGCACACAGGAAGCAGTTTACCAAAGTGTATGGTAAAGTGGTAGGGGACATAGGAGTGGGAAAGTGGTTTACGCAAGTTTGTGCTGTTTTTCTAACCTGTGATGATATCCGACCCCAAGGGTTTCTTTGCAGTTTGTCCTTGAGATGGATCTAAAAGACATAGCAATAGATTTCATAGCAACCTGGGAACAAAACCATATGGGTGGTCTTTTGGATTTCCAAGGGAGTAGTAGCATAGTGGTTTAGACTCTGGAGCTACAGCTTTTTGAGTTTGAGTCTTGGCTCCGTTGTTTGTTAACTCTGTGTCCTTGAGGAATTTTTTTATTTTTCTTTCCTTCAGTATTGAGGGTTGAACCCAGAGCCTTTGCACTGAGCTACATCCCCAGGGCTTTGAGACAGGGCTTTGCTGAGTTGTGCAGGCCGAGCTTGAGTTTGCAATCCTCGTGCCTCAGCCACCCAGGGTCCTGGGGTCACAGACAAGTGCCACCACAGCCAGCTCCTTGGGAAAATTACTTACCCTCTCTGTATCTCAGCTTTTTCATTTGCAAAATGAGGGTAATAAAAGTACCAACCTCACTGAGTCATTGTAAAGATTAAATGAGAAAATATACGGCAGTCCCGTGGGGTTTTGCTTTCTACAGTCTAGGTTGTATACTGACACCTGAGGTCTGAAAATGCTAAATGGAAAGTTGTAAAGCTAAACAATTCATGTTTTAAATTATATGTTGCTGTGACTGTCGTGATAGAAATCTCATGCTATCTTGCTTAGTCCTTTTCAGAATGTGACTCAGCCCTTTCTCTCTCTTGCATTTCCAGGCTGTGTGTGGTACGCACCTGTTGGTCACTTAGCCATGATCAAATTGGCTTTCGAAATCCCAGTGCTTGAGTGTCGGTAGGGTTTGGTACTACCTGCAGTTTCAAGTGTTACCTGGGGGTCTTGGAAGATATTTCTCGTAGATAAAGATGGGCAACTGAATAGCATTTAGGATAACACCTGGTACATGACACCTACAGCGAAAAGGTTTGCTATTACCGTTACCTGTCCCTGGAGTTTCTACATCTCTCTGGACATCACACAGGACATGGTTGTATATCTCCCCACCCTAGTTTAGGCATTACCAGAATAGCCAGGGCTTGGGTCTTTGCCATTGTGTGTGAGGCGCTGCCTGTCTCACCTCTTGTGCTCGCTCTGATGACAGCTAAGTAGAAAGGCTCCTTCCTGTCAGCATTAGTTTAATTATAGGGGCTCCCAAAAGGGGTGCGGGGACCGAGCTCTGAGGACTCCCCCTTCTCTTGCCACAGTCCCGCCCCTGAGAAGGACGTGAACGTTGTTTCCAGCCTTACTGTCTTTATCATAAGCCTTCTGTTTGTGTGATTCTGCACGCTTAATCTTTAATCTCCGGATGGGTCCTGTTACATTTGTGTGTGTTTTCTCTGCCCTGATTTGAGTTCCAAAGCCTGTTTAGGTCTCTGTGGGTGTCTGGCAGCCACTGCAGGTCTTTCTGAGTTACATAACTGAAGTTTTATATTTTCTGTTCTTTACTGGGGATTCTTTCTGTGGTATAATTTTTTACTTTTAGTCAAAGGAGCAGGGTACTAGGGTTTTCTTTGGGATTTCCTTGGGTTTCCTTATAAACATTCCTTTCCTGCCATATTTTCTCCTTTAGTTTTTTTTTTCTCGCTGTAAAAGCAGCACATATTTGTTATAGAACATTACAGAATGCAGAGGAAGCAAACAACCTTTTCACGCAGAAATCTTGGTGTGTTTCCTTGTTTCTCTGTGCCACCATGGCATATGACAATACTTGTTCCAATTTGGATTTTATCATTGCTTGTTCCTGTGGTCTCCATGGCATGGCTTGGTCAGCCTTTTCCTTCCAAGGTGCCCGGTGGATGGTTCTTAAGGGTATTTTACGTTTCTCACTGTTAAAAAGCAGCCTTCTGATGGCCGTGGTTTGGCTCTTTGATGTCCTCCAGAGGCCCATGGCTTGACCTTCGTTGAGGTTGCCTTTGCGAGGTGGGGCATGGTGGGAGAGCTTCAAGTCACTGGGGGTATGACCTTGAAGGAGAATGTGGAATCCTAGCCCTCTCCTTTCTGTTCTTGCTTCCTGGCCTTGGGATGAAAGGCTTTGCTCTGCTGCACACATCTGCCACGATGTACTGCTTTATCCTAGATCCAAAGCGGTAGACCAGTTGGTCATCAACTGGAACTTCCCGAACTGAGAGGCAAAATACACCTTTTTATCCCTACCAGTTAATTATCTCAAGTGTTTTGTTATAGCAACACAAAATAACTGATACACATACTTCGCCAGCAACCTTGCTTATGTCCTCAGGATAGATTTCTAGGAGTTTTTAATAGTGACCTCAAGGGGAATGTTGGCTTCTTCTCTTGTCTACACTATGACGTTCATGGGGCCCCAGGCCCATAGGTCTCTGTGCTCATCTTCCCACAGTGAAGATCAAAGAACACACAGTGCAGTTGATAGGATTCTATGTCAGCTGGTTTTCTCCCTGGGTCTTTTCCCGATTGAGTTGTTTCTATTTTCCTCCTTTTAGCTGGTGTAGCTGGAGTTTTTACATTATTGTTTGGTGTAAGTGGTGACTTTACTTCTAAAACGTAAGTTAAGTTTTTTAAGTATACAATTTTGAATTATGGTAAAAACACATGACACAAATTTATTATCTGTGTAGGTGTACAGTATAGTAGTTTTGAGCATATTCTCAGCATCTCTGGGACTTTTTCATCTTGTAAAACTAATGAAATGCTCATTGGCAGTAATCCCCGTCTCCTGCCCTCGCCCCAACCTCTGCTAACAAATATCCTAGCTTCTGTTTCTGTGAAGTTGACTACTTCAGATACCTCATATACGTGTAATCATTCCATATTTACCTTTTTGTGACGGTGTTATTTCACTCAGCGTAGTGTCTGTAGGGTTCATCTGTTTTTTGTAGGAGACGGAGAGGTGGACGTTGTGGAGATGGGAAGGATAGCTGAGGGAAGAAGGGTGAAGGAGGGTGGGAAGAGAAGAGGGAAATAACAGTGAATAAGATGCAGTATGTGTGTTCACAAGTCCCCAAGTTGATGTAATTATTATCCGTTACAAACATGTTCTAATAAAAATAATACTGATGGGGGGAAAAGTTCGGGTCTCTGGTACCATGTGTCAGCATAGCCTTCATTTTTAAGTATTCCACTGCACGTGCAGCGGCTTATTTATTCAACTGTTGATAGAGACTTGAGTCGCTTCCCTTTCGTGGCTGTGACTTAGGTTGCTGTGGACATGAACGTACAGACACCACTTTGAGATCCTTCTTTCAATTCCTTCGAATCTACCCAGACGTAGGATCAGGAAGATTTTGCTAAGGACTTGACCTTTAACTCCTACATGCTTCCAGCTAACACATGAATGTGTTACTTACTGGTGACGTTTGTGTCTAGTCTCCAACGTAGGTTGTGGGGATAGAATGGCTTAGACGGTGCTCAGCTCGGTGTGGGGCTGAGGTTCCTTCAGGAAAACACAACCCTCCAGTAAGCAGGTTAAAAAAAAATGAACAGGTTGAATTCAATTTGTCATAAACGTCGTGAAGAAACTGAATCAGCAACAGGGTGACATGGTGGTGAGTGGTTACTTTAAATAGGAAAGTTTTCTAGATAATGTGACATAGTGATCCGAGGAAAAAGAGAAAGAGCCAGCCCTGCAGCGTGTGGGATGGGACCACCCTGGGCCCCGAGTTGAGTGACATCAAAGTCTTGGGGGAGGAGACGAACCTGGCATGATCAGCGTGGTAGGGGGAAAGTGGATGCGGGCTGGGGAAGCAGGAGGGAGGTGGGCAGGGTCCACATGACACAGAGCCCGTAGGCTAAGGTCCACTCCTTTGCTTAGTTCAGTGAGAAACAC
Source organism: Ctenodactylus gundi (assembly GCA_004027205.1). Taxonomy (NCBI): domain Eukaryota; kingdom Metazoa; phylum Chordata; class Mammalia; order Rodentia; family Ctenodactylidae; genus Ctenodactylus; species Ctenodactylus gundi. The sequence continues at coordinate 767,004 of PVKB01000402.1, read as the reverse complement.
TGGTGAATTTTAGGTTTGAAGGATGGAAAGAACAACATTTGTATTTGAAACGTCTTCCACTGGTTCTGAGTGAAGAATGCCTTGCAGGGCAGCAGGCGTGGGAGTGGGAGGTTGAGTCAAGACAGAACTGCAGACATGCAGGCCAGGGGAACTGGGTGGTGCGGTGTGCAGCCGCGGCTGTGGGAAGGGGGCTGGAAGGACCTGCTGGTGGTCGGGGTGTAAATTGGGGGAGTGAAATTAACATGTAAACAGAGGCTGGGTGTATTTTACATATAACATCTTTGAACTTTGTATCAGTCTTCTTCCAGAACTTTGTAGGACAGTGCTGTCCAACAGACACATAGCAGAGTTGTAAGTATGAGCCACGTGTGTGATTTAAAACTTTCTAAGAATTCACATTTGAAGAGTCAAAGAAACCAGTGGACTTCGTTTTGGTAACATGTTTTCTTTGACTCAATACATCCCAAATAGTGTTAGTAGTTAATTAACAAAAAATTGCGATATTTTACTTTTTTCCCTCCTACGGAGTCCTCAGTATTTGGTGAGCATTTCTGCTACGCATCTCAATTCAGTCTGGCCTCCTTCGAGTCTTAATAGCTGTGTGTGGCTGGTGGCGACGGTATAGGTGGTGCCATTATGGACGAGGAGGCAGAGGCGCTCATGCAAAGTTACAGAACTGAGATTGGACTCTGCTGTCTGCTGTGCCCAAGACAGTGCATCCACCCACAGTGCGTGAGACTACCTACAGTGTACGCAGGCAAATTGTGCCGGAAATTCCTGCCTTTCCCTCACATCGTCAGGTGGACACACGAACTAGTGTTTATGTATATTTACATTTTTATTTCCCAAATGGGTCAACTATAAGTTCCTTTCCTTCCCTTTCTTTCCTCTGCGAATATCCATCACTTCATTAGAAAAGTAAGAACATTCTCTTAGTGTTCTCTTGGGCTTCCTGTTTGAATGCTATGTCCTGGGGACCCTGGGAAGGAGACAGCTTTTCTTTTGAAGCATTCTGACAGCCTCCCCCCACCCTTCCCCATTTTATTGATATGCATATGTGCAAAATTTAAGGTTTACAATGGAGTTGAGCCTTTTATGCACACATGTATCTTGTCAAGGTGACAAGGGGCCTCCCACTCTCCTTCTGTCCTCCCCCCTCCCGCCCCCTCCCTCCCTCCTCCCCTACCCAACCCCTCTGTTTCACTTTGTTTTTCGTTTTAAGTTCCATAGGAGTTGTGATCTGGGTCTCTCATATCAGAGAGACCATTCGATGTTTCACCTTAGGCTTCTGACTCACTTCCCTAAGCATGATGTTCTCAGGTTTCTTCCATTTGCCTGTAAAAGCCTCCACATTATATGTGGGGCCATTTATCTGTTGGGTACATTTTGATCGGATGGGTGTCATAGAGTAGGGAGTAGGTATAGGATGCCTGGGACTGGACAGACCTGGATTTGAGTCCCGTTTCTACTAGATGGGTAATCTTGGGCAAGCTACTTAATTTTTCTGGACTTTTTATCTTCATAAGTAAACTAAAGATAATAATCGTGCCTACCTTCCAGAGGTTATTGTGCCATTGAGGTGAGGCAGTGCGTGTGAATGAAGTATGACTCAAAGAAATTTAAAAAAATTGCAACAACAATAGTAATCCTCAGCCACGTTGTTTTTAGACCCTGCTGTGTGCCAGATGTTAGCTCTGTGGCATCAGTCTTTCCTCTCTTCACAGTCATCATTTCTTCAGGAGTGAGATTTGCTAGTCTTCCTCATCATTACTAGCCCAATCTGTGTTTCTTATGCGGATGGGAGATCCTGAGACTTCTAAGTGGTTTTCTACAAATTTTGAATGTTTTCTCTCTGCCCCTTCTGTGGGTCTTTTGGTTCACAGTTCGCATTCTTTTTCCCTCCCCACCCTCCTGTCGTCTTCTTCTCTCTTATTTTGCCTTTTTAACCTTTATATTCTGGTTTTCTCATATAAGAAAAACCATGCCGTACTAGTCTTTTGGTATCTTATCTATTATGCTTAGTATAATATTCTCAAGGTCACCCATTTTCTTACGTATAATCCAAGTTTACAGTTCTTTATGGCAGAGTAATACTCCATCAGGTATACAACAATGTCTTTATCCTCTGTTGATGAACATATAGGCTGCTTCGAAGACTGAGCTGAGTTACACTGCTATAAATACGGCTGTGCGTATATCACTTTTTGGGTGTTGATTTTGTCTCTGTGTGTTTTGTCTTCACTGTGTTGTTTCCTTTGCTGTTCAGGAGCTCTGAAATTGGATATAATTACCCTTGCTGATTCTTGGTGTTGTACACTATCTTATCTGTGTGATGGGTGTTCTGCTCAGGGAGTCCTTGCCTAGGCCTACATCTTCAGGGATTTTGCCTGGTTTATCTCTTGGCAAATCCAGTGTTTCTGTTTTAACATCTAGGTTTTTGATCCATTTTGGCTTGACCTTAGTATAGAGTGAAAGACACAGTTCTAGATTCATTTTCGGCATGTGCAGAGCCAGTTTTCTGTTTTAAAGAGGCTATCTTTTTTCCAGTGTATGTTTTTGGACCCACTGTCAAAAATCAGATGGCTGAAGACACCTGGGGTTGTTCCTGTATCCTTAATTTTGTTCCCTGCATCCACTTGTCCTTTTCTATGCCAGCATTGTGTGTGTGTGTGTGTGTGTGTGTGTGTGTGTGTGTGTGTGTGTTCACGTGTGTGTGTTTAACTGTTGTTCGTAGTAGAACTTTACATCTGGGACTGTGATGGCTTCTACTTTGCTCATGTTGCTTGGGATTGCTTTGGCTGTTCTGTATTTCTTCTGGTTCCTTATACATCTTAGGATTGTTTTTCTAGTTCTGTGAAAAATACTATTGGTATTTTGACTAGAACTATATGTTGAATCGTTATGTCAGTTTCGGCAGTATAGTCATTTTGCCCATATTGATTCCGCCTATCCAGGAACGGAGGGTGTGTTTCTATTTTCTAATGTCATCTTTAGTCTCTTTTTTTCTCAGTATTACAACTTTCTTTATTCAGCTCATTTACTTCCTTGACTAGGTTAATTTCTAGGTGCTTAATTTTTTTGAAGTTACTCTCAGTGGGATTATTTTCCTGATTTTTTCCAATGAGTTACTTGTTTGTATACTGGAATGATACTGTTTTTTTGTGTGTGTTGATTTTTGTATCCTGTCACTTTGCTGAATTTGCTTATTGGCACTAAGAGTCTTTGATATAAAGGATCATGTCATCTGCAAATAACACTTCTTCCTTTTCTATATGTATCCCTTTTATTTTTTTCCTCCTGCCTGATTGCTCGGGGTAAAGTTTTGAATAGTTTCTTAAGCAGTAATGGTGAGAGGGACACTTCAGTCTTGTTCCTGATTTTAGAGGAAATGTTTTTAGTTGTTCCCTATTTAGTAGGATGTTGGCAGTGGATTTCTGATAAATGGCTTTTATTTCTTTGAGATTGGATTGACCTCACAATAAGGTGCCTCTGTTATTAACATATTTCATTTTGATTTAAAATTGAGCACTGACAAATCCAAACAGCATGATACTAGGAGTTTTCATGTTAACGTTCATTGATTGCCTGCCACGTGCCAGAACTATGCTCAGGAAATAGTGTCTGTTTTTCTTTTAAATTGTCAGACCAATATTTCAAGCCATGTTTTTATAGTTACTTGGTTATAGTTGTAGAAACTGAGGTCTAAGAGGTTGATAGGTTTGCTTGGGGTTGTGGAGGAGGAATTTAAATCTAAGCCGTATACTGATCAGTACCTCTGTTTTTGTTGTTTTCTTGGTGTTAGACTGGCCTTGGTAAGGGATATCGTTTTGCTTTGTAGATGGGTCGAGGCCTTCTCTTGAGGCAGAGGCTTCTCTTGCTTAGTTCTCTTCCTTGTTTCTTCTGTTACTTTTTGGAAACTTAGCTATGGAATGTGACATACTCAGATTCAAATTAACATGACTTTGTACAAGGCCTGAACTTCATCTTTAACTCTGGAAGTAAAGAGGGTTAGAGTACATTGTGCTAAGAGTTGAGCAGAGTTAGTTCTTGGCCCACTAGGTGGTCAGTAATGGCGTCTCTGTGTCAGCATTACCACTTACTGCTTTTATGTCTGTGTCCTCTCCTTCTCCTTCTCCCATGATAATATCCATTAAGACTCTTCTTCTGTGGTGCACACCGGTTCTTCCCACACTCCCAGCCTGATTCAGTTCTTTACCTGATAACTCGAACCTTAGCAAAGAAAGGTCTGTTTTCAACCTTCAGCCAGGAGAGCCACGGACCTCTTATTTCCCTGCCAAAACTGGCTTTGGATCTACTCTCCAAATCCCAAGGCACTGCATAAACTTTCTTGGCAGTTATTATTTAGTAACCTTGAGTAGTTCTCCATACTAGCTGCGAGTGCCAGGCCCTAAGAGTAGCGTTTGTGTGGTTCTGGCTTAAGAGTTCCTCTTATCTTCCCAGGTCCAGTTTTTCTTGAGCACACCTGGATCCTACAGTTAACCACAAGAATGTGACTTACCTTATCTTCATGTCTCCCTTCCTCTTTAGTGCATTGGTCTCGCTTCTCCATTTTTTTTCAGCCTAGTCATGGCAAAGTCTACTTGGAGGAGACCTCCAGGCAAGTCCTGTCCTGAATGGACTGTGTGTCCTTACCTGTAAATGGATGCTTTCTCTAGATCTTGACGCCTCCCAGGGCAGATACTGGGTTCCCGTGACGTTTGAGGTTGTTGAGACACTGGGTTGAACAAGGAGAGGCGTGCCTTGGCTTAGCTGAAGTGAGCTCCAAGAAAGCTCCTCGAATATGCCCGGTGTCCTCATGAGGTGGAAGACACTCCTTCCAGGAGGTGATGGACTCTCGCGAGCCCCAACAGGGCAGGGTCACAGGAGCATCCTGAGCCGGAGCACAGAATTCAGGACTGTATTTCTTGTTGCTTGTCTGCATTATCTTTACCCAGGAAGCTGAGTGCTGTTAGCAAGCCAAATGAGGCTTGGTAACCATTTTCCATTTTAGGTATGTTCTGGTGTCAGGGAAAGGGAAATCCTCAAAACCCACTGCTTCTGTCTCCGGTGCTGTTGGTTTTGCCATAACCACCTGTGTCTTCCTCCCCTCACCACCTAATCACATCTGCTTTTTTCTTAACCACAACCTGTCTGGACCACCCTTGAGTTGGCCTGGGTTTGAATATCTTTGTCTGTAAGGAATCACTTCTTTTCCAGCTGTCAGGAAGGAGCTTCTGCGTGGGGACTGTGTAATAATAGGCTTCAAGATCCTAAATGCCTAGGAGGGTCTACTTAGCAAGCACACATCACATCAGATACAGGACCCTGTGGTCTTGTGCGTGAGCCCTCTGACAGCTTTTCTACAGCTAAAGTTGTTGAGGACATTTTGTAAGCGGTGGCATAACCGATGTGATAAATACGAGACCTTGGAGGGTAAGTTCTCTTCTACTGGATCGGTGTGAGTCAAGTCCTGTTGTTTTCCTAACCAGTGCCGCCTTCGCCATTCATTCTCAGTGGCCATCCGTCTACCCATCCGTCACCCGTCTACCCACCCATCTATCCACTCACGCACCCACCCACCCATCTACCCACCCACCCACCTACCCATTCACTTATGTCCATTCAACATGGCATACTGGCTAAAAGTATAGGCGTGGGGTTACCTGCCTATATTTGAAGCCCATCCTTGTCATTTACCAAGTATATGATCTTGGCTAAGTTTTAAATCTTTACTTGCTCTACAGTGAGATTGATGTTGAAAATAATAATCAAGCATATTTCATACTATCATAAGGGGTCTGTGTTCTCCAATTTTATTCTGTCAAGCGTGTGTTAGTAATTATTATTATTATTATTTTGGGAAATAATAAAATACATAAATGAAGGGCAGGGGCTCTCTTGAGCATTTTCCAAAGTGTTTGTTTCATTTTCTATGGTGGGCATATCTGAAAAGGTGTAAGGGTTTGTTAGGAGTTATTACTATTGTTATTACAATTCCTTGTTCCACAAAGAAGGCTAGGCATGAGTTTTCAGTGAGGAACAATCGGAGTTGTAGTGATTTCAGCTCTAGAGCCAGTTTTCAAAGGGTTGTGCTGCCCTGTGTGATCTGGCTGGGTGTACTGGCATCTCCGTGAAGCCATTTGTGAACCAAGCTACCACATGCCTGCCCTTCCCATTGACTCAGGAAGGGAGCTTTCACCAGACACAGTACAGAACGTTTGCCCAGAAGGATATTTGTCAGTGTTTAGCTTGGCAGGCATCCACAACCTGTCTTCTTGTGGAGTTGAAATCCTCTTCTCTGTAATGTGTGAAAAGCCATAGGCCCCTGCCCACGCCCTCCCAGGGCTCTATCACCAACAGCTTTGAAGTGTGTGCAGACTGGGAGATGGTCGGGTCCTGCCCCTCCCTATGACTTCTGCTGAGGCAGATGCTTGTTAATGAGTGGCATGATTCCCTCGGTCTCCGTGACAAAGGTGTACCTGTTATTGGGAGCCCTTGAGAGGAGATCTTTGGTGAAGGTCTTAACACTTATCTTGATTGGTGGTAGACGGATGTGTTGGGAAAGCTTACAGCTTTTTCTCCATCCGTCTCAACAAAAAATGTAGTGAAATACCCCGCCCAACTCCTTTGCCCTCCTGTGCCTTATATCCTGGACTTTGAAGACTGACAACATGGCTGGTTAAAAAAGCTCTGTTGCTTCAGGATGCAGTGTCAGCCGATTTGGTGGATTAAAATCGTTTTAAGGTCATGAGCTTTAATTCTTACTTCAGTGATTCTCCAACCTTGTTTTGCAAAGCCCCAGAGTGTTTATCTCAAGGGATGAACGTGTTATTTCCAAGACAACATTATTTCATCTTCAAATTAATAAAAAACGTTAAAATCTGCATCGTCTTTGTGATGTGATTTGTGGATTTAAAACACTTTCATTCCCGTTTGTTTGGTGCGCTTGCAGAATCCTGTGTAAGAAGACAGATAATCATCATTTTTTTCCCACATATATTTAAGGAGTTCCTTTTGGCATACAGCATTGAACTAAAGAGGAAAAAGCATTGGTTCTTTTGGGAGTTTCCCACAGGCTGGGGGCGGGGCATCGAATCCATTTCACAAAAGGGGAAAATGAGGTATCAGAGTGGGTAAAGTGGATTATGAAATTTGACATCAGTTATCATCAGAACTAGATGGTTATCTGAGCCTATTGTCTTTCTCAAATCTCAGGTCTCTATGAGTCTCTTAACAGGGGATGGATCAACTGGCATTTTTTTTTTTTTTTGGCAAGATTGGACATCTGCATTTCTAGTTGGCTTGGTCTGTAGGTTGAGTTGGAATGATCTAGAGCCTGTTTTTGGAGTTCTGAGTGGTCTGATGGAGTGCTTACTGAGAGCTTGCTGATGCTTCTCTTTGGACACCTCTTCTCCTGTCCTCTGCTTGAACCTTCTGTCTTCTTCAGGAGATAATAAGAGTACCAGGAGGAAAGTGAAGGATGAGGAACGTGAGGAGGAAACACGACAGGGGGAAGTAAGAGGCGCAGGATGAGCCTGGGCAACCGGAAGGAGGAAGTCAGGGCGGCTTGCAGCGTGTGAGGGGCGATGGCACGGAGGCCTCTCCAGCAATATGGTGGCCTGCTCCAGCTCTTTATCCTTTGCCGTTTTCAGTTGTGCCGATGAGTACCATGACCTCTTCTCTGTCTTCTTAGCAGTGGACACCAGCGGGATCAGACTCTTCCAGATTCAGCTTCCTGGATATTAAGTGACTGTCCATAAACCCTGACTTAGGGTCAGTGCAGAACATATGAGAAGCTTAGAGAAAAAATAAGAAAAACATTTCGATACTTTAACATTTTATGTCACAGCAATATTTTCCTGTAGATAGGAATATGTGTATATTTTCTGTTTCCTCTCTTTCTTTCTTTATGTGGTGCTTGATATTGAACCCAGGGGCTCACACGTAGTAGACGAGGTCTCCGCCTCTTGGCTGTATCTCCGACTCTCTTTTTTTTGTTACAAAATAGTCTGACTCCATAACTTTGTTCTATAGCCTTCTTTTTGTACCATATTACAAAAAATTGTCATATCACATCTTTTTCTATAAGAAAGCTTTTAATAGCCATGTAGATTTTCATTGAATGAATATACCAGCATTCCCTTAAGCACTTTATTTTTTAACCATTGTGTTATTTTTATAAATAACGTATTTTTATTTATCTTTCTGGGTAGCTGTTTTTCAGTATTCCCTAAGGATAAGTTCATGTGTTAGCTTTTGCTAGGTAAAAAACCATCCCCCAACTTTTGGTGTCAAGCAACAACTATTTATTTAGCTCTACAGACCTGCAGTTTGGCCCAGGCAGTTCTGGTAGTCTAGGTTGGAGTCTGTGGATAAGGAATAGGCCTGTGCATGCATTTGCAGCTAGCTGGCGAATTGGGGGTGGCTAGAGTAACTCACCTCCCATGAGGTCAGGCTTGTTGCCAGAGCAGTCACCGAGTTGCAAGAACAGCCAGAAGGAAGGCCCCGAAGTGTAAGATTTTTTTTCAGGTTTTTGCTTGTATTTGAAGTTTACTTCTGTCCCATAGGCCAGAGCAAACGTTGTGACCAAGCAGAGAGCTAGTTTGAGAAGACATTGCTGAAGAGTGTGACTATTAGAAGCTTAAAAATGAGGACTCTTGTATATTTCCTAAAATTGGAGTTCCTAGGGCAAAGAGTTTGGTGGTTTGTTGCCAGATTACCCGCCAGAGAAGTTGCACCGACTTAGCTAGACAGCATGCGTTTTCTGAATCTTTGGTCACTGGACTTAATCTGTGCATCATCTACTCCTCCACTCCTTGAAAATGGCACTGTTGCTTTTGAGAAGTACATGCTTTGTAAGGGAAGCCCTCTTGGGTGTCGCTGTTTTCAGGTAAAGACACTTGCTTGACTGTACCAGCTGACACATTGCACAGCAGAAGAATCACCTGGCTGAGCTCAGCCATTTCTAGAATGGTGGGAAAAAAAAATTTACTTAAGGACAAAAGAAAAACAAGTCATTGTGAGACCTGAAACAATGTGTGACCTTTATCACCAGTATCTCCGAGCTGCTTGTTATATTAATTCTGACTTGACATTGCTGCTATTTGGGGTTGTGGGAATTAAACCATAGGGCACACATGTGGGCACTGTACCACCGAGCTGCACCCCAGCCTCTCTGGCGTTATTCTTTTGTATTGTTATGTTACCTTTAGGATCTTCGAGTCTATCTTCATTGGTGAAATCTGTGTGCAGTTCACGTTTTTTTTTGGTCTGCTCTCTGCCATTTTCATCGAAACACCTGGGAAATAGTCCCTCTCTCTGGTTTTCTGGTTTTAGTGCTTCAGAAGATACTGAATGGCAAAGAATTTATAAGTTTGTGTTTTAAAGTTTGAATTTCCCATATCCCCCAAATAAAACCTTTTTGGACTCAGTGCTTTTTAAAATTTTCCCAACAACTTTTGTAGGATTAGTTCTTTGACAGATTCCCAATATATTCCATGATTATTATTGGCATATTTTCACATGCATTATGCTTTCCCAAGAATAAACATTTAACTGAATTTCCAGTTTATTAGCATAGGACTATATATATATTTTACTCTGTAGTGGTTTGAAAACTGGCTTTGCCATCTGCAGATCTGTCTCTTTTCTCATTCTCAGTGAGAAGTTCCTATTTTTATTTTTTGAAGATTTTCTTGAGGAGCTTTGCCAGTGTTACTGTTGTTTCCTCTCTCAAATAACTATCCCTTAAATGTAGCCTCCCGTTTTGTTTCCTGGTACATTAACTTCTATTTTGCTCTTCGTATCTTTCTCAGTTCTATTACCTCATCCTAGTTTACTGGGCTAAATGTCTCAATCAATTATATATCTATATGTCAATATCTATCTATCTATCTATCTATCTATCTATCTATCTATCTATCTATCTATGCTGAAGACTGGATGGTATCCTGGTTTCCTAGAATTGGTGATTGTTTTTAATATTTTTGTACTTAAGCTAAATTGCTTCACATATTTTGAGTGTTTGTTTATATCCTCAGAGTTCAGATTTTGTGGTAGTTCAGTTTTCATTTTGAAGCCAGATAGATCTAAGCTCAGATTCCCCCCTTCCTCTCGCCGAAGGATGAACAGGTTTTAGATTCTCCGTAAAAACTTGGTGATCTTAAAAATGATGCCAGTGCTACTTTATTTTGGATAAAGTGCTAAGTATAATGTGAGGCACATGGAGTGTGCATTTTGTTATTATTGATTTATGAATACAGAATACTTGAGTTTGTCCGGTGTGATATTTTCATGCTTTAAAGCAGGTGTGTTCAGCCTATGACATGATTTTTTTTGGGGGGGGCCCTTGTTTCTTTTTTTCTTCATATCTCCCTCTGTAGTTCAGGCTGGTGCTGAACTCACTATGTAGCACCCAGGCTGCCCTCAAACACACAGCAATCCTGCTGTCAGCCTTGTGAGTGCTAGGATTACAAGTGTGTGTCCCCATACCTGGATAATTTTTTTTTTTTTTTTTTTGGTGGTGCTAGGGAATTGAACCCAGGGCCTTGTGCATGCTTGGCAAGTGCTTTAACCACTGAGCTCTGCCTACAGCCCCTGGCCCTTGCTTTTTTGAGGGGGAATTGTCTTGGGGCACATGTAACGTAGATAATATAGTTAATCTATATAAGTAATAATCTTTTCTTAATTTTTTTCATTATTACATTATAGAAAAAATTGAGGGAGAAAAATAACCCTGCAGCCTCAGGTTGGATGTAACCTGCTTTAAGGTTTATCTGTCTGCTGTGAATTTTTCCACTCATGACAATCTTTTCATTTCTTCACTTTCATTTTGTGTCATTGTATCTCATCAAGTCTCTTGTGAACCACATACGATTTGAATTCTGATTTTTTCCCTCCACATTAAGAATCTTTGTCTTTTAACGTGCTAACTCAATCCATTCCCATCTTTGCCGGGCACAGCAGTTGGCACACTTGTACTTCTTCCTTCTCCTAACCCGTTCTCCCGATTGTGAAGAATTCAGAGTCAAATATCCAAAATATTGAGATGGATTTGGTCTCCCACGAATTGCTATTAATATATGCATTATTTTGTATAATTCAAGACTCTTTGGAAATGGGACTCCTCAAACCTGCCTATTTCATTATTGACATTTTTAAAGACTTTGCCTTTATCAAATTAATTGACTGGTAAGTTAATTCAGTCAGCAAGTCCTTATCGAGTATGTTGTATGTGCGAGTGTTATATTAAGTGTAGGGAAAAGTAGGTGATAGAGGCCTGGCCTGTGTCTTCATCAAGTTTATGTTTAGAAGAGGAAAAAGAAAAGAAAAGTAAATGGATTGTAAATTAAAACAAATATAAAGAGCCTCAAGGAAAGAATAGTGACCATGTGATGTATGGGAGTATTTATTTAGGAAGTGTAGTTGGGAAGGGCACTTCTCATGAAGGGGACATTGTTGCTGTTTTAAGGAAGAGGTGGCATGAACTGTGAAGGGGAAGAGAGGAAGAAGGGATTTCCAGGCAAATGGGCCAAAACGTGGAAAGACTGGGGAGAGGAAAAGAGCCTTATTTGAAATTTGTTTCCTTGTAATTGTTTTTTGTACATTTAATTATTAGGTTTGCATTAAAAGAATGCACCCATGTGCAGTGCATCTTTTGTAGCTAAATCAAATGAAGGGCTGGAAAATGCTTCTCATGGCCAACTGAAGGGCGTTTCATTACCTACCCACCCATCCACCCACCCATCCATCCATCTGATGAACATTTATCCATGTATGGAGTGCTGACCCTGGGCCAGCCCCCGCACCGGGTGTGGACCATGCTATACCATAGGCAGCTCTTGGAGGGGGCAGCCTGGTGGTGTCAGTAGGTTGGAGGGCCCTTGAGGATAGGGTTGGTGCTGCTCATGGAGTGGGATGGCCCAGGGGAGTGGAGGAGGCACGTGTGATGTGCTTTATAGAGCTCTGAGCGGGAAGGGGGTTGGCGGGAAAGAGCCGAGAGCAACTCCTGCCAGATGCCTCATTCTTCACCCCGAAAGATATTCGTGCTGTGATAACTGCATGGGACCAGTGTTTCCTGTGGGTTTGCAAGGGCATTTTTGAATGTGAAGACTACAGCTTGTTGATGTGCGTTTGTGTGTGTGTGTGTGTGTGTGTGTGTGTGTGTGTGTGTGTGTTCAGACTTTGTGAAGGAATACTCAGACCAATTTCATAGCTTGGAAAAGGGCACTTGCTTGACTTTATATGCAAACTGAATAGCGGCTGGAGCCCCACTCAAGTGAAGCTGTTCTTCTGGGCAGTCACTGTGGGGTTATCATGCTGCCCCCTGGCAGCTTGTTTTCTCTAGATTTCTGCTACCTACGCATTTCCTGCAGTGGACTGAATTCTGCTACTGGGTCCTGTCCAACTTCATGCTCACCTCAAGGAACTTTAATGTTCTCAATTTGAAACAGAGAAGAGACGAGGCTCTGTGATCTCTTAGGACCTTGCTTGCCTTTGCAGTTCAATTACAGATTTGTTTACGTACCCTCCCTCTTATGCATGCATCCAACCGCCCATCTGTCTGTCTGTCCATCCAGCCATCCATGCATGTTTTGGATGTAATATTGGAGTTCCTGCTGTTTCAGGCACCGTGGTAGGTGCTCCCCCAGTGACCAGCAAATGAGATACAGTTGCTTGCTCAGGGAGCTTGTATCATCTAATGGGAAAGACAGAAAAGCAAATAATTACAAAGATCATAATTTAATTACAGGTTTTGGTAAGTGCTGTACATGAGAAGAACAGAGTAGATGAGACTGCCTGTCCGGGTGATCTGTCTTAATTTAAGGACCAGAGATGTCTCCCTGAACAGTTTTAAGTACAGACTCAGTGAAGATTGACAGAGAAGTGTCCCAGGCAGTAGGCATGGCCAGAAGAAGGAAGAAAGGCAAAAATTGATAACAAAATAATAATACAAGTAACAATAGCAGTTACTACTTCATGGGAGCCTGCCCTCTCCTAGACACTGTGCAGACGCTACCTATGTGATCTTCGTCAAGTTCTTTACCTCCTTGAGCTTAGTCTGTGTAGTAGGGTGACCATGATTGCATGTACTTCTCTGGGCTGTTTTAAGGATCCAGTAAAATAATGTGTGTGACATTCTCAACAGCAACTGAGCTGAGTGTTAAGTAGTAGTATTAAGACAGGCCTGCAGTGCCAGCTCTGTGGGAGGCCGAGGCAGGAGGATTGCAAATTTGAGTTCAAACTGGGCAACTCAGAGAGACACTGTCTCAAAAAAAATAAGCAGAAGGCTACGGATACAGCTATGTGTGCAAAGCCTGGGTTCAGTCCCTAGGTCCCACCCCCCCAGCCCCCCCCTCCCCCATACAAGAGGATAGTAGCTGTTACTATGACTTTTGTAAGTGATACCTGGTGAGGAAGAGTTCTTCCTGGGGCACAGGGCTTGTTTGTGAGTCTGTTGATTTCTCTGTTGTGGTCACTCAAAGTCTGTGTAGGAGAGGGAGCCCACCGCCGAGTATGGCCAACCATACAGAACAACTGCTTCTCCTTCTGCATGCGACCACAAAAAGAGGGGGCAGATAGGCAGACCACAGCTCGGCCTTTGAACAGTGGAAACCTTGGGGATGGGCTGCCAGCGTTTGCAACGTTAGTTCGCATTAAAGAGGACACGGCAAGTCAAGAGTAATCATTACCTCAGGATGGGTTAGGGAAAGTGGTACATTCGTGCTTTAGCTTTTGATAAGACCAATACATTTTCTGTTCTTTGACTATTGGAAACTCATCTTCCCCAAATCTGTCTGCTGAGAATCAAGGCCATTTTCCTGTTACAGATATCAAGTGGCAACTTACTGGAGTAAAGAGAATGGTAAGTATGCCTTCTTTGCTCCAGATAACTCTCACTTGTGATTATTTACCCACAAAACTCTTTATTTATTATTAAGTACAGACCCAGAAGGAAACAAAGAAGACTCCATTACTACTTATTTTTTAAGAATTTGTAATCTCACTAAGGTAATTTTGCACTTAGATGACATTTGGTCATAGATGGAAATACTTGGTTTGTCCCATCTTGGGAGATGGGGATTGCCCACGGGAATCTAGTGGGCAGAGATGCTCTGCTAAACACATAAATTGTACAGGACACTTTGTGACAAAGAATTATTGAGTCCAAAGCACGCATGAGAAACTCAGATCTGACTTCTCATAAAGTATCACCTTTGTGAAGCCAGCGAGAGGTGGGTATCAATTCCTACACAATTATAACTTTTTATGAAGAGTTGTGCGTGTGTTATGTGTGTTAAGGGCATGTGTTATGTGTGTCTTAGTTACTTTTCCGTTGCTGTGACTCAATACCTGACACACACAAATTTAGGAAAGGAAAGGTTTATTTTAGCTCACAGTTTCAGATGGTCACAGCCCATTCAGGGGCGGCCAGCAGCAATTGAAGTACATGGCAGAGAGAGAGGTGGAGGCGGCTTCTCACGACACCACACACGGGCAGGCAAGTGAGACTAATCGAGAGTAGTCCAAGTCCCAGCCTTAGTCTCTCCTGCATCTGGGAATCAAAGGTGTGGCCACTACACACCTTAGTCTTAACTCACACGCCTTTAGTCTTAACTCACAAGCCTTTAGTTTTAACTCACACGCCTTTAGTCTTAACTCACACGCCTCTAATCCCAGCAACTGCAATCCACCCCTCCAGGCCAGACCCCAATCCACCAACATTACATGGCTCCATAGACAATCCATAACATTAAATACATGAGCCTTTTGGGAGACACTCCAGATCCTAACCACAACAATGTGTTCATGTGCTGGTCTGAATTGATACAACCTCTTTATCTTCTTTTCTTAGGTACTTTAATTATTATCTATACACATCGTTTGTTTTTGAGTGTGTACTTCAAAACTTGAGGTCCTACAACCGAGTATATGATCAACAAGGAATCTTTCCTCACTGCTCTTAGATCCAGGCCTTCAAGTTCTTCTCTCTGGAAAGTTACACTGTCAGTAGTTACTCATATATTCATAGAGAGACATTTCGCACACAGATCTTAAACTCTAAGTATCTTATGCACATTATTTTGTTTGTCGTCTTTTTCTTTTCTTACTCGATGGCATCTCTTGGGACACATAAACAGCTGTGTTGCTACACAGTGTCCTTTTATGTTCACGGGCATTGGCTGTGTCCTCTTTTGCTATAATAAAGATAAGTGCATTGCATCTCCTTGTACCTGTCTGTGGACACCAATACCCATTTTCTGGGGTCCACAGTCTTGCAGGTGAGATTTCCATCCGCACTTGCACTTTCAATTTGATTAGAAATTTATATCCAATGGTTCTGTGCATTCCATCAGTGCCCTTAAACTAGAACTTTTTGGCCCCTTTCCTCCCTTGTGAATGACCTGAACCCAAAAGGTCCTTCTTCCCTGTTGCGGTTCCCTAATCTACAAGATCATGTTTTCGGTGATCAAAATGCCATTCTCAAGGAGAGGTTGAAAACATTATTTGCGCCTGCCATCCCGAAGCCGTGAGTGTGCGAGGGTCTGGGGTACAGTCTTTCCAAACTGCTCATGGTTCACGCACGGCAACAAGATCGTGTCTGCAGCCAGTTCTTCTTGAAGGATCGCAGCCCTCACCCCCACCTCATGGGCTTCTCCAATGGATGAGTTGAAAAGATGAGTTTGATTGCTTTAAAAAATTCATTAGCTCAATTCGGGGGCGGGGGGGTCCTGCTGTTTGATTGGGAGTATGTCAGCGTGTAGAGCCTGCCGGCTGCAATCTCACCATGCAGACTGGAAGTTGTGGGGTGTGTTTATCGGCAGGAAGCAGCTCTGAGAGCGGAAGAGGAGTGAGAGTGGATAGATAGATGTGGGAATTAGAGGAAAGGAAGCCACGGGAGAAATGTCTTCTTTTAAAGACAGACAAGGCAGAATTCTTCTGCCCCTGTTTTTGGAATGCCAACTGGAACTTCAATGGGAAGTTGAGCTGCTTCTGCCAGATCTGCTCGGCAGCCACCATCATGGAGATCCTGGCGGTGCAGCGTGTTGCCTGAGCTCGCAGGCCTCGTGGAGGAATTTGTTAGTACCATCTTCTCAGAAAGCTTGAAGATTTGTGTGACTGAGAGGACACCTTGTGAGGACCACCCCATAGCACTGGAGGTCACAAATATAACTGACCTGGCAAATATATTCTCTGAGTTCCCAGAACTAATAGAGAAAGACGCTATGGCTAAATATGTGTGTCGTTGTATCCAGTGTAGTTCCCCGAGTTCTGGAATTGTATCTACCTCTAACCAGTAGGCAGTTAGTAAGCAGCCACTGAAAAAAGAGAAAACTTAATAGTGCATGGAGTTCATGATATATTAGAATTTTTCTCCTGGGTTGAGACTTGATTTTAACTCACAGCCATTTGATAAGCATCTTCGCAGAGCAGCGAGGGAGCTTAGGATGTGGTAGAGCGCCTACTCATGTGAGTGTCTTTTCAGAAATTTGGATTTCTTTGCTGATAATGGAGACGATCTAAAGGGACAATAAGAAAATATTTGCTCCTGCCTTTATAAAAAATAGCCTCTTTTAAAATTTTGGAATAATTTCGGACCTTCAGAAAAGCTCCCAAGTTTGTACAGAGAATTTCATAAGACAGTGGTGATAGCAGCAGGAGAAGTTAAACAAAGAAGAGAGCCCTTACGCTGTGCCCAGCACTTTTCTGCAATCTTCCTCCGTGATAATTTATATGACTGCTTCCGTACCCCGAGAGGCACGGTTGTCCCCTTTTTACAGGCAAGACAGTTGAGGCAGTTGGCTAGTCTCTGACATGGGAGTTACCTTGCTCCAGATTATTGTTTTTTTCGCCATTACTTTCTACACAATAATGATCATCGTAGTCATCTTTAGCTGAGGATGTGTTCAAGAACTGGCCTCAAGGTTTTACCTGGATTATGTCTAAACCTTCCACCAGATTCAGAGAGGTGGAGTGAAGAGCACTGGTTTGGTTGTCTGGCTGAAGCCAAAACTACTTGGCCAAAGCTTTTATGTGAGGGGGAGAGTTTTGGCTGTGTGTGTGTTTGTGTGTATGTGTGACAGGGAGAGGAAGAAGGAAAAAGAGAGAGAGAAAGAGAAAGAGAGAGAGAGAGAGATTCTATTGGTTTCTGTCCTAGGTCCCCCCCCCCCCCCCCCATGTATTTAGACAGATCTGCTGTGCAGCGGGTCGTTGGTGTCAGCCCCTCATCTCCCTCCCAGCAGCACCAGAGACTCAAGGCGTGATCAGTACAGGAACAATCAGGAGTGCTTTAAGACTGAGGGTCAAAAAAAGATGATGCTCTTGCAATTAAGCAGCAAACACATGCCTTGGGGACTCTAAAAGGCTAAGTGTTTTCTGCCCTAGATCTTGCAGATATTGGATGAGGAGGAAGTCAGTATAAAGTTAAGTTTTAAACTATGGGGTTGGATTTGGGGAAGGAGAATGCTCAAGGCAGCAGGGCAAGGGATCTCGGGAAAGGGGCAAGCTAGAACGAAGTTTCCAGTCAGCCTCTTTGCCTCTTGCCATTCTTACTTCCTGGAATGTTTCCCCCTCCTCTCTTCCACCCCTGTGCCCTTGCTCTTCTGTCTCGGCCCACATGTCTCCTCCTCCCCTTGCTGATAGGTTTTGGGGAATTCTTTCCAGATATTTAATGTGATTGTAAACTCCACAAGGTTGGGATTTCTGTTTTGTTTGACTCTGGGACAGTGCTAGGCACACAGTGGGGCCTTATTGAATGTTTGTCAAATGAATGACATCTGTTTGTCATCCTGTCTGTTTCATGTTGTTAATTATGTCTGTTAAGGAACTTAGAAGTGGGTGTCTCTGTGAGTGCTTGTCTGTCTCTTTGTGGGTGGTCAGATCTCCTCACAAATCACAAGCTTTATGAGGGCAGGGAGTATGTCTGTCTCATTCACCACACGGTGCCCGGGACAGGCCTTTGCTTAACGTGAGGGCAGAAGACTTGGGTTCAGCTGGGTGATGTTTAGGAGTTACCGAGCCTCTCTGTGCCTGAGCATCCACAGATATGTTCAAATAGATAATCATAGCACCTCTCTCATGATGTCATTGAAGCAACTAAAGTTAGTGTTGGTTGAAATGCTCAGAAAAGTCCCTGGCATAAAATACATACTTCATAAATGTCAGTTATTGTTAGTGCTTGAAAATATTTGCGAGTTAAGGATTGGGAGATCTTTCCATGAAATACGCTTTTCCTCTGAGTGTTAAAATCTCTTCTAAGAAAGGAGTAAGGACAGATGGAGATGGCCCAAGGGGTCCTTAACACCAGGCTGTTTGCTTTCTCTCTACTTTCATTCCCTCTAATCTCTTGGAAAAGGCCAGTTTCTAGCATGCTCGTGTTTCTTCTCTTCACCGCTAGGTACATTTCTGTCTTTGCATTGGCCCTGCTTTTAAATAAACAGCGCAGCTCAGAACGTCATCCCTGCTGGGGTGTGGGATCGACCTCTTCCATTTAGAGAAGCGGCTCCCCTGGAATGCAGCTGGCAGGGCTGCCAGGCTGAGGCGAGGACTCAGCACAGCCAGGAATGCACTTTGCAGCTAACTGGAGTTGGTTCTTGGGTGGATGAAATCTCTTCTCATTTATGGCCGTTTAAAATATTCTACAAACATGCATCCTCCTAGTTGTAACTCCAAACTGTACAACACATTACGGCGTGCGGTATCTTGCAGAGAAAGTCTTTTTTTTCCCCCCCTGTGGTAGATGTTTTGTTCTCCAGTGCTCCCTACCCCCAGCCTGAGCGGGAGATTTCTAAGTTAGCAGGATCAATTTTGGATAAACAAGGTGTAATTCTTTGGTACAACTATGTCCCAAGAATTGCATGGCATAAACTTACATTAAAATGTTATTAGTCATTTCGATGAAATTCACATTTAACTGGGTGTCCTGTGATTTTTATTTACTCAATTTGACGTCCCCAGAACTTCTCCTTTGGTCTGTTTTGTGTATTTTCTTCTGGCATTTTTATTTTTAAAATATGTGCAACCTATGGATACCTTGACAATCTATTCTTAGTGGGATCCTTTGCACCTAAAGTAGGGCTGGGCACATCGCTGGTGCCCTGTTAATATTGATTAAGTGAATTGTTGAGTATGTCCCAACCCATTTTTCTTTACACAGTTGGGAATCTGTTCCAATACCATTTCACATTTCCCTTTTTGTTTTCATGGTATCTCCTGAGGTTGCTACAAGGAGCTGCCTCGTGTGTTAATAAGGGCTTTATAGCCTTTCTTTTTTCTATGAAGGCATGGTAATTTAACAAGTCCCGCAGTGTAGAACGTTGGTGATGTTAAGAGTCTTTTGCTAATAAAAACAATGTGATAATACATTTGTCTGTGTATTTACCTCTGTGGGTTTGGATACGTGTACACGGAATCATTTGAAATGTGTTTTAAAATGTGGATTGATTGGTTAATTACTTTCCATAGAGTCTGTTGACACATCTCTCAGATGGCTTGTCCTGTGTATCTTCAACAAGACAGAATATTGTCGTTTTTTTTTTTCATTTTACCAAATTAATCCGCAAATTCAGTCTGATGTCTCTCTGTCATTCTAACTTGCAATTTTTTTATTGTAAGAGAAAATTTTCATATTCTGTGTTACTTTCTTTGTGAACTTTTTTCTTGCGTAGGAGAATTTTTTTATGTTTTTTGTCTCTTATCTATTTTCTGTTTTCTTATTGATTTTACAGGTTTTTTTAATTTATGAAAGGGCATGCTTTTTAGACTGGAATATGTTTTATACACGATAGCACATAAATTGGTTTTTAACTTAAAAATTGATTGATTAGGGATTTTTTTACTTTCTAGATATTTAAAATTTCTTATTTCTTAAATAGTCAAATATATGAGTTTTTCACACATTTTATATTTTTTATATTGCTTAGACAGCCCTCCTCCTCAATGAGATTATAGAGCAATTCTCCCATATTTTGCTACTTTAACTCTTTTTCTTTTTGGATTTAAATCTTTAATCCATCTGGAATTTATTTTGATTTTAGGAGGGAGGTGACGATCTAGCTTTATTTTTTTACCAGATGGCCAGCCAGTTGTCCCAATACCATTTATTGAATAATCCATCGCTTCCCACAGAATTGAAATGCCGCCTTTATCATATATTAAATTGTGGAGGAGGGATTTTGTATTCATTTTCTAAGAGTTTCTAGAATCAGCCAGGCAGCAGGGATTTTGGAGGGTCTCGGCTGAATAGACGCAGTGATCTTGACCTTGAAGAAACGCTCTGCATAAGGGTTAGTGTCTGGAGCTGGGGGGATCGAGTTGGAGCAAGACGTACGGCTTCAACACCATGGCCACTTGGAGCACTAGAGGTCTTTGCTGGGGGCTCTGCTGTGTGCTCTAGGATGTTCAGCACCATCCTTACCTCCTGCCCTCTGGGCGCCTCTGTCCTTGTCACTGTCACTGTCTTTGCCTCGAATTGGGATAATCAAAAATATCTCCAGATGTTGCCAGATGTCCCCTGGGTGGGACAAGAGTCATCTTTGATTGAGAACCAGTGCACTGTCCGGCCTGTACTGGACCGCTCTTTGATTAGATTCGTAACAGGCCCTTTCTTTATCTGATTTCTGCTGTCAGGGATATCAAGGCCTCTGCATGCCCGAGAGCCAGGAAGGGAGCTACTTTTTCATCTCAGAGTTGAGATGTCCCAGATGTGCTATAAGTGTGGAGCCTGTGGGAGGGGCCATGGAAGCCACGCAGGTTGCTTCAGGAAGGGCAGAGGTTCTCACCCAGTCTACTGGAGAATCTTCTAAATCTCTCTGGGTCCCAACCTGAGTGATTCCTGCTACAAGCCACATCCTCAGGGAAAGGGACCTCGCCTGGCCATGGAGGCAGGAGAGGTGCCTCTGAGAACCTGAGACGGCAGAATTTTTAGGGTTTCAGTGTCTCATTTTATTCCTTTAGGAGTAACAGAGTCTCTGGGCTTATCTTTGGGAGCAGCAGGAAGTGTATGTGTGTAGGAGATTGGAGCCAGCAAGTGGGGGAGAGAAAGTCTGTATAGATTAGGTAGGTGTGGGAGTGGGATTGGAGAGGAAAGAGAAGCAGGCCATGTCCCTGGGGTCTTTGGGAAGGAAGAAAAGACCAGGGAAACGGATGAAGCGAAGGCATCAGAGATTAGCTGCTGGGAGCTGGGGCTGGGCTTCTCCACGGCCACACTGCAGAGAAGACGTAGGTATTGGTGAGTGGGATGGGGGAGGACAAGAGGGAGTTGAGGCAGGAGAGGGAAGATTGGGAAGTTGTTCCAGTGGGTTAACTGGATTTTATAAGGCACAGAGAGCATGTGAGAGGGCATCTCTAGCAGGTGAACAGCTTTTTGCAGAAGCATCTGCATGGAACACATGGAACCAACTGAGTCCTCACCAGGTGTGGCCGTGACACAGGATGCCAGCTAAGATGAAGCCGGAACTCAGGAACGTCAAGGGAGCCTTGCTAAGGGCTTGGTCTATCCCTTGATTTGAAAGCACTTCTGACCTATCAATACTGGAAGCACATCAGCTGGAGGGGAGCGGAAAGAGGGCAGTGAGCAGAAGCGCAGTGCCACCCACCTAGTGACTGCCTGAGTGAACCCCGTCTACTTTCTCCTGCCCATCCTCAGTGAGCTCCCCTCCCCCCACCAGAATAGGAGCTCTGGAAGGTGGGGTTTGCTCACAGGTCCTGGCACATTCCTGGTGCTCCGTGACTATTGGCAGAATGAACTGCAAACCTTAGGTAGCTGGCACTGTTCACTTTGTAGCTCAAGGTCTGCCTTCCTGTCATTTGATACATTTCAGAGACACAGGTTTTCATGGGTGCAAGCCACCACACTGTACATGGGCATATTTCACTCAACCAACCCCTTCTCATGCTTTAGGGTTTTTCTTTTACTTCGCCCTATACTGGTCTGTTTGGACTGCTGTAACAGAATACCATAGATTGAGTGGCTGTGATAACAGATGGTCTTTTTCTTACAGTTTTGGAGGTTGAAGTATGAGATCCGAGCACCGGCATGGTTGGGTTCCTGGTGGGGGCTCCTTTCCTTGATCTTAAATGGCCACCTTCTTGTTGAATCGTGACTGAGAGGGAAGAAGCCGGCTCTTTTGTGTTGCTAATCCCATTTGGGAAGCCTCCATCCTTGTGACCCAATTGCCTCCCAAAGCCCCCACCCCCAAATACAGTCACATTGAGAATTAGGCTTAAATATCTGGAGGTGGGGAGAAGGGACACATTCAGTCCAGCAGCCACAGCAACAGCAGTGCTGCCGTGGGTGAGAGTGTGAAACTTTGCCTCACTTTTTGTTCTTCTCTCTTCCAGCACATCCTGGGCATCCTGTCAGTGTCACTGTCCTCATTACCTGTACCTCTTCCACTCCAAGTCCTCTCCTGTCTCCCTACTTCTCTGTGCCTTGAGCCCACGTGTTGTTGTTGTAAGGGTTAAATGATGTCACCTGAACAGAAAGTCAAGCACAATGATTGGCATGAAGATGGTAGTACACAACGTTGGTGTCAGCCTTTGCAGTAGGGTTTCCCCAGTGCCAGGTAGATACAGGTGGGATTTGGGATGGGGGTGAGGCTGTTACGGAAGACCTGACACTAATGGACATTAGATTACAGCATGGGAAACATTCTTGTTCATATTCTCTTTAAATCCTTTTAATTGGGACAAAGAGAATGTTGTGTGCCTCGACGATTCTCTAAACTAGACATGATAGCATTTACCTGTAATCCCAACACCCTGGGTGGCTGAGGCAGGACTGCAAGTTCAAGCCCAGCCTTAGGGGCAACTAAATGACTTAGCAGAACTCTGTCTCAAAATGAAAAATAAAAAAGGCCAGGACTGTAGGTCAGTTCAGAGACCCTGGTTTCAATCCCAAGTAACAGAAAAGAACGGAACAAAAATGTTTTCTAACATGCCAAGCCCTGTTCTAACCAAGAAAAGGCCTTAGACTCAGGATGTCAGGCAGGCAATGACATCAAGTCACAGTGAACATCATTTTGGTTTTGTTATATTTATTTTTGTAATAAAGTTTTAGTTAAGTTCAGAGGTATGGACTTTTTAATCCATTTCCTTAATATAATTTTTATAGAGCTAAAATTCACATAACACAAAATCCACCACTTAAAATGTACCATTTGGTAGTTTTTAATAGTGTGCGACATCGCTTCTAATTTCATGACATTCTCTTTGCATTTCAAAGAAACCCATCATTTTTCTTTTCTCACCAGCCCTGAATACCCCTAGTCTCCTTCCTGTCTCTATAAATTTGTCTTCTTTGGACATTTCATATAGGTGAGACCATACAATAAATAGTCCTTTGTGACTGACTTTTACTGGCTTCTTAGAACAATGTTTTCAAAATTTGAGCATGTGACAGCGTATATCGGCACAAGATTCCTTCATGTGACTGGATGATATTCCACTGTGTGGACAGAGTTCACTTTGCTTGTCATTCATTAATTGGTAGGCATGTGGGTTACTTCCATCTCTTGGCTGTTATGAATAGCCATGAACATACGTACCAAGTCCTTGTATGATTGTATGTTTCAGCTCTCTTAGGTATTGGCCTAATCGCTTTCCTCATCACTGAGACGACATACCCAACATCCACAACTTACAGGAAGAGAGATCTATCTGGGCTCACAGTTTTTAGAGATCTGAGTTTATGGATGGCCAGTTGACTCCGAGGCAAAACCACCAGTGGCAGCAGGGCCTCAGCAGAAGGACAGCTGCTCGTCCCGTGGCTGCCAGGAAATAGAGAGCAAAGGGAGCAGCCAGGGTTGGAGATAGAACACTTCCGGGTCATGATTCCAGTGATTCATCTTCCCAACCTGGCCCCGCCTCCTAGAAACACATGACCTCACCAACGGATTAATCCCCTGATGAGTTTAGTGCCTCTGTGATTTAATCACTTTCCAAACACATGAGACTTTGGGGGGACGTTTTTAGATTTAAATCTTCCTCAGAGTGGAATTTCTAGGTCATAAATAGCTCCACGGTTAAATCTTCAGGCTATTTTTTTTTTAAAGGAAATAATGTTAAATAATACTATGCTGCTGCTGATGTGATGGATGGCACGAAGGTGCCCGGCAGTGGTGGAAGAATGAGAGTCTCCGTAAATACTCTGTCCCACCGCCCATTGGCTGGTTCTCACCCATCTTTCCCGCTTTCTGTCCCTCCGTTTCTGTCCCCGGAGCCTCCGTGCTGCCAAGCAAGCCTCTCATCGTTTTCCAGGGGCTGTCCTTCCTCACAGACTCATCTCTGTGCTGTGTCCCCTTGCGTCCCTCAGGGAGCTCAACTTCTCAGGGACCTTCTTCCTTTTGTTTAGAATCTACTGTTTCATCCTTAAATTCCCACCTCATTCATGGCCCTGTTGGCAATTCTTTGTCCTTCTGCTACAGGCTGTTTGATGGCAGATTGTCTGGTTAAGTGAACTATTCAATTCATGGTGTCCCCTCAGCTGGTAGACGCTGGGTGACTTGCCTTGCCTTCATTTCTTGCCTCCAGTATTGGGCCAGCCCAGTGTCCTGGTTCTAACCTTGTTGACCATAGCTTTTGGCCGGTGGTTTACCCTCCAGTTATTTCTAGCTGTTCAGAAGTAGTTGTCGGAAGCTTTTGTGTCCTGGAGAGTAAGCGTGGTGTTTGTGCTACTGAAGCTTTTTTGGGTTGCAAGTCTAAGAGCTCACAGACACTGCTTATTTTCAGAGAGAAGGTCAGTCTGGAAGAAGGGAGAGAAGAAACTGGAAACTGGAGCAGTGATCTCTCTGTCTCTCATGTCTTTTTTTTCAGTCTGTATTTATTATTATTGCCTCTGAACACACCTGCTTTCTTTGTTTACTTTTTTTTTTTTCCCCTTTGTGGCACTGGGGATGGGACCCAGGGCCTTCACACTGAGCTACATCTCCAGCTCATTTTCTATTTTTGATTTTGAGATAGGGTCTTGTTAAGTCCCCAAGTTGCCCAGACTGAGCCTTAACTTGCAGTCCTCCTGACTCAGCCTACCAGAGTGCTTGGATTCTGGGCCTGTACCACTGGACCCATCTCTTTCCTTGTTCCTTTTCTCTACATAAAGCACGGAAGGTGGCTTCCACTGCGCCCTAGTGCAAGTCCACTTGAATCACAGCGGCCACTCTAAAGTCCGCAAAAGACTGACTGGCCCAGCTTAAGTCTGGTAGCCAATGAATTGGAGTAATGGGTGAGGTCACATGGCAGTCAATGTAGAGATGGTGGGATGTCGAGCCTTTCGGTGATGTCCATTCCTGCAGGAGGGTGAGATCTGTGAGTATCAGCTTCCCCCACTTCCCAAGGCTGGAGACAAGGACATAAGCTAGTCACTTGTGAGTGTGGGAGAAGACAGCAATGTGACAAAAACAGTTAACATCAGATTTGTTAACCTTGAAAGCTCTAAATAGTGATGTCTTCGGAGAGGAAAAATCAGCATGAAGCAGCCAGTCTGATCCGTTTCTGCGGCAGGAAGCTCTTGGAGCTTTTCTGTGGGGGAAGGTTTGGAACATCTCTTTCCCTTTTCTGTCTCAGAATTCCTCCTCAGGCAATATTTGGCTTTGTGCCCTGCAAAAGGAAAAAGGAAATTTTGCTTCCTGCTTCTGGGGGCTGTTGTCACTTTTCTGGGCTTCCCCCAGATTCCCTTCGTGCCGTCAGCTTCGGGGCAGAGAATGACCTCTCTCGCTCTCCATTTGTGTCATAGCAGTGAGAATGTGTCCATGTGTGGTGACACTCCCAAGATTTTAAGCCTCTGTTGCTTCATCTAATGCAGCCCACCGCTGGCATCACTCATTAGCATCCCAGAAGATGCTAAGCCAAGTCGCAAGGCACTGTTTGAGTTGGATGCTTGGCAAGATGCGGGAGAGGCAGGATGGTGAGGTTACCAAGACTTTGGCTCTGGGTGGAGCCGTGGTACTAAATCTTGACAGCAACACTGGCTTGGGCAAATCCTTTCGTGCACCAGTGCCTTATTTTCCTTATGCTTAAGTGGGTTGGCAGTTGTACCCACCTTGCAGGGCTATCGGAAGGTTTAATGAGTTAAGGTAGTGCAGGCCTGAGAACATCAAGCCCTTGATACATGTTGACCATGACTTGTTTACTGGGTTCGTTTTGATGCTTTTGATGCTGCTTGGCCTAAGCAAAGGGAGCAGGAGCGGGTCGGTAACGTCGGGCTCATCCATCTCTGCCGTGGGCCACATTGGTGATGTTCTCCAGCTCCAATCTTTTGCAGATATTTTTCTTGAGGACCATTTGGCAGGGCAGGTGGTGGCCAGGCCAACTCATATCAGACGATCTTGAGTCTCTCTCTGGCTCTGTGTGTCTGTGTATCTGTCTCTTTCTCTTGTTGTGGTACCAGGATTCAAACCCAGGGCCTTCCCATGTGTTGGATCCCCAGCCCTTTTTTAATTTCATTTTTTGAAATCTGGTCTGAGTCACTAAGTTGCCCAGATTAAGCTTGAATTTGAGATTTTCCTGACTCAGCCTCCCAGGGTGCTGGCTTCTTTTCTTCATCTCATTTGCCTTTAACAAGATGGACGGGAACCATGAAACCCCTCTGGCTGGCCTTCTTCTGGCTGTGACATTCACCAGAAACCCATTTTTGTGCCTGTTTGCTTTGTGTTAGAAACCAGCAGGTGTGGTTCCAGCCTTCCCCTACCCCTCCTGTTAGCTCAGATCTCTGGGGACTCCTCAGACTAATGCAGTTTTAATGAATACACATTACTGTTTACATGGCTGAAGAGAGAGTCTGGCTGCTTATTTCAAGCCGAGGTTTATAGCTCTGCCTTTTAAAATCCTGTCTCCTGTGCTGTGCTTCTGGTTTGAGGGATGATTCCTCTGCAGCTCTTCTGCTGTCCCTCCAAATAAGGTGTTCCCTGTGAGGTCCGGTGGCAACTTCAGGCCACTACCTTGCCTGGGAAGGAGACAGCGGTGTGGAGCAGAAACGTAAAGATGGATTCTCTTTTAATTTCTTTTTAGTAGAACTGAGAATTGAACCTTTATTTTGAGCTACATCTCTGGTCCCGTTATTATTATTATTTTATTTTTGAGACAGACCTTTGCTAAGTTGCTAAATTGCTGAGACTGAGCTCAAACTTGGTAATCTCCTGCCTCAGATTCTCGGAGTGCTGGGATGACAGGTGTGCACTCTCACATCTGGTTCAAAATCTATTTGATTTCATTTTCACTCATTTTTATTAGCACATCTGTGCGATACACTGTGGTTCCACTGAGCTTGAGAATTTTGTGCATTGTGTATCATGTCAGCTTCACAATCCTTAAAATGTATTTTAAAAAGCTCAGGTTTACCTATTACTGAAAAATTGGAAAATGAGGATACACAAAGAGAAAGGAAACAAAAATCACCCATAATTGCACTAAAGGAAAAACAACAATGACAATAGCCCTTATCATTTTGGTGTACGTTGTTGCAGATTTTAACCCCTATGTATATGCATTATAAAATAAAATTAGAAATCCATTCTTCTCCCATCTGCGCCTGGCACCCCACAATTAGTGTGCGAGGAACCCAGTCAGGAAATATAGATCTGTAATGGCTTTTCCTAAACATCATTGTATTCTAATTATATGGCTGTATCTTTGTTCTCATTTCTAGAAGGCTTTAATTGTATTAAATTTTGAGTAGTTATGTGTACTCATGTTCAAGATTAAAGAGCTTCAAGAGGGACTACCGTGTAAAGCCTCTCTCGTGCCTTGGCCTTAGCCATTCAATTTACTTTTCTAGAGGCAACCAATACTGTTGATTTCCTGTGTTTGCCTCTGGAAATAGGCTATAAAATACATGCAAATGTAATTGATTTTTCTCTTCCTCCACATACTCCTTCATATGTTAGCTTACCTTGATTTCTTTTCACTTAGCAATATATCTTAGTGTTCTATATCAAAAAACAGCAAATATCCTTATTCTGATTTCTGCTGCATCATGATCCAGGGTGTGGTATGTTTTAGAAATCAGAAGCTATTGACTCAGAAACCTTTTCTGCAGTTATGTCCAAACTTCTTTTCTACATGGAATGACCAGGAGGAGCTGAAAAAAAGCTGCTCACTCAGAGATTAGGAGGGACTGCAGGTCTAGATTATGAATGAGATTGGCCTTGACAGACAGGCTGAATGACAGAGACAGAGCTGGTGGGCCACATGCCAGGAGGTAGTTGCAAGCAAAAGGCTGCCATTTGTGACTTCTCCGTGGGTGTCCAGATGGACCACACTTAACACAGAGGCCCTACCCTTCATTTATACGCTCGAGGAAAGGTTGCATCACAGGCCCAGAGAGAGGAGCAGATGTTTCTGAGGCTGTCTGGCAAGACACATCAGAAGGTGCTAGAAGGTATGTGATCTCCTACAGTTGATCAAAATCAAGAAAGATTTCTGGATCTGCCTTGAATTCCCTTCAAGTTGACAATACTTCCACCTTCACGTGATAAAGGATTAATCAGATAATTTCACATCAGATTTCTTTGTATTCCTTGGTGATGTTAAGTCATGAGCCCAGAATGCTTTGAGGGAACACTTCAGATTAGTAGAATGAAGAGGAAGTATGAAGTCTTAATGAAATGAGGTTTATTACCAAGAATAGCAGAAGAATGTCTAGGACCAAGAGGGAGTAGTTTGGTATCAGAAAATGAACATTGTGAATCTCTAAACAAGAGAGGCATTCTGACTTGGGAACAGGGGATTTTGTGGTCCTTGGAGGGATGGAAAGGAGCCACCGAGGATATAAGTGGAACTGGGATGGTGGTGATGGAGAAACTAAGACATAGGAAATAATCCACTGTCATTGGTGAATTGGATGAGGTCCACTTGGGGACACTTATCTTTTCTCTAAGTTTCAGTCAACTTTGTGTAACCAGGTATTTATTATTAGTTAGAATCAGATGCAAAAATAAAGGTTTGATCTTCCATAGTATTTCCTGTTTTGTGAAAGGTAAAGTGAGAAAATATCCAGCTAAACTTAACTATCAAGTCATTGAAAAATACTACCTTAACTTATGATTGGGTCATATGGGACTAAAAATTACAATTGCAGAGAGGCTATACATGAAGAAAAATAGAGTACTATATCTGAAAACTGAGATCAGCCAATGCTATGCTTAGAGGGTTGTTTACAGCCTTCATACTTTTATTATTTAGGGTTCATGATGCTTTGCTTTGAACATAGGTTGACTATCATAATAACTGATTCTAATGACCCTGACATAGCTCAAAAACATTCCTGGCATCCATTTTTAGAAATTTTACTCAAATCCAGTTTTCTTTATTAAATCTTCTAAAATGGTTTTGAAGATGAAGCTTCCATGTTATTGTTTAAATTCACATGTTTTTAGAGACACATAGCTGTCTTATTTATCGACTATATTTTGAACCTTGGATTACCATGTAAAGAATATAAAACTTTAAGGAACCAAAGGAACAATATTTTTATGAATTTTGAAATGTTTCCTATCATGCATCCAAAGTCAAATTAAGTTGAACAACTTACAAATGATATTTGGGAAGAAACTTCTAATACTTTAGTACATGTGTGAGAGCAGCAATAGAAGAATCTGGAAAGTAATGTTCAGAATTTCCTATTTCCTAGAATCTGACAAAAATAGAGTTCTTAATTCTGTTATCATCACCAACATGTTATATTTCAGTAGGTTTTATGTAAGTATAAGCAACCTATCATCATTGCAGAGATCAGAGAGAAGAATCAAAATGAAAATAAGGCAGACAAGTGTAGGTAAGCTAGAACTTCTACTCAGGTTCTTTGATCTTCTTGCCTCAGCGGGCAGTTTTCTTGCAATGGTCACAGGATGGTTGTAGTATCTCCGGTATTTGGTCTACATTCCAGAACTCTCTTTCTTGCAAGGCGTTGCCCTTTTTACTTGAGAAAAGAATGAATGTGCTTCCCTATGAATCCATCTGTATGGTACTGGCCTGAAGGTGAGACTGAACATTAGAAGCTTTATTTTAATAATCTGGGAACATTCTAGTGAATTATAACTGAGTAGTGGTGAAGCCTTGTTGGTAAGAAGGAAATGTTTGTGAGGGATGAACACTGGATTTGCAAACTAAAAAAATTTGCTGCAGAAGAACTTCCCGCTAGTCTTCATCATTGTGACAAACTTGTTTCCTTTCCAGCATTTTTCAGTGTAGTGGGATTTTGTAGCCACAGCTCCCATTTCTTTTTACTAGCCAATTGTGTTTTCTTCGGCTGACCGGGATTGTGTCCAATTTGTAACATGTAATAATGAATACTTAAGTGAATAAATATACAAAAAATTTTTTTCTGTGTCCTTTTCTTCCTGGGAGTGGTCTAGTATCAACCACTGGGATGGATTTTGCCGACTCTAGACTTTTTTTTTTTTCATTTAAAATCTCTGGCTGAAAGAGAAGGAAAAGTTTAGATCTTTAGAAATTTTCTTTGTCAGTTGTGTTCACTTTCTGTCATGGTGACGAAATACTGAATGAAGTCGCTTAAAGGAGGAAAATTCATTTGAGCTCATAGTTTCAGAGGCTTTAGTCCATGGTTGGGTGACTGTTGTTTTTGGGCTTGAGATGAGGCAGATCACCATGGCAGGAGCACATGGAGGAAGAGGCCTGGTTACCTCATGGCACCTAAAGAAAAGGAGAAACAAGAAGGGAGTGGGGCCCAGAAATTTTTTTCAAGCACTTGACCCCAGTGACCTAGCTTCCTCCCATAAAGCTCCTCAGTAGTACCACTGGCTGGTGATCAGATTTTTAACACATGAGCTTTGGGGGGCCATTTAAGATCCACACTCTGACAGCAGCTTGGATACCCAGAAGTGGCAGGGATAGAGTTATGTCAACAGGAGGGCAGACAGGGCCAGCCTTAGCTTCAGGCTTCTTTTCATTCATCTCTCACTAGTGATCTGTCCCTCCCATCTCCGTAGCTCTGAGATGACTGGCACAGTCAGTCGCTTCTGGCTGGTAGCATATTTTTTTTTGACTCTGACTCTGCTCTGTCTAACGTCTCTCCTTCGCCAATTGCCTTGAAGGTCTACAGAGGCGTTGGTGAGATTTCTGACTTAGTAGTGTTTGGTACGTAGGACACAGGCTCAGAGTGGTGATTTGCTCCCGGTAGCTTGTCTTTAACCTTCCCTCGAGTTTAAGCAAACTTCTCTGCTCCTTAGGTACTTCACATAAGGGAAATTATGTAATATTTGTCTTTTTTCGTGAGTTATTTCACTTAGCGTAATGTCTTCAGGGCACATTCACTTTGTAGCCTGTATCAGAACATCCTTTCTTTTTAAAGCTAGGTCATTCTGCATTGTATATACAGACTACATTTTATCTGTCCATCTGTCAGGGGACAATTGGGTCACTTCCACCTCTTGGCTATTATGAATATTATGCTGCTGTAAATCTGGTTGTACAGAAATCTGTTGAAGACTCAATCCTTCTTGGATGTGGAATTCTTAGATCAGAGAGTAATCAATCCCTTATGAGGGGCCATCATGCTGTGTTGTACAACAGTCATACCAGTTTGTATTCCCACTAACGGTTCCCAGGGATCTCAGTTTTTCCACATCCTCATCAACACTTGCTATTTTCTGTATCTGTTTTTGTTGTTGTTAGTAGCCATCTGATGAGAACAGGGTGGTATCTTGAGGTTTAAATTTACATTTCTGTGATGAGCATCTTTTTATGTGCTTACTGGCATATCTTCTTTGACAAATGTCTGTTCCAGTCAACTTATATGATGCTACGTTATCATGTCTGTATTGATTGAAGCAAGCCAACCAGAATAAATTCTGGCATTTGGACTGATTTTGCAGTCTGCAAATAAATTCTGCCCCCAAATAACCTCCAAGTTGCTACGAGTCAGTGCGAGTATAGTTCTGAAGATAACTTTCTTTTAAAAAGGAAATTCATAAAAGTATTGTGCATCTTCCCTTTTTGACACTAATGGAACAATTTAATGTAATTTCAGAGGGAAGTGAGCCACTGCAAAAACTCCTGTGAGAAAGGAAGGTTCCCCAGCTCCTCTGTCAGGTGGTGTGTGTGTGGGAGCAGAGTGCTGTTCTCTCTCGAGGCTCTTAGAAAGAGGAGCTGGTTTGGTGGCCCCTTGGCGGCCTCTCAGGCCAGCGGTACAGAGCTCAGGGATGGGGAATGGAAGAGGAGGAAGCTGATTCTTCACGAGGCCTGCCGTAATTGGTGAAGCTCTTTAGCAGAAGTGTCAAATTGGACCCCATAGATTCGGTTGTCTTCCACATACAGAATAATGGAGGCATTGCACCTAGTCGCATGGTGACTACGCAGAACACTCTTGGGCTTTGAGTGTTTATGTTTCAGCTTCTTCCTCTTTCAAATGAAGCTACCAATAAGATCCATCACACAGGAATTTTAGTAGGGGTTAAACAAGAAAAGAAAGGTAAACTCTTGGCACCTTGTGGTTGATTATTAAGATGTTGGGGACTTTGTCATTATCTTTGAAGAGACATTCGTGTCCCAAGGAAATAGCCTGGTATTTACAAAATTGTAATATGAAGCGGGAAGAAATAAGGGAAGGTGTTACACGCCTTGCTGTTATGAATATTCCAGGAAATGAGCCATTAACTCCAAAGCATAGTTTTGGTCTGAGCAACAAGGTGGTTTCCTAGAAGAACACATTTGTGTGGGATCTCTCAGGCTCACTTGGGTTCTCATGAGCACAGGCTAAGGCAGGCTGTAGACCAGTATGAACAAAGGCTTACAGGCATCAAAGTTTCTGGTCTTTATTGACCCAAAAGTTTGGTGTTATAGTACGTGAAAGACTGTTGCAAGATATTGAAAATATTGACATTATTAATGTTCAAGTAGACACTGACTGATTAAAATGACATGTTAATATTTATTTGAAGACAAATACACCAGTGTAAAAGGGTTGTGAATTCAAATCCTAAAGAAGCCAGGCGGGAGACCCGAATGAGTGATGTGAGTGGGCATGAAACAGTGGTGGTGCTGGTGATGGTGTTCTAGGTTGAGCTGAAGAGTGGGTGCTTTGTTTAAAGGAGCATCCAATAGTTCTTTTTGTCTTCTTGCAATGTAGGGTCTTCTCCATTTTCAGGAGAAATCAGGAATCTGAGTGTATGCAACATTTTATTAAAGAAAGACAAAAGTGTGGACAAAAAAATACCTCCAGTGATCCCTTAATCCATACTGTATTTGAATTTTTAAAATAATGTATGCAAACTTTGTTTAGAAGACCTCTTAGATCTTTGTGTGATGGCCGTTTGTAAAGAGCTATGATACATTCTGGAAGAGTCAGTATTGAAGGGCATACACTGATGGGGACAGGGGTCATCACAGCACAATATCTGTAGAAACTTCAGTTGTGTTTTTCCTGAATGATGCTATTGCTTTGGACAGCACGTTTTCTAAAAGAAAATAGTCAACTACCCTTCCCCCAGGGCTTTACCTCCCAAAGCTCCTGCCACCAGAACCCAAATCTGCACTTTACTGAAGGACTGGAAGATGTAGTCTGATTGACAGCTCTGGCTACACAGGTGGAACAGTGGCCACATCCATTGGCTGGTTCCCAGGGGGCAGGCATTGTCAAAGTTGACGGGTACGATTTAGACTTTAGCAAATTTGTCCGACGTTAATAGGATCTGCCTGCTCTTTAGACTTTTCATCCCCCCCCTCCCCCGCCCAGCTATCTATGTCTTTTAAGGCTCAGGGTAGCTAGCTAATGCTGACATCAGAATAATAAAATCTTGGTTTGGAAAGAACTTTTAAATTTCTTCCTTCCAACTGTACTTTTTAAGAGGCAGGAATCTTGGATATAGATGACCAAAAACTGAAACTACCTTAATTCAGACGGGAAGTCATTGCTTCATGTAACTGGAAGGCCCAAGGGCATCTGTCTTCAGGTGTAGTCTAATTTTAGGGATTCATTATGTTACTAGAGTATGGTTTCTCTCAGGTTGTCTCTACGTCTTCTGCGTTCTCAGATAGAAGACCCTTTCCTTATCACGGTATGGCAAGATTGCTGTAGAACCTCTACTTAAATTTCCTCTAGGTTCAAGTCTTTGCGCAGAAGGGTACTTCCTTCTTGTCTTGTCTCACTGGCTCTGAATTGGCTCCCAGGTCCCGTGAGAAAGCAATGCTCTGATTGGCCAGCCTTGGCTACACTTAGAGTTTAGGATGGAATTATTGTTACTTGGACAGAATGCACCAAGAGTAGATGGGGAAAGTTCTTCAGAAAGATAACTTGTATTTTTTTTTTTAAGAAAGCTGAACAAATACGCATGGTGTCATGTAATGCTTGAATTCCTTTTGCAGTATGCCACTGTGACTGTCCCGTATTCAGTTACATTCTGTTCTCAAAATGGTATATTTGGGCAGCTTTTCTTACTATCAGCATCTCTCTGGTTTCAGACATTATCTCTAGACCCAGCCATGATCAATATGTTTGGTAAGAGTGAGCACACGAGGGGAGGATTGGTCATTGTGGTCACAAAAGTGACCCAGCCAACAGAAGCATGACGATGTGAAACAATTCCCATACTTCTTGCAAAAAAGAAACCTTTGAAGTTGTTTACCCAGAGCTTTTTCTTTAAGTACCTATCACTGCCAAGCACATAGTTGGTCAATCCAAATCACATGGACTTGGTTTAACTTCAAAAGAGGTGGATTACTCTGTGGTTACAGTGCTTGCCTAGCAAGTGTAAGGCCGTGAGCTTGATTCCTTAGCACCACATAAGTCAAGCTTGGTGGCACACGCCTGTAATCTCAGCACTTGGGAGACTGAGGCAGGAGGATGGCTATGAGTTTGAGGCCAGTCTTGGCTACATAATGAATTCAATACTAGCCTGGACTGTACAGAGAGACCCTGCCTCAAAAACAAAGCACAACTCAAAACAAAAGGGGTAGATAGTATGTACTGCTACATACCTGAGAGGACAGGAGAATTACAGTGCTTGATGGAGTGAGGAGTACATAACCAGACTTCTATATTTCTGTGTTCCTCGCCGATTTCTGTTCTTTCCGGCAACACATACAATTCATTTTCAAGATCCAAACGCAGCCTCAAGTGTTCACCTTTGTTATCTTTGTTCAGTTGCTTCCTAGTTGGTTAAGCTATCCTCTAGACCCTGACTTTAGCCCTCGAATACATCATGGGGACTTCTGTTATATTAATAATAATAATATAGTATATATGTAAAAACTGATAAAGAAAAAAATTCTGTAAATTTTTTTGCCCGACAAAATAAGCATGTGAAGTAATACATATGTTAAATATCTTGACTTAGTCCTTCCACAATGTACCAAATTTTCCATTTTGAGAATGGTGTATGAGTAACTGAATATGGTACAGTCACAGTGGTAGCCTACAAAAGGAATTTAAGCATTACATGACACCATGAGTATTTGTTTAGCTTTCTTTTAAAAAATTACAAGCTGTCTTTCTGAAGAACTTTCTCCTTCTATGACGTGTATTAAAAAGTTATTTTGTGCACTGTAAATACATGTAAGTTTTACCTGGCCATTAATAACAATAAAAAAACTCTATGAAGTCGCCTTAGGCCCTTTCCAGTTGTGCATAGTCTGCTCATTTGACAACCAGACCCAGATTGCGTCATTCTGGACAGGGTAACACTAATGCGCTGGGACTGAGGGGAAGACCCTTGTGGAAGGCACTAGGTAAGAAATAAGCAAAAGCACAAAATCAGTTCATTATGGCTGGAGCAGAATGTCTGCGTTTTTACCGGGTGGGGAGATATGGTTAGGGATGAGATCACAGAAAAGGAAGGTGGGAACTTGACCCAAAAGAGCTTACGTGTCCCACTAAAGGAGTGTAGATTTCGTTCCGAGAGCACAGTCTTCTTTTTTTTTTTTTTAAAGCATTACGTAATTAGATTTGTCTTTTAGAAACCACTCAGGCAGCAATTGAAAGTGAATTTTAAGGTGGCAATGCCGGAGGAAGGACTTGGCTTGGAGGCGGGTTTAGTAATCTAGGCAGGACTTAAGCATGCCTGAGTGGCACTGAGCAAGGGGAGATGGATGGAAGGTTTGAAGGGTGGGGAAGAGAGAGAATGAGGAGTCAGAGGTGACCCCCATGTTTGACTTGATACAAGGAGGGTTGGCGATGTCTTTGACAGACAGGATGTAAGAGGAGCCTGTTTTAGGGAAGGGCTGAGCTCCTCTTAGAGTTGCCTCCTGGACACCCAGATGATATGTGGTCTCCAGACCTGGGCGCTGCGCTCAGCACAGAGGTGCGGAACTTGGCTGTCCATTGTGGGTATTGCAATCATGGAGTGTGATGAGGTTTTCCCACAGGCTCACATGGACTCGGGTGAAGGAGAAGGAGGTCCTAGGCTGGGAAGAAGGACTTTGAAAATATCGCTGAAATGTGTAGAAATGAAAGAGCAGAGTTATTTCAGGAAACGCTCGTTGAGCAAGAAGTTGTGCAAGGCACCGTGGTACCTGTGCGGTGGGAGATCTTCTGATGAGAAGAGCTCAGGCATTGTGTAAGAAAGTGACCTAGGGGCTACGATCAGGGGGCAGAGATGCTATCTATAAATAACGTAAGGGACACTGGACAAGGGATTGGGGTGAGGGCAGAAGAGGAGGGCACTGGGAAGTATGGTGGAGCAGGCACCTCTGCTAGGACTGGAGGGGCTTCCTGATGAAGACATTTCTCTATCTAGTTTTTAAGGAGAGATTTTGTGGGGTGGAACCGGAGTTTTGGAATGGAGAAATGGGAAGGACAGTCTGGTTTAAGCGGGGCAAAGAATGCCCCAGGGGAGTGAATGTTTGAGGGATATTTTCAGGAAAATTCAGTCTTTCATCTGTCTGGCATGGAGGGGACCTGGAAGGCATGAAATGGAAATCCCAGTGGAAAAGAGTAGAAGGGCTTTGAATGCCATGTTGTAGGGTTTAGGGTTACTCGTGCAGAGATAGGGGTTATTGGGCAGTTAGAAAACAGAGACTGGCGTAGCCTCCAGAGCGTACTGCCTCAAAGAAGGAACTCTTGAACCAGACAGACTCAGGTTCAAGTTTGAGCTCTGCCGCTTCCTGGATGTGTGGTCTTTGGAAGATTATTGGCTTCTCTGCTCCTCAATTTTATTGTCCGTCAAATAGAAATGAGATACTTCATAAGGAGTTGTGAGGAATAAAGTGAAATTAGGTCTAGAAAGCCTAGCAGTGTCTGGACTCCAGCCATCCCTCTGCACGTGTTGACATCCTGGCATGGAGGGCATGGAGACTGCCAGACTTACTAACCTCTGTGTCCTCGGAGCCTAGAGTGGTGTTTGGTATGTTGGAAGTTCTCAGGAAATAGTTCTTTGATTAAAAAAAGAAGAAGTGCACTGGTTTCTTTTTAGGAAAGTCCATTTATTTTGGGGAGGGGGGGCGGTGTCTGGAAACATACTTTAGTAAAACCTTAGGGAAAGAGTCAAATTCTACTTCTTTTGGTGTCCTGCAAAATAGCAAAGTTTTTTTTTTTTTTTTTTTTTTGAACAGGGTCTTACTTCCTCCGCAAAATAGGAAAGGGTGAGGTTTGTGGGACCGTCACTCAAAGGAGCACAGGGAGGAGAAAAGAGGTGATGAGGTGGTGGGGGTAGATGTGACTCCCACTATGAAGGCCCCTGGAAATCTTCAGTGACATTTTGCATATGCGATGCTTCTGTTAACCATCTGTTAGAGTCAAAATGGGATTTATGGAGATTTCATGTGATTATTAAACCTCCTAATAATTCTGCTTCCATGGAAAGACAGCTGTCTTCCAGCCAGCTGGCTCTTTGGGTGTGGGACGCTTTCATCTGGGGGAAGATAATGCCTTGAGAAAAGATGTCAGTCACTGAGGGGGATTTTGACGGGTCCAGTCTCCCTAATTCTCTGAGGCAGCCAGACTTTGCATGGATGAGCAGGTGCTCAAGGTGAGTTACTTTTCCTGCTCTCACCTGAATTCACAGAGTTGCTCTTTTCCATGGCATGCCTGCAGATTCTAGGAAAGAAGTTAAATTCAGCTTTCAATATTTTTCTTCCTGGGTTTCTCCTTTCTAGCCTGTTATGTTTCTAAATAAAAGCATTTAATATTGATTATGAGCTTCCTAAGATTATTGTGAATTAACACGTGGAAAACTCTTTCTGCAGTTCCCAACATCAGGACCGTATGATTATTATTATTATTAATTACTGTTATTATTACTGGTTAGCACTGAGTCCGTTTAATTTTCCTAACACTATTGTGTGGTAAATACTATTACGGGGTCACTGTCATGGATGTGGAATCTCAAGCACACAGTGCTGAGGATTTACTCAGGATCACTCTGAAAGCAGACAGGGGAGCCGATTGCCATGGTAACCATTTCTGAGCATCAGTGCCTGAAGATGGACCCAGTCTTGCATCGGCTGGTCCCCAGATCCCTGGGAGTAACTGGTTTGAGAAGTAAAAGAAGCCATCCTTGCTGCAGAGTGCTCATCGGTGGCCAAAGGGTGGTGCTCAGCACAGATGCCCTCGAAGCCTTTACCACCCAGGCTGGGATCTCACCTCTCTTTTGATGCTCCCACTAGATCCCGTGAACTAACCAGAAGGGAGTCTTTTCTCTATCAACTTCAGGAAGGAGCGATTCCATGCTTGTACCAACATTCCAGGACTCATGGTGGGAGCAGGACCATGCTTCTGTTTTTCATGTTTCCAAATTCAGTTTTATTCTCCTCTGAGGAGACCACGAGGCCTCTAGACGAGACAGATGGCAGACAGCTCCAGGAGTTTAAAATAGACTGAGCTCACTTCAGAGGTAGACATGTATGCAGAGTGAGCCGGAAGACAGGGACCACTGTGTGGGAAAGCATTTTGGTAAAGAGGAACCCCGAGAGGCGCTTTGAATGGGAAGATGAGCACGGTCAGGTGGGTATGAGGATGTGAGAAGGGCTCTGGGCAGGAGCCAACCTGAGGCTGGGTGGTGAGGAGGGAGAAAGAAGGTAGCTACCTGGCTAGAGCAGGCTTCCTCCTTCCTCCCCAGCTGTGTTACCAGAGTGCAAGGTCGGGTGGTTGGTTTAGGATGGCTGCTGCCTTTTCATTCCCTGCTTGGTGGATCTTAGAGGTTGATGTTCAAGGACAAGCGTGAAGTTCCTGCAAGCACAGCTCACACAGACCCTTCTAGGATGACTTCAAAGCCTGTGGACTCCTTGCTTTTTGGCAGACAGACCCTGTGGTGGACCCTGGAAGCCGTGTGTGAACTGTACGCACCATCGTTCCTGCCCATTGCCGACTGGACTGGGCTGGCCTCCACCTCATTCTTTTTCAGTGAACTTAGATTTGCCACCTAGAGATGCCAGCTGGCACTTGTGAGGACCAGAATGGACTGATGCTGATTGGAACTATGTGATACACACCAAGAAGCAGGAAGGCTTATCTGCTAGGGGCAGAGAAGTAAAACAGGTCATATGGTCCAGAGAGATGAGAGAGGAGGCTGGTGTTGGTCCTTACGGTCCTACATGGAAGACAGACTGCTGTTTCTGCTCCTGGTTTCTGTGAGATAACTCTTTCTCTACAAGAACAAAGCAAAAGAGGAGAAATAGCACAGCAGTTAAGTGCTTGCCTAGCAAGTGCAAAGGCCTGAGTTTGAGTCCCCAACACCACAGGTGTGGTGGTGCACGCCTATACTCCCAGCAATCAGAATGCTAAGGCAGGAGTGTTGCTGCATGTTCGAGATCAGCCTGGCCTACAAAGTAAGTTCACAACCAACTTGGACTGTAAAGAGAGACCCTGTCTCAAAAAATTTCCTTTCTTTTCTTGAGTTACTTTTAAGTATAATTTTGTTGCTTGCAAATCCTGTTTTTTGAATAAGAGGCTAAGAAGATGAAGGCGGGAAGATGGACTTGGCTCTAAGGGAATAGCCTTGTAATTTCCGGAATTACAGGAGTTATTAAGGCACAAACCTGTTTGTAGGAAGTCTGCTTGGTATATAGGAATTTAGAAATGGGAACACATACTGTAGCTATTGCTCTTAGGTGCTCATTCAACAGCCCTTGTTCTAATTTTTGTTTGGTGGCAGTGATCCCTGGGGACAGTGTGTGAATGATCCAAGAAAATTCTATCTCCCTTTTCAGTGACTGATATAGAGATGGACATGAAACTATTTTTGAAAGAGAATGCTTTCATTCCAGGCCCTTCTTGCCTGGGAGGTTATTAAGTGAGAATGTAATGGTTGGAGCTGTGGCAGCTACATTGTGATCATGAGCTGAGGCCTAGAATTGTAGTGACACCGACTTGGAGGGCTGACTTCTTTTAGTGGTTTGCACCTCCCAGAAATTTTGTTCTTTCAGACTTTTTATCTTGGATCAGATTTATCAATAAGCTCTTTTTATTTAATTTGCGTGTATTGTGGTTGGTTGTTCTGTTAATTGATGTCAAAAGCATTTTGATTGATCCAGTTAAACTTCATGATTTGGAGATTTGGGAGGGAAACGACACAAAGCAGTGTGTACAGTTGAGGACAATAATCTTTGAAAAGAGTGAGTTGACATTTTGTGCAGGAGGAACCTTAGTTCTGTTATAAAAGCTTGGCCCTTTGAACCAATGTCTACCCATCCACCTGCCCATCTACCATCTACTCATCTTTTTAAAAGATTTCTTATGGAACTTTCTTTTTGAGTCTTGGGGAATTCCTGGGTTCTCTTGGTTCTGTCATCTGGGTATACATGCTTTCTTTTTTTCCCATTAGGTCACATGAAGAGAACTGGGATTACATGGTTTTTATGCAGAAATGACAGGCATTCTACCTCAGCTGCTGTCTGGGGACAGTCTGCCTTCCACTATGTCAGGCATTTTTTTTTTTAAAAGAGATGTGCTGATTTTTAGGCAAGGAGGATATAAGTGTTTCTTTAGTTTTTAGGACATTAAAAGCTCTTATTTTTCCTTATTTAATTTCCTGGAGCTT
The DNA here is from genome assembly GCA_004027205.1 of Ctenodactylus gundi. NCBI lineage: Eukaryota > Metazoa > Chordata > Mammalia > Rodentia > Ctenodactylidae > Ctenodactylus > Ctenodactylus gundi. The sequence continues at coordinate 726,082 of PVKB01000402.1, read as the reverse complement.
CTTCCAACATAATCAGGTGTTCAGAGCATCAGGCCTGGCTATATTGGCTAGAAAGGGCCAGGGGATGTCGTCAGAGAAATCTTGTGGTATTCAGAATGCCCGCTTTGGTGCGATCATTGTTATCCAACTAATTTCAGTAGAAAAATATATTTTGGATACTAAGAATTGCTTTTTGTCAATTAGGTGGACTTGTCTTTGTTACAATTATAGTTTTATAACATGTTTTCAGTGTGCATAATTTTCATACATCTAGATGGCTACCCATGTCAATGTTGATGTTCACGTGTGTGCCTGTCTGTTTCTTGGGGCTCACGGTAATGGGTACACTAGAGCATTTGTAGGTGGAAGATGGTGCTTCTCGCTGTTATCTTTGATTGAGGCCGTTTGGACATGGCTAGGGAGGAGAGAGGAGGAGGAGGAGGAAGCCAGGGTGTTAGGAGTATGATCCATGCTCTCAGGAATAATCTTAGCTGGTTTCATTTAGAAAACTGAGCGCTTCCATTTTGAACACAGTTGGCTTCTCTGAACCCGGCTTCTGCAAATGCTCGAGGCTTTGGTGGAGTGATGGCCGGGTAAGAGGACAGCTTTGTCCTGGGAACAGGCACAGCTGGAACCATTAGCCATGGCCTCACTGACCACAACAGTTACCCGGAGAACAGATTTGTGCGTATGGATTCGGGACCTCACCTCAGACCTGCCCATCTAGGAGTTGTCAGCGTCCTGGTCTTCCATCAGACTAATTAAAGCAGAATGTCCGGGGGTGGGGCTAGAGCTGCAGCGGTTATGTAAGGCTCCCCAGGTGATCGTAATGAGCATCCAGGCTTGAGAGCCTCTCAGGGAGATGATTTGTTCCCTGTAAAGCCTGATACAGTCGGCCTTGCGCACGTGACCGTTTACCAGCGTAGGCACCATAGGCTTGCCCTACCTTCATTATGACAGCACACCGCTTGCTAATGGGCATACTTTGTGAATCACCAAACCACTGGGACCCAAAAGAAACATAAAATTAAATCATACCAGCTTTGGGCATCCCCATCCCTCCTGCATCTCAGAAATCTTTTAAATAATGTTTTAAATTGCAGTGTTTTATTTGTAGTACATTCATGTGGTTCAAAATTTAAAAAGAAAGCATTGAGTTTTAAAGTCTCTTATTCACTTGTGGGTTTCATCCACCCACTACCTTCCCCTCCTTTCTTTGACTATCCTTCCAGAAGTGTTTCCACTCCCTTACCCCTGTTTTTTTTTTACACATAATATAGCCTAGAGTTATAATATAGCTATTGTAACTCTTATTCTCCACCTTGGTTTTTCTGCTCATAATTGGTTTGTAGATGTTAGCGCGATGCAGTGCCCAGCATGTGTTCTGATTTGAAGGGCATCCTCTTTGACTGGCAGGGGCTCACAAGGTACCAACATTTTGATATTTGAATTTCTTCCACCTTACTCCCTACCACCACCACCTTCTTAAAGATCTTTCTATATCAGTACAATGCTTAAAAATATAGATGTGAAATATCCCATTGTGTGGATAATTCATAATTTATTCAACCAGGGCACTAGTGATAGACTTTAGGTTATTTCCATTTTGAAACCGTTGGGAACATTGTCACTGAGAATTACTTGGTAGGGGCATAAGGGGTCAAAAATGATCAATATGTTATATACATGTCCCAGTTCCTCAAAAGGAACATAGCTATTATATATTGCAAACATACACTAAAGAAAAAAAAACAAGAATTTCTGCACCACTTGAGAGGTGAGGACATCGACCTATAGAATTCTCATAAGTTCACTTCCGTTAACTAGCAAGGAAACGTTTTGAGAAAGTTAACCCTTTGTCTGGTGTTGTTACCCCAGGCAAATCTGCTCCAGCAATTATAGTAGGTGCAGAATTATATTTATGTGTTTCCATTTGTGGCTTATCAGATGGGACAAATGAAAGGTTATGCTGGTGGCTTTAGAGACAGTGCTTCTAGTGTCACAGTCCTCCAAAGTCTCTTCTTGTACCACCTGAATGCATCACCTGGTGACTATTGAAGATGTAGACCCCACATCTCATCTGACTCTGAAATGGAGCCTGATGAGATGTTAACAAGATCCCCAGGTGATGCCTCTGTACCCTAAAGTTGGGAAACCACTTCTCTGAGGGATTGGTGTGACACAGCATCCCAAGAGGAGACCCTTCTGTGTGATTGTCACAGAAGGACCACAACGCTGGTTCATTCAGGGCACTGCACGCAACATTGTGAACATTGCAGGCTCTGCGATTCCAATCAAAGCCTTCATCTTGGCGTAAGATTGAAAATGTATTTGGCCACCATCCCCTAATGCAGCTTTTCCAACTGTGTCCTCAGATGCCAGTGGAAACAGAGAATACGAGAAGCACTGTCAACAACAGTGAAAATAGATGGTCGGATAACAGGTTGTTGGAGTCCTAGCGAAATCTCCTTTCACTGTGAGGCAGATGGGGTTGGATTGGGACCATCTCTAAGCCTTTGCCCTAGACTACCTGGGAACACTGGGAAGGTTCTTTTTCTCTCTTTCACTGTCTTATTCCTAGACTAAGAAATCCATGTTTGTACAAGATGCAGAGAGATATCCCCAACTGTTGCTCAAGAAGAAATTTTGAAATAACTCTTCTAACCCTTAGTATTTCTTTATCCATTCAGAGAAATCAGGAAGGTGAGGGAGGCAGATCCGTTGTACACTGGCTTCTGTAGGTAATGGTTGGTGGTGAGTGGAGCCTGAACGTTGTGGCTTCCAAGGGGGAGGGAGGGGCAGAAGAGAGACCACAGTGGGATGTGGGCTGCATCCTGGAAGCAGAGAACCAGACTATACAGGGAAGTGAAGAACATGTGTCAGGACACGAGAGCTGGAGTGGATGAGGGCTTGCTAGGAACCTGGGCCTGTGCATATCATCCTGCCCTCTACCTGTGGTGTGAGAAGGGGCTTGACCTGCACCAAAGTGGATCAAGGATAATCTGTTTTGGCCAACATCCAAAACGAGGCCTGGATATATGTATTTACAAGGGAATTACGCAATACTGAAGACAATGCAGCTGTGCCAACAGAGGTTTGAAAGGAAATCTTATAATTTCCATATTTGATTCTCAAATTGTCATTTATGTATGAAGGTGACAGAAAGTTCTCATATGTAAAGAGGCTCTGGAGATGTAGCATCAATGAAAAATTGTTTGAAGATGTATTCTGAGAGCAGATCTAAAATTAGGAATGTCAGAATTGAGAATAGCATAGAGAAAGACTTGAAGTAATTAAATATATTATTGAGTTTAAATAATTGCTGTAAGTGTCAGATGTCAAAAATTATTTGTGAATGAAAGGCTATGTTGTATGAAAATGCCTTCATAGCCTGATCTCAGCTTATGTTAATGGAGGCTGAGAAGTAGACAGGGCAATGTGGATAAGGAAAATTTTATAATTTATTGTTTTTATTTGGATAACTCAGAAAATATGCTGCCAACTTTCTCTGATCCCAGTGAAATCAAACTTAATAACAGAGGCTGTAAAACTCAAGAACTGAAAAAGAAGACACTTTCTTTAATGATCCTGGGCATTTTCGAAAAAGGGCTAGAAATTCCAGCTGTATCTCGCTATCTTGGTAAGGCAAGAATAGGAAATAAAAGGCATACAGATAAGAGAAAAAGAAATGAAAATGTCTTTCGAAGGCATTATTGTCTCTGCAGAAAATCCCAAGGAATCTACAAAAACAAAAACAAGCACAAACCCTTCTACAACTAATAAATGAGCTTAGCAGAGTCACAGCACACAGGATAAACAAACAAAAATCAATGGTATTTCTGCATACTTACAATAAACATTGGGAGGCTGAAATTAAAAATACTCTATTCACAGTTGCTGAAGAAAAGATACCGTGGGGGTAAGTCTAGTAAAACATGTTCAGGATTTATATAATAGAAACTGCGACATGCTAATGAAAGAAATAAAGCAATTCTGAATAAATGGTGAGGAATACTGTGTTCACGAATGGAAAGGCTCAACAAATGAAGATGTCAGCCCTCCCCAAACTGGTTGATGCGATCCTTATTGAAGTGCCAATAAAAGTATTTTATAGAGATAAAAAGATTATTTCATAATGCAGAGATGAAGCAGTTAGAATAACTAAAATGATTTCATTAGCAATTAGTAGGAGTAGTTAGTCTTTATTTACATAGCTACAGTGGTTGGAACTGTGATGGTGGATGGACAGATGGAGTTGGTCAACAGAACAGAATAGAGAACTTAGAAATATTGGGCTGCACAAGTATGCCCAATTGATTATTTTTTGGAGAAAGTGTCTTGCTCCGTAGTTGAGGCTGGTCCTGAACTCATTGTGTAGTGCAGGTTGGCTTCCAACTCACAGCAATCCCCCCTGTCTCAGCCTCCCTAGTGCTGGGATTGTAGGTGTACACCACCATGCCCAGTTTATGTGGTACTGAGGAATCAAACGCAAGGACTTGCTCTTGCTAAAAAAAAAAAAAGTGCTCTAACCACTGAGATATTCCTCTAGTCCCCCTGTATCCCCAGCCCCAGTTGATTTTTGACAAGGGCTCAAAACCAGTTCAACAGGGAAAGTGAAGTCAATGAAAAAAGTGAATTGTCAACAAGTGATACTCGTGTAATTAAATATCTGCTAGGGAAAAAAAAAATGAGTCTCACCAAGTCACTAAGTTGCTCAGTCTGGTCTCAATTTTGCAGTCCTCCTGCCTCAGCCTCCCAGATTGCTGATCTTATAGGATCGTGCCACTGCACATGGCTACTATGTAGTTTTCTGAAGAAAACACAAGAGAGAAGTCTTTGACAGATAGGTTCAGACAGAGTTCTTAGACTTGACACCAGAAAGTATAATCCATAAAAGGAATTTTTTAAATAAATTGGACTAAATCAGAGTAACAAACTTTTGCTCCTCTGTAGCCCAGCCTGGTCCTGAACTCACTACTTTGGAGCCCAGGCTGGCCTTGGACTCATGGCAATCCTCCTGCCTCAGCCTCCTCAGTGCTGGGATTACAGTTGTGTTCCACCACGCCCAGTTTATGTGGTGCTGGGGAATCAAACCCAGAGACTTGTGCTTGCAAGGCAAGCACTTTAACCACTGTGTCATTCCTCCAGTCCCAAGGCACAGTTAAGAAGATAAAAAGACAAGCTGTGGAGGAGGAAACATACCTGCTGATAAAAGACTATTGTATAGAATATTCTAGGAAGCCTCACAATTCAACTGTAAAAAAAAAATCCATTTAGAAATTAGCCAAAAGATAGGGTATAGACATTTCACCATAAAGAGAATGCAGGTAATACATAAATTCAGGAAAAAATGTTTAACATCAGTCACCATTAGGTAACTGCGAATGAAAACCACGATGACTTTTTAAAAGTGAGAAGAAAGAATTTTGCCACAAATTTTGCCATGTGTGAGGAGACAGATGTGTACCCTGATCGGAGTGTTATACCATGTATATGCGTGTTGGATCATCGTATGGTACTCCCAAATGTGTACAATTTTTGCATCAGGAGATAAATGAATAAAGGTATTTTCTTAAAAATCACAATGAGATATCACTATACGTGTATCAGAAAGGCGAAAATAAAAAGTGCACCAAACACGCTCTGAGGTGAGGAGTAGGAGGGCAGTCGCGATTGCTGACAAGAATGTCGAAGGAGACAGCTTCTTGGGAGAAACGTCTGGCAGCTCCCTAGAGGGCTGAGCTGTATGACCTTGCTGTATGACCCAGCCGTCGCACTCTTGGCTTTTTACGCCAGAAAATAAAAAAGTATGTTTATGTAAAATCCTCTATATGAACATGTTTAGCAACTTTGTTGATAATGTCGCCCAAATGGAAACACCGCAAATGTCCTACAGTAGGTAAGTTACTAAACACACTGTCATGTGTCTGTAACATGTTATACAACAAGATATCGATACATATGAAACCTGAATGCATCTCCAGAGCACTCGGCTGAGTGAAGAGTCCTAGTCCCCAAATGTTACACGCTGCATGACAGTTTTAAAATTTATGGGGTTAGGAAAGAGATTAGTGATTTCCAAGAATGTAAAGAGGGGGTCAAGGGAAGTGGGTTGGTATGAAGAGGCAACCTCAAGGATCCTTGAGAAATTGTCTGTATCAATGCAACCATGTCCTGGTTGCAATATTTTGCTATAGTTTTGCAAGAGGTTGACATTGAAAGAAACACAGCAAAGAATACATGAAATCTCTCTGCATTACATCTGAGAACTGGATGTTAATCTAGTCTCTTAATCTATAATTATCTTTGGGGCTTAGTTAAAAGCCTCCCAATTTCATTTTAGGCTGCTCAGCACAGTTAATGATTATAAGACGTACATCACAACTTATGCGACAATGTCAAATCAGCTTCTCAAAGTCGTAGTCTTTAATGCTTTAAAAATATTAACCAATCAGGAAGATTATAAATTAATAGCGCTACTCAATAGGTGAAGGGGGGGGGAAGCCTGAAGAGAAACCTAGGGTAAGCAAAAGAAATAATATATAATTAGAGTATAAAATTAGTTTGTACAATTACATATAATGCAATACATTGCATTATATAATTATAATACATCATACAATTATAATGTAATACTTTATAATGCAAAACATTGTGTTGGTAATTCTGAGAATAAGCAAAGCAAACTAAAAAGTGGAAAATATACCTATATATATGCATATATATATATATATATATATATATATATATATATATATATATGAGCCTGTATGTGTAATAATCAAAAAAATACAAACACACACAAAACACACGTTAGGAATGAGGAAGCCCAGATAAATAGAGAGATACAGTTGAAAGATATGAAGATGACATTCAGACAGGTACTTTGAATTTATATCGCAACATTTCCACTGACCTTGAGCAAGTTAACTCTCTGTCAGCCTCAATGCCGTCCATTGTAAAAAGGGAGTCATTCAGTGCTTGTGGGGCACCAATGAAACAGTATATGTAAAGATCTCAGCCAGTGCTGCTGACTCAGTGATGGTAGCTGTTGTTATTAAGTTTTTCTTATTAAATGCCCATCTCTGATGAAACCGAAATGCTGAAGTTGTGTGTCATAAAAAGAGGCTAAGAGGTCAGCAAATTTTACGTGTAGAGAAGACAGACGATACCAGGTTTGTGAGGTATTCTGTAGCAACTTCTTACCACTGCCACTGCAACATGAGAGCAGCTATAGGCAAATTTATGGAGAAATGAGCTTGGCTGTGTCCAAATAAAACTTTATTTATAAAAACATGTGGCATGTCTCTTTGCTATGGCTTAGTGCCCCTGGTCTAAAGCAATAGCGAGGAAAGAAATGATATTTTTCAAACCCATCATTACAACCTGTGGGACAAGTGAGCCCTCTTTTAAAATTTCTCTAGACTATAGTGTAAGAAGAAAACTTCCGCTTCAGTGCGTCCCTCTGACCTAACACTACATGGATTCATAAATCCAACAGAGGTGAGGCAAAGAAGTATGTATGTACGTAAGTACATATGTATGTATGTATGTCCGTAGCCTGATCTCTTAGGAACACAGAGAAAATAATCCTAAGCAAAATCTTGTTTAGCAGAATCCTTTAGGATAGTAAAATAATGCGTTATGATCAGAGAGGGCTCATTCTAGAAATGCATTATAGCATATTATTAGGAAGTCAATTAATAAATCCCATCAATATGTCAAAGAAAAACGTGATCACCGTGCTAGATCCCAATACCACAGTTTTTTTTTTTTTTAAAGTTCAGTAGTCATTCTTGGTGCAAATGGAGGAAAAACTAAGAATCAGAAAGCCTTTAAAGACTGTCAGTGGACCACCAACAGTCAAAAATAAACTTAAATTTTGCAATACCCAAAGAATTCCCATTAACATTCTGAATAAACGAAGGATGATGGCTTTCAACACTGTTGTGAGTAAAACAAGAAAAGAAATAGAAGTAAGTAGTAATTACATATTGGAAAAAGAATGCCAAATTAACATTATCCGTAGGTTATGTTATTGTTTATTTTAGAAACTCTAAAGGAATCAGTTGAAAAAACTGTTAGTGCTAATGAAAGAATTAGGTAAGGAGGGTGATTATGAAACATACCAAACCAAATCAATAACTGTCTTAGAGAGCAGCCCTAACTAGTAGATGACATATAATAAACAAATAATCCCCTTGGCTTCCAGCTGCCACCTTGCTGGCCACCAGCTCGGTCTCCCTCCTCCACCTGCTTGGCAGGCAGCCAGAGGACAGCACCTTGGCCCTCTGGTACACAGGAAATGTGGAAAACTTGAATACAAACCATGAGTTGACAATCCACTCAACTACTGGAAAGTGATTTAATTAAAAACAGTTGTCACACTTTGAGCCAGATCCCAAATGCCAAGAGAGCACACCAAAGTTATAGGCAGGGTGTGGGCACAGCACATCTCAGGAAGAATAGTTGGTGTTTGTGTAGACTTAGGGTGTGCTCTTTCCCTGGACATGGGATTACCTCCTGGAGCGCTGGAATTGGAGAACTGGTTTGGTGATGGGCGAGAGCTTGCGGGAGGACCCTGAGAAGCACTGGAAAGAATACGGATTCAAACTCATCTTTATCTTTTTTCTGGTTTTTGTTGTTCAGTTACCCAGCTTCTTTGAGCCTCTGTTGCATTGCTAACGTGTTGAGGGTAATCAAAACCTATTTCCCAGGGTCTTAATAGCATTAGTTATCTTTCTGTGTTAAAGAAAGCAAGTCAACAACTGCTGTGTAAGTTAGTGTAGTTAAAGTTTCTGTTGCCTTTCTAGGTTTGGCTAATTCATCTGGCTCTTTCTCTTTTAAATTTAAATATGGATAACCACAGATTTGATAACATGCTAATTACTTATAATTTGGGGAATTTGTGCCCATATATATCACTTTGATCACTTTTTGCCTCCCTCTTATCCCTCCTCCCTTCCCTTCCCACTGTGTGTCTGTTCTCTTCCCTAGCCATCCATCACCCACTTCCTACCCCCTCTCTTGTGCTTCGATCTTTTTATACATGTATTTTTGGAAATCTCATATGAGAGACACCAAATGATAATTTTTAGTGTCTGATCTATTTCATTGAGCATTACCGACTCAAGGTGACCCTATTTCGGAATTTTATGTAGCCATAAAAAAAGACAGGTAGGAAGTATTCACATCTGCCACTTTGAAAACACTAAAAGCCCATCCATCCCTAAACACCTGCTTGGAAACCAGGCACGAGTTCCAGAGATTGAGACTTCTTAGGCTTTTCTCCTAGTCTGATTCAGATGCTGCCTGTTTCTGAGCTCTGTTCTCGTTTCAGGAAAGAAGAAAAATAAATTTTTCACAGTGACCGTTTCTTGGGGGCAGTGACTGTTTCTTTTATCTTGTTGTTCTTCTTTTTAACTCTAGAGGCAATTCTGGAAATAGGAGTGTAGAGATAAAGTCAGGAAAGGAGGGACTGCAGGAGCTGGTGAGGTTATTTAGAGAAGGAAGTATGGACACTTGGTGTCAGGAGTGTTTCCTCTCCGGCTCTTACTCTGCCACCTACCAGTTTTATCATGGGGGAGCTCAGCTGTCTGAAGGTTCAGAGCGTTTGCTGTAAAATGAGAAAACTGACGTCTTCTACCCTCGGCTGTTGTTGGAAAGACTATTCGCGTGTGAACGTGTTTGGCTTCCTGTGTTCCTTACACATACACCTTTTGTTTATTTAGAGCTTGCCTGTAGGCTCTGTGCCTTCACAAATGGAACAGCTTTCTCAGTTACCACGGTCATCTCAGACATGGCAATGCAGTTTTATGAAAAGTTTTATCGAATTGAGTGATTTAATGTTTTCCCCACTGTGCTACATGCTCGTACGAAGTAGCAGCAAACCTGAGCACCACAGGCAGCTGGATGAACTGTGCCTCTCCCTGTTTTCTTGCTTCCCCCACAATTTGCATGTTCCTTCTTGTCCTCAGTCTGAAGGTCAAGGTTATCGCACCTCACGTGGTTTGTGGGTTCACTCCGAGTCAGAGATTGTTCTAGGATCATGCTAAGATTTTGATTTTTATTGTATTTTCTCAAAATAACATGGAAGGAAATAGATGACATGTAGGAGGTCCTGGATCCCTAAATCTTGCACCAGGTTATTCTCCTGGCACTTTTCGGGAGAGGAAAGGGCTTCGACCTGTGTGGCTTTTCAAGAGAGGGAGATACTTGGGTCTGTGTGGCTTTATAAACTCATGATAGGTCTGGTCTGCTCTTAAGTCTCTTTTTGATACACGCTCTTAAAAACAATATTAGGAGAAAAATTCAGAGTCAACACCGAAGCAGAAGAGCTCCACTGGTGCCTGAGGTTGCAGGAGGATGCCTTTATTTATACGTTTCTAAATAATCTACGAGAGACACTTTTAGTATGGCTGTAAGATGGGATACTAACGTAGTATTGACATAGTATGAAAAAAATATATACCTACATCCAGAAAGGTTGCTTGACTCTACTGCCTCAAAGTCTATATAATTAGAATCCCATGATATCATCTCCTAGCTTTAATATAGCTTAAAATTATCCTTATGTAGGTTGTGTTTCTTTCTGAAACATTTTAAATTTAGAAAGTTAACTTGTTAAACTTTTTTTAAAGTTAAATCTTTTAGATTTTTTTTCTTCATGCTGCTGAGGGGGAGTTACAATGACAAAGGCTTGAGTCATCAAAGTCAAGTGTTAGGGCATTTTGGCCCTTCTGGGGAAGCCAAGGTCTACACAGCCCCAGAGTCTTACTTCTGACTGGGGAAATAATGATCTCACATGGCTTCTTGTTTTGCCAACGTTTACTCTTGGCAGAGCTTAGACATGCAGGTGGGTCCCAGAGAGCGTGCCTTACCCAAGCCAGGTCCTTTCTTGCTCCCATCTGTCACCAGATCGAAGGAGGCAGGGCCAAACCAAGAGGCCGCATTTGAGGGTCAAAGACAAGTCTCGATGAAACAGATTTTAGGAGTTGGGTTGTTTTTCTCCATCACTTGCTCATGACTTCTTGTGGGGTTCTGGTTTGCAGTGCAGCTCTAGGTCAATGCTCCAGAGCCGGTTTGCTGAGTTTAATATGAACTGACTTGTTTCTTATCAGCATTTCAAGGGACATCTGATTTGTCTTTGCCCTTTCTTCCTGCTATTTCAGGCTGAGATGCAATGAGGGGAGAAAATGAAGGCCAGATACGGAGGACATGAGGGCCAAAGAGGGGACACTGATGAGCACAAAGGGAAGGGACCTGGGGCAGAAAGGAGGCGCTTGTGGGGAAGGAAGGAAGGACAGAGGGAAAGCAGAGGAACACGAAGGACTGGAGGGGCAGAGATGGGGGCTCTGGAGGACATGGCGAGGCTGGGGAGGGGGTAGAAGGGGGGGCCGAGGGACACGGTGCAATAGCATTCTTCTTCCAGTGACCAAAGTTCTGAGCTTTGTGCCCTTCTAGGCACCTCCGGAGCATCGCCGTAACGCAGCAGTGAGAGTGTGGAAGGCTGGGTGTTTGTTTAATTTCATTCCCACCACAAGTAGTGAGTGTGGGTGAGCGAGCCGAGGGGAAGGTTATTCTCTTGTCAGGGGGTAATTTGTTAGCCACCGGGGATGATTGGGAAAGGAAGCGCATGATGCTCCCTCGGCTACCCTTGGGGCTTATTAATTTCCTTTCCTCATTTACCCCAGCTGTGAAAACCCCTATCTAACATGATGGATGACAAGTGGAGGGCGCCTGCCATGCTCCTGGAGGTGTGGCAGGCTGTGTGTGCCCTGGGGTTCAATAAGTGTTGGTCAAAACTGGGCTTTCTTTAGAATGACCCTGTGGCTTCGTGGAAGTCACCGACCAGGAACTGTGAATTCTGAGTGCTGGGAAGTCTTACAGATTTATGGATCAGAGAGGGAGGAGTGAAATAATATTATGCTGATAAGTGCTTAGCAATTGGCTTTCTGGTAGAACAAAACCAAGGGTAACCCTAGTATGCAGTGCGTGCTGCTGATCAATTTCAGCGAGGACCTATTTTCATCATGTGAGGAGTAGTATTTTCCTCATGGTCTGTTTCATGTGACGTCGCTGAACATGGATTGGGGTGAGGTGCATACTGTTGGCCTGCAAGCTGGCACTGGCACAGCTCTGGAGGAGAAATGTGTCCAGGTCAACAATGAACAGCGTTGAAAAGGTCACTTTTCTGTCTCCAGCACAGCTTCTCATGCGTGACTTATATCCTTCTATTCTCTCCTGCAGCAACTCTGGAAACTACGAGTTATTTCCCCCTCTTACAGATTGAGAAAGAATCTTGAGAGGTTAATAATATATCTGTTATTAGACAACAGATTAGTGGCCGTGGCTTCTCAGGCCCTTGCTGTGTCTACTCACCTGCTGTTCACTGGGTCGTCATAGCAAGACACGAGTTTCATAAGGCACCTTTAAATATCAAAGAATAAATTGTGGTTGCTTCTGTTTGGACACCACAGGAGATGGGCTTCATGCAGAGACACCTCTTTGCTCAAGAGGTGATGTTAGAGGCCACTCCAGGGATGAGTCATGGATGTAGGGGTGAAAACTGAGTTACATCTTCTCTCTGAACCTTAGTTTCAGTCTGAAAATTGGGACCTCGAAATTCTATTTCATAGGGTTGTTAAGAGAATAAAGTAAGTACATAAGATGTCTAACATACCAGTAGTTCCTGACACATAAGAGAGTCAGATAAATGAGGGTTCTCAGCAGGCTAACCTTTTCTTTTAAAATTCCTGTTTCTGCCGGAAGTGACATTTGAGAATGGGAATTGCCTTTTGATCTGGTTAAGATGCAGATTCTGGTTCAGTTTTATCTGGGCATGAGCTTGAAATGTTTCCTTTCCAACAACCTCCCAGATGCAGGCGGGTCCTTCAGGTCCACTGCTCAGACTCGAGTGGCAAAGGGCTGGAACACCCTGGAAGAGTATTTTAGCGTCCTGCTGGTAAACCTCTCGGATGCCTCTCTCCTTGAACTCCGAGAGTGCTCTTAAGACAGCATCCTTTTTGTTCCAGACTGGTTTTTTTTTGGAGCAGTTGTCTGCTCAGCCTCACTAAGGGTGTCCTGGGGCAGTGCTACTCTGCTTTGCTGTGGGGAGCCTGTAAACTGTTTTCCTCTCATATCCGTTCTCTTTGATCTTCACTTTGGCTCTTCCAGGACTTTGCTCTGCAACCTCTAGGTTCAGGTTCCTCTCTAGGTTCAGTTTCTTAATTTGTCAATTAAGATGGTAGGACAAGGGATTTAGCTTAGTGGGAGAGCTGCTGGTTTAGCACATGCCAGCCTTGGGTTCAGTCCTCAGCACTGGAAGGTAGTAGGACAGAGTGACTCTTGAGGAGGACCATTCTGAACTTCTGTTGCAGATCTGACTCAGCGGGTTGCTGGCATTCTCCTTCCAGACCTTCATTTCTGGGCTCTTGGTTTCTAGTGGAATTTCTAAGGACACATAAATGGATAAAGTTAGGCCTAAGAGTCAAGAGGAGAAAGGATGAAGGTCCAAACCAAATGTTTTGGAAAGGTAGCAAAGTGAGCCTGAGTGGTACAGAGAAATTTTGGTTTGGGGCCTAAGCCACATCTCCAGGGAATGGCTTGTACTTACTGAGCGTGCATTGTGCCAAGACCTAATGGGGACATTTATCATGCTTTCTGGCTACACACCACTGAACCATTTTAATATTTGGGAATTCTCCATTTTAATATTTGGGAAACCCATGCCTATGTAATGAGGACCCAGAAGCCTACTTTCCCTGCCTCTTCTGTAGCTAGAGTGCAAACATGTGGTCTGGGATCTGTCGATCAGAGGTGTCCGTGCGGGGCTTTGAATTGGTGGCCAGTGACGAGGTGGCAGGTATGCATGTATGATGCATTCGGGAGACAGAGGCAGTGGGTAGGTATGTCCTGACTGCAGGGTTAGCTGTGGCAAGAGTTCTTGTATGCAAGTGTTGAAATTCATCATCTCTGTGATGGAGACTGCCTTGTTTGAACTCTAGCATGGTATCTGTGACTCGTCTGTGGACCCGTGCTGCAGTTCAGATGTTTCTCCCAACTGCAGCATATCCTCATTTGGTTCTCTAGGCCTCCCATAGACATAATGCCTTTCTTGCTTCGACTGGTCCAAGTGGGTTTCTGTTGCTTTCAACTAAGAATCTTGACAGCTTACAACACCTTGTGCATATGATCTCACTTAATTCTCTCAGTAACCCAGTGAGGTAGGTGTTGTTGAGGCATGAACAGATGAACTAATTTTCTCATGGCTGCATGGTTGGTAAATGAAAGATCCAAAATTTCAGTCCTGATTATTTGGTCCCAAAGCACATATCTTTTAAAAAATAATAATTATAAATATTCATGGAGTACAGTGTAATATTCCAACACACACATCTATATAAGGTTCAGGGATCAATGAGGGTAATAAGTACATAACTTAAGGCATTTATTATTTCTTTGTTTTGAGAGTGTATTCAAAATCCTCTCTTTTGGTTATTTTAAAACATACAATAAATTATTGTTAACTGTAGTCATCCTGCTGACAAAGCATATGCTTTTTTTGTTCTGAAAATAATTCTGTTAAGTGGTTTTTAAAAGGATATGAAGTCACCCAGGTGGCATAAAGCCTTTACTGAAGCAAGAATTGTCCTGTGTTACGCAAGTGGAAAGATAGTCAAAGGAGGCCCAAAACTTCATAGAACGATAACCTACAAAACCAAGATCTTAAATTTTTTATGAGTATTTACAACAATGTCCAATATGATATGGTAAGACTTTAGAGAAAACAGATCATTACTGGAAGTTTAATCTCCATATTCTGATTTCTTTTGGGAACAAAGATGATTTTTAAAATGTCGTTCTTAGAATGGACTGAACTATTTCTGTCTTTCCTACATAACAAATGAAAAACACCCCACGTAACAAACTTGAGTTTAAAGCCAAAATCTCTATTCCATCATTCCCAATCTCAAAGCCCGTATTTATAACCACTACACATCTTTTTATAAGGGACTGGGGGGTGTGAAAAGATCTGGCAAATCACCTGTCATTAATCTGGAATTTCATCAGATCCACATCTGGGCTGGGCATACCTGTTGGGTTTTAACAATGGACATTGTTTCCCAAGGAGTAAAAATTAGAGGCAACAGTTTTAGTTACAGTGATTCAGGCATAAACACTTGGCCTTGACCCAGAGGTTGCTCTACTTGAGACCACAGTTGAACATTAGAATGTATATGTTATGCTTCTGGAGTCTGTAGGTGTGTGCCAAAGAAGAAGAGTGAAACTGAAATTCAGAGAAGGAAGAAAGAACTGTCCTGTAGGGTCTCCTTAGACAAGAAGGGGAAAGGAGACCTTGACTTGAGCCTGCAGACTGGACAGAATATGAGCTTTTCCACTTACTGATGAATAGTGGTTCGTTCTATTAACAGGAACCAAGTAATTATCTCTTCTAGACGTAGGATTCTGAGGAGGTTGTTTGGCTTGCTGGTCAACCTTAGTTGCTTCTTGCGGACTGGGAACCTTACTGGACATCCAAGTACCTTCCTTTCTTCCTTCATCTTTTCATTCCTATGTATAGGTTCTTTGTTTTTCGTCAACAAATACTTCTGACCACCCACTGTTTACTGATTCAGCCAAAACTTACTGAGTGCCTGCTGTGTGCTACACATGGTTCTAGTGGCTGGAGATGTAACTGTGAACAAACAAGTTCTTTTTTTCAATTTTGTGGTAGTAGAGTAGATAGTAGACACTGAGTACAAAGGTACGAGTTAGTTAGGTGGTGGTGTTTTCATCCAAGCCCCTAGCTCCTTACCCTGCTTCTTAGGAAGATTCTATTCTCACCTCCATTCCATAGATGAAGACACTGAGGCTGGAAAGCTTGAACCAATTGTTTGAGGTCTCATACTTAGGCCCAGATTTCTGTGGTCCAGTTGTACCAGATTCTTCAATGGGCCTTGGCTTGGGAAGGGACTAATTCCTTCCTCACCTGGGCCCAGGGGCCAGCTTTGGCATCACCACTACCCATGATGCCCAGAGAGCCTTGCTTGGAGGAGGGAGGATGTGGCCTCCTCAGCTGCCCACATCCTCACTGCATCTGCCAGAAGCATTATGGCCTTTCTGATTTAAGTGGTTGATTTTTCTCTTAATCCTCTTTTGGTCTCTCCAGGAGAAACAAGTGTGGATGGGGAGAATGGCTGGCACACTTGCGCTCGCTTAAGCCCAGAGGTGGCCCAGGCTCCAGATTGTATTGTATATCCTTGACTGTGTCCCTGACTTCCTTCTGAGATGTTTGGCCGACTGGACACCCCACTCCTACTGTTCATACGCTTTCTTTTTCTCCAGAGGATAACTTCCTTCCAATT
The DNA here is from genome assembly GCA_004027205.1 of Ctenodactylus gundi. Lineage (NCBI taxonomy): Eukaryota > Metazoa > Chordata > Mammalia > Rodentia > Ctenodactylidae > Ctenodactylus > Ctenodactylus gundi. The sequence continues at coordinate 709,736 of PVKB01000402.1, read as the reverse complement.
GCAACCCAGTGTTGGGCGGGACTTCCTTGAAAGCTGGTTTCCCAGTACCAGGGCCCCATCTTGGAGTTAGGGTGATTTAAATTCAGATTCCACTGCTGCTGCTGACAAGCTGTGTCACCTCAAACAAGTCAGCTGGCTTCTTTCTTTCCACAGCGGGCAGAGATCTGTGCAGTTGAGGCCCGCAGGTCTCAGCTCAGTGTTCGGCAGGTAGTGAGCAACGTGTGTTGTTTGTGTCTGTTGTTAGGCAGACAGACAGGGCCTCCTAGTGACTGTGGGCATCTTGGGCCTGGCACCCCTTTCTCCAGAACTTGGTGCAGTGCTTCTCTGTAGCTCCTTGTGAGCGTAAGTATCTTCTTGCTCTACACTCTGCCTCTCATCTCTTAATGTTTCCTCTCTATTTTCCATAGCGAATAGTCACTGTCATCCGTCCTCTTTTTTCCTTCTGTCCCTGTTGCTGCCTATGAGGAAGGGAATACCTGAGCATCCCTGATTTGCCTCTGGTGACGAGGGGAGGACTGGCCAGAATCAAGGTGCACCCTGGTCCCTGGGTAGCAAGCCCTATTCCAGCTTCCACTCCCAACCCTATTAGCCTACTTGCCGTCATCCCCAGCATTCCAGAAGAGCCGTCGGGAAGAGTGTTTAAATAATACAAATCCTCTGCAGCTCAGATATGCAGCAGTGCTTCCTCTGTCTTACTCAGTCCTGCGGAGGGCTGCCGCATGACTGCGGTGTGCAGACCACATAGGAGGAGACAGATGAACAACGGAAGTCGCAAAAGGTCCACTCTTTGATGTCTGTGGTGCCACGCTGTACTCACTTATTCAGTGGCATCTGCCCACGTTCCTGACACTGGGAATTATTGGTCTTTTCTTGCTCATCTAGTGAGTGAAAAATACCTTGTATTAATTTGCATTTCTGGGCTGTTTGTGAGGTTGGGCCTCTCTTCACATGCCCGTTGGGCATTTGGGTTCCTTGGCCTGGGAATTCTCTTCATATTGCCTTTTTCTAATGGGCTGTCATTTTTCGTATTGATTGACAGTGACTATGTATAGTATGGATATTTTTCTGTGACATAAACTGAAAATAGATCCCCTTGATTGGCCCTGTGTCTTTCCTTTGTGTTTATGGACTCACAGAAATTTTGCACTTTCTGAGTGAAATCTACAAGTCTCTAACGAAGTGGCTTCCTGGTTCCTTCTAGGTTCCTCGTGTATATCTATCTCCTCCTTAATAGGGTTTATCATATTGATTGACGGTGGCTTGTGTTTCTCCCTCTGTTGAACTGGGAGGAACTTGAGTGCTAGGGCAATATTTTATTTTTCTCCTCTCTTCGGGGACTAATGCAGGCTGGGTACAGAGTTTTGTGCCTGACTGAGTTGTGCATGTGTGTGAAAATACATCTTGTGCCTGAATGAGAGAGTGAATGAAAAAGTCATGTCCTGCCCTCCCTGCAGAGATGGGGTCTGCTGCGGAGATGGCAGTGACTCAGGGAGTGACTCACAAGCTCTTCTCTGCCTCAGCTGACATTTCAAGGCCCTGGGCAGAGAACCACCCCCCCCCCCCCCCAACACACACCCATTCCAGATGAACCTCTTCCTCTTTGAACAGGCACAGTAGGGCTCCGGTGACTAGCAAACTCATGTGTGTGTGTGTGTGTGTGTGCGCTCTTGTACGTGGCGAGGCGTTAGCATTTAAAATTCCGAATGGTATCATGATCTGTGTATGTGTGAACAAGGCTTACACAAATCTCAGGAGAACCCATGTGTGTGTGTAGGTGTTAGCAGCTGAACAGAGAGAAAGGATCAGGGAGAAGAAAGATGAAGGATTGTTCACAATCATTGCAACGTACTGGTTGCATTCCCTGCTGGTCGAATGGGGTGACTGGGGTGATGGAGGGGTTCAGTAGCTGCAGGGGACACCCTTCTGAGCAGAGCTTCTTGAAATCTCTCTTTCTGTGTGCTGCATGATGCTGTAGGTTGCCCACATGCTTGCTGATGTCCCCAACATCTGCGTTCTTCCCAGAGGCTTGGCTTCTCTATTGTCATTTTTTGAAACAGCAGAGTGTGCCAGTTAGATTGTTAGACCCAAATAATCTGAAACGTGTGAAAAAAATAGTAAATATTGACTGTACCTTTTGTGGAACAGGTTATTGCCATGGAAATGCTCTGTACACGAATCTGGATGATGAAGGGAAGCTGTCTCAGGAGCCATGGGAGTGTTTGGACCTGATGCCACCCAAATTGGCAGGTTTAGGAGTGATTCCCGTGGGTTTAGAATTGCAGCACAATTACATGAGGCTGAGAAACATGGTCCCAGTCAGCCGGTGCCCAGAGGGTGTTTAACCATGCCTCTCCATGTGCAGGGTACTGCGCTGAACATCAGGTACCCAGGAGTCATCACACCAGCCCTATGAGGTGCTGCTCCTGGCCTCTCTGCTTTCCTGGGGCACAGAGCTTAAGCAACTTGCTGGAAGGTGCGCTGCCAACGAATGGCAGAACCTCGTGGCTCTGGTTCTCTGTAGCTGGAGCCATTGCTCCCACAGTGATTGCCCCTAGAGGAGGGTAACCAGCAGCCCACTTTTTTCAGTATTGACTTGTTGACATTAAAAAACCTGGACAGTTTCCAGCTTCTCTTGAAAATATACATGAGCTGGCTACCTTGTCGGGGGATGGCTGTCCAGCTACCCCCCCCCCACCCCCCCCACACACACCAGCACCTGCCCACTTTAGCTGAAGCATCAGCTCTGCAGTTAGCACTGGGTATCCCCACCCTGTTACAAGTTAGGGAGAAAGCACTGGGCATCTCACACTGGGCATCTGTGAATCGGTTGTGAACTACCTGTTGAGAGCTCCTCATCCTGTTACAAATTACATTTAATTTAGCTGTTGTTTTCATGTGTCGATTAGACCTTTTCAGATTTGTTTGATCTTCTTGTGGTCTCAAGGATCTATGGGTGGCTGAGCGAAGATCCTCATGGCCGGAAGAGAAGGTTGCAGCAGGAGATGTAAAGCATTCATGCATGCATGCATTCGTTCACCTGCTCATTCACTTAACACATTTGTGGAGCTTTAGGTGCTGGGTTTACAGCGATGGAATTACACCGAATCAGACAGACCTTGTCTCTGCTCTCAATGAGATAGTTAAAGAGGGAAGCTACTCATTGGGAATGCATAATCTAAGACGTCGTGGGATTTGGATGTGATCAAAGAAGGCCAGCGGGGCCGATTTTTTTTGCAGCCATGGAAGCTATGCTAGTTTCATACAACAGGAGCCTGAGCAACTCTTATAGAAAGCCCCTTCTGCAGAAAGGCTCTATGGGCTGTGTCTACTCCTTGGCCAATTCAGTACCCTTGAGAAGTGGCTTACTTCAAGACCTTGGTGGGTCCCCTTCTCCAGTGGGAGTGAGTGTGCCACCTTTGTTGAGAGTTTAGCCAGGGAGGAATGCGGAAGTTGAGGGTTGTCGTAGATGAGCACCTCCATGCTCAGTTAATGGTGTAGCACAGCAGTAGAAGCAGAACCCCTGGGTTCAGCTCAGCTATTCTGCCTACTGTGTGATCTTGAGTTGGTTTCTTAATTGGGCCATGACTCAGTTTCCCTCTATAAGTTGGGCATGAAATCTCCATGTTATATGGTTCCTGTAAAGATTGATGAGTTGAACAACGCTGGACACAAGGTAAAGGTAAGCGCTTAGTAAATGTTGGCCACTAGTGTATTAGGATTATTTTATGGTATCTACCTGTCTTGCTGGAGTCTTAATTTTCTGATAGGTCTCTCGTGGATGGTATATAATTATATCCTTTTATGCCATATTACTGACTTCCAGCCTTCTTTTCTGACTATTTCAATCACTGCTATTCCCAGGCAGGTTCTCCTGGGACTTCTGCTCTCACCCCCATCTGCAACAGGAATTTCTGTGTTTGGAGATATGTGTTCATGGTGGGCCGGGGTGTAAGTGTAGCTAGGAGAGGCACGCCTCCGATAGGTAACGTTGGCCACAATGATAGTAAAGCACATGGAGGTAGGACAAAGGCCCAAATTCAACCTGTTGCCCGTACTGCCGTGGGGTGCTACTCACGCCTTTCATCACTCACTTCTGCAGTGTGGGTGAGTCACTGGAAGCATCCTGCCATCTCTTTGTGTCCTCCTTCCATTTGTGATGAGGGGCATCTGATGTACGAGAGCGTGGAAGAACATGGGATGACCAAGGTTAAGCTGTCGAGCAGTCAGAGATGGTTTGCTTCCTGCTGAAGGGAAGGCTTGTCTTGGATCTTGTGATCGCTGTATGTGATCCCACCACAGAGTTGAAAGGCTTTTAATGTGAACTTTGTCCCTACACTGACTTCGTGTTTCCTCCCATTTTTTTTGGTATATGTATATGATACATAATAATTCCTCTCTCTGTCTCTCTCTTCCACACCCTGCCTCATCTCCCCTGACTCCTCTCACCGATTTGACTATTATTTATTTACGCTCTGTATTTCTCGTATTAAAGAAACGATGTAATTAATTTAACTTTCTGAATCTGATTCACTTCACTAAGCATTATGATCTCAAGTTGTGTCCATTTTACAAATGACTCAAATGTTTCTGCCTTTATGGCAGAGTGGTACCCTGTTGCGTACATAAACCACATTTTGTGTCCATTGGCCTGTGGGTGGATATTTTGATATCTTCTACAATTTAACTATTATTAGTTGTGTTGCTGTAAACATGGATATACATGTATCTCTTTTGTATGGTGCTTTTAACTCTTTTGGAAAGATAACTAAGCAGTATCTCTGGGTCAGATGAAATAGCTATTGAGTTTTTTGAGGCATTTTCACAATGCCCTACATAGTGGTTGACCAGTTTTCATTCCCACCAGCAGTGCAAAAGGGGGTCCTTTCCCCCTACAGCCTTGCCATTGTTGATTGCTATTTGAGTTCTTGATACATGCTTCTCTCTGGGGTTAGATGGTATCTAAGTGATATTGTAATTTGCTTTTCTCTAATGGCTAAGGATGTTGAACATCTTCTCATATATTTGCTGGCCATTTGCACTTCTTCATCTGAGAACTGCATATTCATTTCCATTGCTCATTTTTTAAATTGGGTCTTTGAAAATGAATAATATATTTTTCTTCAGGTGTTTCAAAATCAGACCCTCAAATTCAAAGACCCAATTAGAAAGTGGGCAATGGAAATGAATAGACAGTTCTCACATGACGAAGTTCAAACGTCCAGTAAATATGTGAAACTATGCTTAACATCCTTAGCCATTAGGGAAATGCAAATCAGAGTATCACTAAGTTGCTATCTAACCCCAGAGAGAATGGTGTATATCAAGAACTTGATCGGCACTCAATGATGGTAAAGCTTTGGGGAAAAGGAACCCTGTTATGCTGCTGGTGGGAATGTAAAACAGTTCTTTGTATATTATAGTTATTAGACCTGTGTCCAAAGAGTGGGAGATAATTTTTTTCCTGTTCTATTGGCTCTCTCTTCACTCTGTTCATTGATTGCATTGTTTTTAACTTGACACAGTCCCATTTGTTAATTTGAGGGGCTGTATCTTTCATATCAAGTATCCTGTGAGAAAGTTTTTGCCCATTCTTATATCTTCATGATTTTGCCTATTTTTTTTCTTCCAGGAGGTTCATTTTTACTGTTTGCATATATAGGTCTTTGATCTATTTTGATTTTGATGGTCTAGACTTGTTGTTCTGCATGTGGACAAGCAGCTCTGCAGCAACATGTATTGAAGAGACGACTTTTTCTCCAGTGTATGTTGTTGAGCCATTTGTTAAAGACCAAATAACTGAGGTTACTTGGGTGTCTTTGCATCCTCATTTCTGTTCCATTGGTTAACCTGTTTCTGTGCCAATAATATATGTATACTACTGTTGCTTTGTAATATAACTTGATGTCCAGAATTGAGATGCCACCTGCTTTTAACTTGTTGCTCAGGATTCCATTCACTATTCTGAATCTCTTTTTATTCCATATGCATTTTAGGATTGTTTTTCTAATTCTGTGAAGAATGTTGCTGATATTTTAATAGGAATTGCGTTGAATGGGTAGATCAGTTTTGGCAGGATAGCCATTTTGGATAGTATTGGTTTTGCCTATCATAGAACAGGGGCTGCCTTTCCATTTCTTAGTTCTCTTCGGTTTCTTTTTTCAGCATAGAGTGTTTTCATTGTAGCGATTCTTCGCTTTTTTGGTTAGGTTTATCTCTAGGTATTGACTTTTTTGAGGTGCTATTGAGAATGGGATTACTCTTTTCAGCTCTTTCTCAGTGAGTTCATTGTTAGTGGAGAGGAATGCTATTGACTTACTTCTGTTAACTTTGTATCTTGCAACTAGAATGATTTTGTTAATTAATTCTAAGAGTCTCGGTGGAGTTTTTTTTTGGGGGGGGTTTCTATATAGAGAATCATGTTTTCTGCGAAAAAGGATAACGTAACTTCTTTTTTATACTTATTCGCTTTATTTCATTCTATTGATTTTTTTTATCCTGATGGTTTTGGCTAGGGTTTCAAGTTTTAGAGGAGTGCTGAGAGTGGACATCCTAGTCTTGTTTCTGATGTAAGAGGAAATGCTTTCAGTTTTTCCCCATTTAGTATAATATTGTTAGTAAGTTGGTACGAATAGTTTCTATCAGTTTGAGGTAAGTTATTTTTATACTTATTTTCCTTGGGTTTTAAATTTTTAATGATGAATGGATGTTGGATTTTGTCAAAGGCGTTCTCTACATCTGTTGAGATGATCATATGATTTTTGTCTTTGCTTTTATATATGTGGTGTATTTACATTAATTGACTTATGTATGTTGAACCTTCCCTGCATTCCTGGGATGAAGCCCACTTGGTCATTGTGAATGATCTTTTCAATGATTTATTTCATTCTTTTCACTAGTATCTTATTGAGGATTTTTGTATCTATGTTCATTAAAGAAATTGGCCTACAGTTTTCTTTTTTGTTAAGTCTTTGTCTGGTTTTAGTATCAGGGTAATGCTAGCTTCCAGAAATGAGTTTGGAAATGCTTCTTCTTTTTCGATTTTATGGAATAATTTGAGAAGCATTAATAATAGCTCATCTCTGAAGTTCTTATAGAATTCTGCAGTGAATCCATCTAATTCTAGACTTTTCTTTGTAGGTAAAGTTTTTATTGCTGCCTTGATTTCCATGCTTGTTATGGTCTATTTAGGATTTTTATATCATTTTGGTTCAATTTTGGCATCTTGTATATATTTAGGAATTTGTCTATTTCTTGCAAATTCTTCAGTTTGTTGAAGTATAAGTTTTTAAAATAGCTCCTTTCAGTGGTGTCCATTGTAATTTTCCATTTTTCATTTCTAATTGCATTGTTATCAGTTTTTTTCTTTCCTTGTTTTGGTTAGTTTGGCTAGACACTTATTAAACTTATTTACTCTTTTGAAGAACCAACTCCTCAATTTATTGATCTTTTATTATTTTGATTTCCTTAGTTTCTTCTGTGACCTTTGTAACTTATTTGTTCTACTACTTTTGGATTTAGATTGTTCTTATTTCTCTAGGACCTTGAGGTCCATCATTATGCTGACTTCTTATGCCATAGGCTTCTCATTCATTTATTGCATTTAGAACACACCTTGACTCATAGGCTGTTGCCTGCATTCCTATGTTTTGTATTACAATAAGAAACTCTTGTTATAGAAGAATGGAATGATATGTAACTGTGTCATCTAAATTGAGAATCTCTGCCTTATAGAATATAGATGTCTTAGTTACATATTTGTTGCTGGGACAAAATACCCAACATTCACAATGTAAGGGAGGAAAGATTTATTTTAACTCAGTTTCAAAAAGTTCCACACGGTTTATTCACGAGCAGCTGGCGAAGGTGGAAGCACATGACAGAGGCTGGAGAGATGCTTGCTGCACTGCAGACAAAAAGCCAAGCAAAGCCGGAGTGAGTGGATGTTGGGAGACTAAGGCAAGGCTAGAACTTTACCGGGAAGATGATAGCACTGTTTCTTCTTCCTTCCTTTATTTGGTTTCAGTTGGCAATACCCAGGGTGAGTGCCCCTCCCCCCTTACTTCCTGGCCCACAAGTCAGTCACAGAAACCTTAAAGCTCTGCTCTGGATGCCCCGCAGTCTTAACCAGTTGACAGAATTCCGCTAGGTCAAGATCAAAGCATGCCCCCTCCCAGCCAGGCTCCACCTCCCAACGGCAGGTGGTTCCATAGGTATCTCACTACATCCAAATACATGAGGCTTTTGGGGGGCATTCCAGATTCAAACCATAGCAATAGACTTAGAATTTGGATGCATTATCTTGTGAATTTTTAAATTTTATAAATGTAAGAATATATTACTAGTAAACAAAAGTGAGATCATATTTTCTGTATGTAATTTTATATCTTTCTACTTTAAAAAAAAAGAGCTTGTTATATCTTGTTTTTTTTCTAGCAATACCCTACTCAAATCCATTTTAATTAAAAAAGGCTGTCTTGTATTTCATAATATGATTATTTATTATATTACCTATGTATTTATTTTTATCTTATTGGTAGAAATTTAGGTGATTTTTAATTTTTGTCTTATAATGGGCAATGCATTAATGAATAATATTCAGGGAAAGGTGCTTCCTTGAGGGTTCCTGTAGAATAATTCTTTGAAGTGAAGTTTTTAGGGCAAAGGATATGAACATTTTCAGTTGTAATAGATATTGCTAAATTGCTTTCCAAAAGGTTGTGCCAATTTATGCACCCACCAACAGTGCATGAAAGTGCCTCTTAGAAATGTCTTTTAAAAGATAAAAATACCTATTGTTACTCCATGAAACACATTTCAAATAATTGCTGAAATTCTTCCAGCTGTGGCATAAGAGGTTAGTGCCCCAAAGAGGTCTGTAAAGGCTTTGGGAAACATGGGAGCTTAATGTATTAAAAGGTGACATTTTGGATCAGCGGGAAAAGAACGGTTTATTTAATAAATGGGGCTGACTTAATTGCCTGACCATGTGGAAGGACACTGGGTGTGATTCCTAACTCCCATCTTACCCCAAACCAAATTACAGATGGAGTAAATTATACACAGAGTAAAGATTTTAAAGTAAAATAAAAAAGACATAATAGGAAATTTTAGAAACATATTTCTATAGCTTTGAGTGAGGGAAACCCAGAAGCCCTAAAGGAAAAGATTAAATATTTTTGAGGATGTGAAAATAATTTAATCTCTTAAAAGGGGAATACTTGAGATAATAAAAAATGGCCTCCAATATGAATCAAGCTGAAGTTAATAAAAAGGGTTTTATAGGGGAAGAGAAGCAAAAATGACTAAGCCAAAATATGTAAATGCATCAGTTCCCCAAGATGAATGTAGCTATTATGGGTTGAAGATATCTACCAATAAATTAAAAAAGAAAAGGATGTTTTAGGATACACCTATGTCAAGGAACCTTTGCTCAAGAATTGGGCTTCTGATTGGTGTTTCTTACATGAGAGTGACATAAACACATGCATAAAAAGATCCTAACATAAGAGAGAGGGTAGGAAGGGGGTGACGTACCGCTAGGAAAGGGAAGAGGCACTGAAAGTGGGGGAATGGAAGGGACAGAGGGAGAGAGTAGCCAAAAGTGATACGCACAGATTCCCCAAATTGTATGTTAATCATCACTCAATCTGTAGTTCATCCATACTCAGATAAAAAAATTGGGATTCTGCAATTTATGTTCTGAATAGAGTTGAATGGTTAAACTAGTGGCCCCTAAACCTTGTAAGAAGACAACAAAAAGGGAAGAAAACTACGTTTTCTGTTTCTTTTCTTTTTTTATTGTTGTGAGAAAGTTGAGTACCACCCAAAGCCTCAGATATCCCAGGAGAGAGGAGGCTCACGCACATATCATCACGACAGAAACTTCAGCCAGGAGTTGTAGTACTCAGTGCGGCTCAGCTCTGTTACACACACACACGCATGCATGCACACACGCACGCCTCATCTCCCACAAAGCCTTTGCCCTCCTGGCCCTCCTGATGTCTGACAGTTAGTCTGTTTGTGCAGATTTCTAGTGAAGTCCTTCCTCCCCTCATCTCCCTTTGAATTAACCCAATGTGTACTTACTTTCTCCCGTCCTCGGGCCATCCCTAGGTATGAGGGATGAGACAAATGAAATTGAACATGTGGCAGAGATCTATTAGTCAAGGTCTGGCTTCAAATATTGCCTTTCCAGCTTTCCAGCGATTGACCTCACACTGATTCTAAGCTTCGTTTCCCTGCCTCTAAAATGGTGATAAAACGATTCTGCCTCTTAACCTTGCTCTGAAGATTGCTATAAGTAGTAATGTCTTACGCAGTAATAATAATAACCATGATGCCCGTTGCTCAGCGCAGCGCTTGGCGTTTAAGAAATGCTCACCAGACAGTGTCACCTGGCTAATTTGTTGTTGGCTGTTGTTCTTTTTTCTCTTCCTCTTGTCGTTTGGTGTGCCTCTGTGACAGGGCTACAGGAACAGACTGAACTAGGGCAGGTGGCTGCGGGAGTTTGAGATCACGCGTTGCCTTCCAGGTACCAGGATGCAGATGGTGGGACCCGTCTGCCTCCCTTCAAATCCTGGCTTTGCCATTCCAGTGTAGATCCAGGGGGACGTTACCTAACATCTGCATGCCTTGGCGTGCTCATTTGTAAGATGGGAATGATGACACTATCTCCCTTAGGAAGATTAAAGGAACTAATATCTGTAAAAATACAGATCAGGAGCGTCTGATTCATTGTATATGCTATACGTAGGTGTTTGTTAAAATGATTACAAGACAGACCACCTCCCTTCGATACATCATTTGCCCCCTGTGGGTGTGTCAAGGGGAAAGGAAGCAGGAATCTTGCAAATGCTGGCATGCTTTGAGAGGAACTTTGTATGTAGGGTGATTTGCAATTCATGACCATTCTTCTGGACTTTCCATTTAGTGTTGAGAGGCAGCCCTTACTGATCTTGAGGGAGGACTCGACTCCTGAGAAACTGATCCTGGGGAGATAATTGCCCAGTCTGTCTGTCCCACTCTATTTGATCCACCTAAAGTTTTTGCTTTCCTGACTTTGGGGTAAGACTGCAAAACCTGGGTGAATGTTCTATCGCTGCTTTGTTTCCAGTAGTGGGAGTGATTCGGATGTTTTACAAAGGAATGGGTGGAAAGCAACACCTCACAGGAAAGCCTCCTTGCTAAATTGAGGACTTTTGCACACAAATAGACCCATGCTTGCTTGCTGCCTAAATAGAGTATTAGCAATGATCATTTATCCAGCCGGCGTCTCCTGGGTTTGATGCTGTCTCTCAAATTAGCAGTGTGCGTTCTTCCTTCCTCACCAGTTGTGCCTGGCGTAATTCTGTGGAAGTCATTCCCCCAGAGGCCACCAGGAGCAAGGACATCAGCCTGTGTTGGTTAGTGCCTCTCCAGGGGTCAGGCTGAGGACTGGCGTGGCTTATCCTCCTTTCATTTTCGTAGCTGACCTGATGATTGTTTTCTTGCTTCTATTGGTGAGATCACAGAGGTGCAGAGAGGAGAAGTGACATGCTGTAGCCTGGGGGTGCTGCTCCCTGTCCCCCTCTTGCCCTCTGTCCCCTCTCCATTCCTCATCACCATCCGTTCATTGCACTGTGGCTTGACTTCGAATTGGCAGTGCCTACCGCTGCCTGAGTGCGGCCCGTGGCCCTTGGCCCAGTCCCTCCATAGGCCAGTCAGGCTGTGGCAGGCTGGGGTGGGTGCATGTACGTGTCTGTGTCTGACAGTGATTAGTGTCTTCTGTGAGTGGCATAACCACTGATGATGGAGTGGGCGATTAGCTACCTTGGAGCTTGTGTTCGATGCTGTCCCTTAGAGTTGGGTTAAACACTAATTGCCCCAAATGGTAACAAGCTCAAAAATGCCCCCTTAATTGCTTCCTTCCCTCCCCAGTCTTACCTCCTCATTTCCTGGTGATGTGCCTGGAATTGCCTCCCAAACAAACTGCTTGTACTTTAGTCAGTTTCTTAGGATCTACTTCCAGGGTAGCCCAAACAAGCACAATTGATTGCCCAACGTTCTAAATCCAATAGTTTCTAGTGTCTCCATTCTCCTCGTGGTACTATTTGCCATTAATGATGGCTGCTTCTTCTTAAACTTCCCCTTTTTGGTTTCTGTGACACGGAACAGGTTACTCCTTCTTCTTCTGATGGCTCATTTTCTTTTCCATTCACTGGTTCTCCTTTTTTCCTTAGTCACCTAATGTTAGGCTCATCCAGCATCTCCATATTTTCATGGCGACAGAAAAATCCATCTCAGATTGGCTTCTGTTTTAAAAAAATTGGGTCACATAGTTGGAAATCTTGGGTTACAGGGACAGTGTAATCAAAGCACTCAGCAATCTGACTCTCCATGTAGACTACTTTCTACTCTGTTATTTAATTCTCAGGCATGTGCATTTCCTAGAGAGACAGAAGGGACTGATTGGGCCAAGCAGATCTTCAGTGTTGGCTACACTAGTAGAATGGTGCTGCATCTTCCCTCACAGTCTCATTAAAAAGTTTTGTGTATCATTTTCATTGGTTTGTCTTGAGTTATATATCTATCTTAGGTGATTTTCTGCTGCTGTGACCAAAATACCCAAGGCTCGATAGTTTATAAAGAGCAGAGACTTATTTCTTGCAGTATCAAAGGCTGGGAAGCTCTAACATGCCCATTCCCTCAGTAACTAACTTTCTCCCACAATAATAGCTTAACCCGCTCATGAGGACGTAATCTAATCATCTCCTACAGGGCCCCCCACTTTAATACTGTTATTATGGTAATTGGATTTCAAACCATAGTGATATGCACCGGTCACAGTGGCCGCTAGAATGTAGTCCTCTCACTGGCCAGCCTGGATCATGTGATTACTCCAGGAGCCAATGCCAGAGTCAGCCCCACTTAAACCACAAGGACGGGGTGAGGATAGGTGATGTGCCACAGGAAAACCAAGGTATGATGACGTGAAAGAGGAGATTGTGCAGAGAGGAAGACATCAGACTTTCAAACACCAACTCTGCAGGCTCAGTTCTCTGTTCATCTCTGTCTCTGGGGAGCATCTTGTTATTTCCATTCTTCCCTGCCTGTGCAGAACTCCTATTTCAGCCTTCGCTTCACTTCTGAGTTGCGGTCTCAATTTCCTTAACCTTCAGAGTTTGGTATTTGCATTTGTTTGTTTCACAGAGACCCGAAACTTGCTATGTCCCAGCCCTAATCACTCATTATTCTCCCCAGTGTCCCTTTTTTGTCAGTGCTGCCACATGGGTTTCTACCTGTCTCTCCCTTCTATCCTTATCCCCAGTTTCCAACCCCATCATGTTTCTTTGGGTCCCTTGAATGTGCCTTGATTCTTTGCTTGATGACTACCTTCCCCATATGTGTGTCTCGGCTCAGAAGTCACATCTTCTGGAAGTGGTCTTCTCTGTGATCATTGGGGTGCCCGGGTGCCCAGGTCACCTATCTGTGCTGTGTTTGGGTCCTTTTTTTTCCATGTGGCCTTCACCTCTTCCCGCTGTGCTTCCTCAGCATTAAATTTTGGGCATGTCATGTTCTCCAGAGGTTCACATGCTGAAAGCTTGTTTCTCTGTGTGATAGTATAGAAATAATGGACTTTTAAAGAGGTGGGTCCCAGTAGAGGTGATTGAGTCACTGGGGGCACTGCCTTTGGAAAGGATCGATGCTGACCTCAGTGAGTGAGATAGTTCTTGTGAGAGCAGCTCATTATAACATGAATTTATCCCATGTGCAGGGTTCTTTGCATGTGGCTGGTTTCCTTTCCGTTGCTCCACCGTGTTGTAGCTATGCTGTGTTGAAATTTAATTTCCATTGTAACAGTATTAAGAGTCGGGACCTTTAGGAGGTAATTAGATTACGAGGACATCATCTTCCAGCCACCACATTCATGAACCACAGAAACCTCTTTATCTTGCAAAGAATTTCGCCTTAGGTATTTTGTAATAGCAACAGAAACCAGGCCAGTATATTCAGACTTTGCGGCTGTGTCTATTGTCTGTCCTCTCTATAAGAGCAGGGCCACATCTGTCTTCTTTGCTTTTATAATCCCAACAGTCCAGATTATGGTTGTGAATCTGGAATCGTGTCTGACAAACCACGATTTGAGACCAGATGCTGCCTGTCTTGAGCCATGAGAACCTGGTCAAATTCCCTCACCTCTCCAAGCCTTTTCTCATCTCGGTAATGGAGACAATGGCAGTCCCTTCCTGCCTGTGTTATTGTTAGTTAGTACATGGCAATCACACATACTAAATGCTCGCCACAGGGCCTGCCACCTGGTGAGTGTTTAATCAGTGCCAGTGACTATCTGAATACCTAGTGTTAGTCTATCATCCAGTATGTAGCATGCCATAAACTCACAGCAAATGAGAGACCTTATCATCAGCCTAGAGCAGGACCTGAGTCATAGCAGGCTTATTGGAGAGTAGAAACTTCCTCTTTCAAAAATTAAAAGAAAAAAAAAAGAGCCTTTGATGCTTCCTTTGCTGTATATGAGTTAGAAGTGGGAGGCCATGACTGCTGTTGGGGTGGAGTGGGCAGTTTCAATAGGTGGTAGGATGCCTTCCACACTGTGGTGGAGATGGCCTTTTCTGAGCTCATAGGGTGCCCGGGTGCACTGTTTGCCGGTTGGATCTAACGAGGGTGGTCTTGCCCCTGCCAGGGAAGAGCCTCATTAAGATTGGTGAGGTAAGGCCAGGTTTAACAATAACAACAAAGATGTAGGAAAATATGGAAAAAAACTTTTGGTGAATATCGCAATAAAGGGATTGATTGGATTCAGAGAAGAGGTATCAATATTTAACTACTACGAACCCATTAGAGGAATAGGAAGCTGGGGTAGAGTGATGACTTAAGTGAAATGACTTAGGTGCAGAAGATTAATATGTTCAACACTGTATGGTTTCTCAGACTTGGAAAACCCAGAACACAGACATACTTTGGAACCACATGAAGTGGTAGCCGGAGCCGGGGGAAGGAATAGGGAGGGGGTGGGAGGGTAGAAAAAAGGAAGGGATTGTAAAGTAGATATGATACATAGGTGTATGAAAACCCAAATTCATTGTAAATACTATGTATTACATTTGTATATTATTAAAAATAGTGGGGGAAAGAAGATTGGTGAGGGCCTTGTTTCTGAGATGCGCCAGGGGCTGCCACATAAGATGCTCCTCTTTTCTCACCAGGTCTTGGTTAGTTGCCAGTGATCTCTACAGGACGCTCCTCTCTCTTGCTGGGTGTGGGAAAGGGGCCTCCTCAGGTGTGTGCTCTTAGCTTGCACACCGTCACCAACACCATCATCATCTTTAGGAATGGGAACTGTGGCACGGGCTCCAGTTTTGCAGCGCTACTGTGAGGAGTGACTGAGGTATGGGGCACCAACTCCAGCCATGCTGTCCAAAATGGCAGCCACAAGTCAGATGTAACTACTCAGATTTAAATTTTAATTAATTAAAATTAAATAGAAAAATTCACTTCTCAGAGAAGTCACAGTAGCCATGTGACATGGGCCAGTGGCTATTGTTATGGATAGGGAAGATATGGAACATTTCGGTCATAGTAGAAATCCCGGCCACACCACACTGATCTAGGGCTGGGGTGGGTGTGCTGCGCTCATGGCCCCCCTGACTGAACTTGTAAACTGATTTTATTGGGCACAGCCACATCTTCTGTTTACATACTGCACGTGCCTGTGTTTGCTCTCAGGGGCATAACTGGGCGGTGGCCACAGAAACTATGGCCTGCAAAACCCAAAGTGCAGAAAGTCCCCAACTTAAGATGGTTTGGCTTAGGATTTTTAAAATGATATGAAAGTGATATGCAGATATACGTTAAGTTTTGTATTTTTTCCCTGGGTTGGAATATACGATATGATATTCTCTTGAGATGCTGAGCAGCAGCAACAAGCAACTCCCAATCAGTAATGCTGTCACTAGGGGACACAGCTAATGCTCTATAGTGTACGCTGTTGTTCAACTATTTAATATGATATTTTGTGGGTTAGAAATAGTCAACGCATTGCCAACTTATGATTTTTCAGTTTACAGTGGGTATGTCAAGCATAGTTCCTGGTAAGTCACAAAATATCTGTGTTCACACTCTTGGAAGAAAAATTTGCCAGCCTCTGGTCTGGAACATTGAATGACACTTGGAAGTCTTAAGTAAATATTTGTTACCTTTTTACTTAATAAAAGTAATATACACCTAGTTCTCCAGAGAACCTTTCAGAGTATTATTATCTCTATCCTAGAGGTGAGAAAACAGAGACTAGAACTTTTTTACCTCTAATGCATTCGTTCATTTATTTCTAAAATTATTCTATTAGCATATATTTGTGATACATAATAATTATATTCAACTTGAGGAATCAGTATACATACAGATCGCATTTTGATGACTTTTGTTTTTTTTTCCCGTTTCACCTCATCCTGGTCTCCCCCATCCACTTTCTCTCTTCACAAAACCCATCACCCTATTTCTTACCATCATTCTTTTATTTTGCTTTTTTACTTATTTACACTTTGGGCTTCTCATAACAGAGAAACCATGCAACATTTTAACCTTCTGCGACTGATTTGTTTTGCTAAACACAACGGTCTTGAGGTGCATCCATCTTTCTACAAGTGTGAGATTAGTGTTTTATTCTATAACTTTTAGGAGGGCAAAGATCTCATTGGCTTTGTTCATCAATTGCTTTTATCCCTGGGACAGTAGCTGGCACAGAGTAGGCATTTGGGACATTGGCCTATAATTGTTGAATCAGTAAACAAATGAATAAATAACTTCACGAAGAGCTATAAAAATGTGATCAGCTTCATTGTACAGATGAGGAAGCAGAGCCCATCAGAGGTGCTTCGTCCTGCTAGATTTGCATTTGGAGTCTCCCCAAAAGCAGTGCCTGGGGAATTCCCACAAGAGAGTGCCCCGCACCATCCTGAGATGGAGCAGGCTGGGATTTTAAAGAAAGAAACACTGAGAACTTGAGTGACCACTCAAAAGGATTTTTCTTTTTTTAAAATTAAATCCTAATGGATACATAAAAGCATAAAATTATACACATTTTATCGGGTACCATGTGATGTTTTAGTATGTGCACACATTATATAGTGTTTAAACTAAGTTAAGCATATCTATCTCCTAAAATATTTATCATTTCTTGTGGTGGAAGCCTTCCAACTTTCTCCTAGCATTTTGAAATACACAGTACCTAGCTGGGATCTGATAGCCCCCTTATGTGCCTTCCAAAGCATTAGGGGAACTGACAGACGGCGATGACTTCTTCTTGTGATGAGCAGTGAGAGAAAGAGATGTCCTATGTGGGCCTGTCTGCAACGAGAGATCAGAGAGTGAAAATTTATAGGAGAGTTCAAAGAATTTTGGCTCAGGTCCATGACCAGTTTCCTTCAGTATTTTCAACAACATAAATACCTTTATCAGTGCCCAGGAATGTTCAAGGCCCCAGCTTGGGCTCAAGTCAGCTGGGAAAAGCTTGCAGCTGCTTGGGTCACAGAGCAGTGAGGACACACCGTGGTTTCCGTCAGCGCCCTCTTGGAGCTGGGGCACCCTGTGGAAGGGTTGTGTCTGTGGAAGGGTTGTGTCTCCTCAGAAGGCAACGTTGCTCTGGAGAGACATAGAGCTGGGGTTCCAGCTGCAGCAGCTGTATGTTTCTGAACCCTCTGACTATACCCTCGGAAGCTACATAAACGCAGTCTTCCCTCTCCCCAGCACAGCCTGGTGTTTAGGTCCAGCTTCTCCTCTGCAGCTACCAGCCTTAACTTCTCTGCAGTACTCCGGGGCTGGAAGCTGCGATTCTGCTGCGACGGTGACTCAGGCGGTGCCACTGGGCCACTTGGTCCACGTAGGTCAGCCACGGTTGAGTGTGTGCTCACCCTCTCTCTCTCTCTGCCTCGGTCCCTTTAGCTCTGAGGCTTGCTTGGAGACAGTCCACCTGGGAATTTGCACATTTTTCACAGCAAAACAGAAAGGGCCGCTGGGTATCGTAGCTGTGGTGCTGGAGGCTGAGCAAAGCTGCACTTTTGCTGTGCCTCCTCGGATGGCTTCTTGTGGGGCTGCTTCACAGAGCCAGTGTGCACTGACTTCCGTCGCTGGTGGTGGGCCTGGCTACTGTGGGGCTCTGAGGCCTAGAGTCTTGGGGACGGCATGGCCGCACTCTTCCCTCCTTCACGCTCAGATAATTGCTTTTCCTGTGCTCTGGGGACAGATGGGATCTGAATCCTGCCCTCACCACTCACAAGTGTGTAATCTTGAACGAGATATTTTTCTCTCTGTGGGCCTCGCTTGCCCCATCTGTAGAAAAAAAATGCAATATCAGGACCTGCTGCCTGGGTGTGGTGAGGATTAAAGGGGCCAGTAGGTAGGAAACATTTGGAGGGGTGTACCCCCTCGTAAGTGAGTATCGTTGTTACTCTCCTGTGTCATCTCCTTTGTCCTCTAGTGTCCTGCCTGCCCTTAAATCCTGCACTACGAAGGTGGGGTTCTCCCACTCAGCCATCTGCAGGGGCCTAGGCAGAAACTTGTTGAGGGAGGTGACCCCAGTGGCAGTCGCTGTGCGCTAAGGGACGCGAGGCCGTCTGGACAGGGACCAATCGCTCATTCAATCCTCACATATTTATTGAACACCTACAATGTGCCAAATGCTTTTTTCCTTTCACATATAGCAGTGAACGAACCAGACAAAATTCTCTGCCCTTGTGAAGTTCACATTTCAGCAGACTCAGCTCCAGTTGCTGTGTTCCTTTGCAAGCGTATGGGCCCATGCGTTGACATAACTCGTGATTTATTAGTTTTGAAAAGAAAAGCCAGAAGCCTGGCCTTTTAAAAATGATGACCTTTGCCACCTTAGTGCTGGCCGTGGTTTCCTATAGTGTTCAAGTAGAGTGTGGGCCGAGCCAAGGAACTGGTTTGCAGCCCCTGCGAGGGAAGGATGCTCCAGTGCCCTGAGGAAGAGGCCATCTCTACCCAGCCGGCCAGAAGCTGGTCTGTGTCGAGGTTGTCATGGAGGATACCTCCTCCTTATCCTATGTGGAGGTTCTTGTGGCTTTTTCTGCCCCCAGAACAGATCCTTCTGCTGTGCCTCAAACTGCAGGCAGTGGTGAGTTTGAATATTCTTTTTTCTGCAGCGTTGAGCACGTTCCTAGACCCCAGGCATCAGCCCACAGGAGAGCGACGGCACTTCCTGGTGGTCACTGGGTTGGGGGGGAGGGCCACGGGGTAGAAGCCACAGGGTTAGTTAGTGGTGGCATTGTGGAGGTGTCAGAGAAGCAGCCATTGAAGCCAAGGAACTAATTATCTTTGTTGCCTGGATCTGTTAGAAGTGGAGAGATGATTCAGAAGCCTGTGTGGGAACGGAGTAGAAAGGGATTGATGAGAAATCTGGTTTCGGACGCCATCAGGAACAGTTCTTAACAGCTGGAGGTTTGTGGCGAGTTGGGGTGAAATTCCCCGAAAAGTGTGAGAAGGAGTTGCAGAGGTACTTCCTGTTTGGTGTGCAGAGCCTGTTTTGACACACTGTTACCTGTACATGAGGTGTGTGCGCGCTCCAGAAGGCTCCAATCCCCGCTACTCCCTATCGTGCTACACCCACGGGCTTGACTCACTTGTACTGCTGGCCTTTGTGCGGCTCCGAGTCGGTGCCCCGGCTCCGAGGGAAGCTGTGTGCCAGAGTGCTGGGGCCGTGGATTCAAACCCACCTGTCGTCTGCTGTTCACTGTGTGACTTCAGACAAGTCCTGCCACTTTTGGGTCTGTGATTGTTAGGACGCTGCAGGAGGTGGAAAGTGCTGGAGTGGCTGCGGGGAAGAAGGTTTTATTACGGGATCGTTTGCGGAGGTGTGTGCTGGGTGCAGACTGCACACGAGAAAGGTGGTGTCTTGCGAGCTGCAGCGGAGAAGCGGTGTACAGGGAACGGGTGGGACCGCTGAGAGCCAGAACTGAGGGAAAGGGGACTTCCGCCGGGAACCACGGTCCGGGAGGGCTGCAGCTGCTTCCTGAGAGGTAGCATCAAAGCAGGGAGGAAGAGGAGGAGGAGGAGGAGGAGGAGGAGGAGGAGGAGGAGGAGGAGGAAACCCTGTGGCCCCAGTCTTTCCATTCGCCTTGTTGTTCTCACTTACTGATGGTCCAAATGGAACCCAGTGCGCAAGGACGCCTGGGGGCTTAATTCCAGTGCTCGGGTCAGAGTCAGATGGACAACAGATCTCTAAGCGCAAATGAAAGTAGCTGGGTGTGATGCACCACCTCTAGGAGGCTGAGGCAGGAGGATTGCGTGTTCAGGCCCAGCTGGGGGACTTAGTGAGATCCTATCTAAAAATAAAGGAAATAAAAATAAAAAGGGACTAGGGATGTAGCTCAGTATGAAGGTTCACCCCCACCCAGTAGCATGTGTATGCGTGTGTGCGCATGCACACACACACACACACACACACTCACACACACCAAGAAGATCCTCAGTTTTCTGACCTTAGAAGCAGAGAATAACAAGGCAGACTCGCCTAAAGATAAACGGCAGGCCAGTGCTCTTATGCAGGAAGAGGCTTGGTGGATAATAAGTGTTCAATAAATTCTGAGTCTTGGGCTAGGGGGTGTAGCTAGCCTAGCAAATGCAGGGCCCTGGGTTCGATTCCCCAGAACCATATAAGCTGGGCATGATGGTGCATGCCTGTCACCCCAGTACTTGGGAGGCTGAGGCATGTGAGTTTGAGACGAGCCTAGGATGCATAGTGAAGTCAGGCCCAGCCTGGACTATAAAGTGAGACCTTGCCTCAAAAAAATTAATAAATAATTTTTGAGTCTTGATGTAGGACTCAAACCATTCGTAGGTGCTGAGGGTCCAGAGAAAAGAAGTCTGTCTTGTCTCTCCTTACAATTTTAGTATCAAGAGACACTTCCCTCCTCCTGTGGGGGAACCTAGGGTGATGCTTCTTTCATGGGGAGTAAGTATAAGGCAGTCCCAGCCCTAGCTGCCACTTACTGTCAAGGTAGCTTCTCATGCTTCTTTTTTTCCCCGTATCTATGAAATGGGGATATGAGTACCTGCCTGACAGAGTTGTGAGAATTCAGAGGGAGTTCATTATGTTAAGAGTGTTGAACAGTGTTTAGGACATGTTAGGCAATCAGCTGACATCATCTGGCGAGGCTCTTGACATTACCCCTGCCACCACCGCCACTACCACCGCCACATGCGTCAGCCTCGAGCGCATCGGACCTGTTCTCAGTAGCAAACTCCCCACTGGCTGGAGTCCATCTCACCCATCCGTTCGCAGGCTCATTGATCATACTGTTGTCTTCCCGTCCTCCCACAGACATGGTATTTCAGGAAGTGATTGATAGGTGTGTGTGTGTGTGTGTATGTGGGTTAGGGTGGGCTTATGCCTGACTCTGGGGACAGAGTGCTTTGTTATGCAGAGCAGCGTGCCTGTCATTTTCCCACTATGGGCCCCTTCCTTGAAAAGTTCCAGGCTATTTTTGAGTCCTCATGGCTCACATGTTCCTTGCTACATCGTGTCAATGCCAGTACAGAAAAATTGGAACCTTTTGGCAGAGCATAACGCAAAAGAGATTTCAAAGTGCATGGAGGATGAGCGTTGCTCGAATGACAGGGGATCAAGACGTGATGGGAATGCTGAGTTTAGAGACTGTAGCAGCTTGTGTGTTTGTATTTAGACCTCGCGGATTTCTTGGGAAATCAGTGGAGGTGCCCAAAGTCGATGTCATGTCCTAGAAAGGCACCAAAGGCTGGTAACACCCCTTGGCTCCCACATATGTACACACCCTGGAAGATCAGAAAAAGAGGCAGGGAGGGGAGTGGGTGGTGGCCCAGGGCAATGCTTGGGCTCTGAAGAGGTGACTGTGCTCTGGAGGAGGGATGCCTTTAGTGCCAGCTGTCTGGGAGCTCTCGGGTTTTGTGTGCTACTTGCAGTCAGGCCCTGGAGCCAGACTGAACTGTGTGCAAAACAGTGCACCAGAGGCAGCCATGGCGATTCGTGCCAGTAATCCCTAGGCTGGGGGGCTAAGGCAGGAGGATCACAAGTTTGAATCCAGCCTGGGCAACCTAGTACCTAGCAAGACACTGTTTCAAAGTAAAAAGGGGGATGAAGATAGAACTTAGTACAAAACCCCTGGGTTCAACCCCCACTCTGTCCCCAACCCCGAGAGAGAGAGAGAGAGAGAGAGAGAGAGAGAGAGAGAGAGAGAGAGAGAGAGAGATGAATTTAAGAGTGAGAGGTACAAATCCTCAACTTTTGTGATTTATTCACCCTCCTGGTTTTCCCCAGAAGGGCAAAGTGTGACTCTGGACAGAGGTAGGCCTACATTAGAATCTCTCCTCTGCCTTCTCCTAGCTCTTTAATCTTGGGGGAGTGGTTGAATTCTTTCTGAATACTACTTCCTTATTGGAAAGGAATTGTTGCCACCATTACAGTGTTGTTGGGAGGTGTGTAGACTAGGGTGTTCTGGGGCCCTTTGGGGCTTAAAACGTGTTTACTGAAGTGCTTTATTGTGTTAAATTTTCCCAGTGGTCCCAAGGGAAGGATCAACAGATAGCACTGTCATATCACACATGAAGAGACTGAGGCGCAGTATGGCTTGGGCATGAACACGGGAGGTAGGGGTGGAGGGTGTAAGTCTTGGTGCCAGACAGAGCAGTGGTGTTTCAGTTGGCTTCCCACTACTGTGACAAATGCCTGAGTTAATGAACAAAAGGACTATTTGTTATTTTGGCTTACAGTTTTAGGGGTTTTGGCCCACAGTGGTTGGCTTTGTTGCTTTGGGCCTGTGACAGCGCATCAGACTGGAGCACCAGGATGTGTTTCAGATGCTGGTGTCATGGCCAGAAGGTGAAAAAGAAGAAGAATGGGGTCACTGGAGTCCCATTATTCCCTTTGAGGGTATGCCCCACCCAAAGGACCTAAAGACTCCCACTTGGCCCTGCCTCTGAAAGGCTCCACCACCTCCCATTAGCGCCATGCTGAGAAGCAAAACTTTACCACATGGACCCTTAAGGGAGAGTTAAGATTCAAGTGAGAGCAAGGGATTTGGACCTGGCCAGTGTCTGGAGTGTCACGGGCAGGCTTCCTAGACATCTGGCTTTGTTATCCCCTGTCTTTGGCAGGGGATAACAATAAGCTTCTTGTCAATGACTGTCGCTAGAGTTACATGAGATAGTGCTGTAACACCTAGCATGCACTTGGGATGTAATAAGCACTCAGTAGTGTCCTTAGTATTAGTGATGGTTATAGTGTAGCTGTTGTAGTTATTGTCATAGATGTGACCATAATAGTCAAAACGTGATTGGGCCATCCAAGATTCAGGATGGGGGTTTGGGCTTTGAGTGCTGGCCTGTGATGCAATTCAGATCTTTTCTTCGCTCTTTGTCTGTTCCTCTGAGGATGGCTGATGCTGTCTCTCTGATAACCCCCACTCTACCCTCTTCCCTGGATCCCAGAATGTAGACCCTCGGACTATGACACCAGGGCTTTTTTAGTGGTGGGCTTCAAGAGCTGACAGCAGAAGCACCCAGCAACGGGAAGACAAAGAGCTGGGGTATTTTCACCTTCAACTCTTTTTTTACATCTTTGACCTTCCACTGCTGCGGGACCCACTTCCGGAGTGCCAGCTCTCACTGGGCTGTTGGCCTTTAACCCTAGATGTGGTAATCATTTCCTGCAGTTGTTACGGTCTCTGATTGAACATTGAGAGTGAATTCTGTTTTCTACTGAGAACTCAATGAACATAAAAATCTGCTAAAAGAGAATGTATTGGGTTATTTTGCTTTGGAGAAAAAGAATGGTACAACTACTTTGGAAAACAACAAAATTTTCTTATAAAGGTGAACATAGAGTTACTGTCTGACATAGTAGTTCCCCGCCTAGGTGTTTGCCCAAGTTTAGTTAAATTATATGCCTTCATAAATATTTTTAAATGAATGCTTATAATGGCTTTATTCATAATAGCCAGGAATTGGACAAAATCCAGAATATCTATTCATAGATGAAGGAATATGAGAACTTTGAAATAACCATAGAACAGAATATTACTCAGTGATATGAACTAACTAGTAATACAAATACATGGAGGAGTCTCAAAAAAAACATTATTTTGAGTGGAAGAAGATGGATACAAAATAGTATATACTGTGTGGTTCCATTAATGTTCAGTAGTATGAAGCTGACCTGAGCTTACCAAGGGTTAGAAATGGGAGACGGAATTAATTGTAGACAAACACAGAGAAATTTTAGGGGGAGGGATACCAGCGCTGTGTGTCTTGGTTGTGGTGGTAATTACATGAATGCAATATGTTTGTCAAAACTTATCTAACTGTACATCTAAAAATTTCTGTGCATTAAACTGTGTCTCATGAAGTTGAAGTGTAGGAACATGTACATTTAATTTATTTTATTAAAACATTGGGAACATTCAGATTTATGAAAAGAAGGAAGTCTGAAGCTCCTAATGAGGGACTACTGCCCCGTGAACATGTTATGTATTTTTCTCTAGTTTTGTTTCTCCAGTTAGTTCCTCCCTCATCTAGGTTATTCAAATGAAAAAGAAAGAAATGAATAAATGAGAAAGAACTAGTTGAAACTAGAATTAGGGAGAACTAGTTTGACTTTGCCACGCCTGTGATGACATTGCAGAGGCTTTGTCATCTCTACCCAAAATACGCTGGGAGAAAATGAAAATATGTAGCTGATGAGGGAAAGACAGTAGGGTGCAGGAGAGAAGCACAGTTGTTGGTCATTGGCTTCAAGTCTCGACCAGTCAGTCATCCGATTACACATTGTTGAGCTCCAGTTAGGGGCCAGCACTCGAGAGACGGTCAGAACAGAACACGTGGCTCTTTTACTTTGATGGAGGTAACAAAGCGGGAAAGGCGGGATCAAGATGATGACAGTGGTGATGACTGATAACAATAATCACTACAATGGCTGATATTTACGGAGAGCGCACCATGTGGTAGTTATTTTGTTAAGACTTACTTGTTTTTCCTGTTTCATATTTTTAAATATGTAATCACATTTAATTCTATGGTATTTTCTCATTGAAAATAATGAAGTGCCTTAGGAGAGGTCAGATGGGAACACCCAGGAAGCAGGATGCACCTGGATTAGTGTGTGGAGAAGACTCCCTGAGGAAATTATATTGAACTTGAGATCTGGTGGGGGACCGGAATTGAATGGACTTCAGAAGCTACAGGCAGGGCTGTCGTGTTCCTTTTTAGGAAGGGCAGTGGGCTGGTTTTGAGTGGTAATTAGGGATAGGATGGCACAGAAATGGTGCTTCAGAGTGAGTGGGGTGGTGGTGTGAGAGGAGTGAGAGGTGGGTCTGAGAGGAAGTGACTCTGGTCCTTCTCCTGAAGCAAGACAGAAGAGGGGAGCTCAGTTTTGGGGATCCATAGGATGGATGTATGTGTGTGGTTCTTGGGGAGGGGCTCTGGACCTGAGTTACACATTTAAACATGATCACAGAGTTACCCATGTCTGAAGGATTGACCAGGTGGTCTTGGAGAAGGTGTCCATAGGGAAGGGACCAACAACGAGGACAGTGCCTGGAGGAACTCCCATGGAGGAGGAGACAGGAGGGCAACAGCAGCAGGAGGAAGAGGCCATTGAGGGCAGGAATGGAACCTTCTAGGGGGCCCTGACACAATGAAGGAAGACCTCTAATATTAAAGGCATCATTAGGATGCAAAGAGCCCTTTACCCTGGAAGTACACAGTGAGAAACTTAAGGACTATCAGCATGTGGGAATGTCATACAAAGAACAGTTGCATCAGTATGGGGTGATTGTAGGGTATCTGTGAATTGGTTAGGATTCTTTGGCTATGTGTAAGCAACAGAAATGGGCTTTAGTTGTCTAAAACAAACAAACAAACAAACAACAAAGAAGAAGAGGAAGGATGTGGGAATACAGATGCCTGTAGCGCCAAGCCTTACCCAGAGTAGCCCTCAGGGATTCATGGACGGTCTTTGCATGGTGACTATTGGGATTAGTTAGCTCCAGTGGAATCTTGGCATTCCGCATCCAAGAATCCAGTTCTAGGAACAAAGGGTGATATGCTGATGTTGGGTTATTGGGCGAGAGCTGAGCATCTTGTCTGACAGTCCTGCAAGACAGCATGAATGGAGGGAGAAAGATGTCCCAAAGGAAAAACATCAACATTTCCGTTACAAGAAAGGGTGGATATGGGACAGGCATAATCAACAGATGCCATCTGTAATCTCTGTGGCCTCATGTTTGATTTGGTGATTTTTGCAATATTTGCTTAGAGACATTTAATTTGCAGTATTGACTTAACCACCCAGCTTGCATTCATGGCCAGTGTTTCACCCCCATTTGCTTTTTAAAGAGCACTGGGGATCTGGAATGGACACAGATGTATCCCTGAGCATCAAGCCACCTAGCTCTGGAGGCACAATTTCATGAATACAACTCATTGTCACATCAAGAAAGGATGTGGCCTTGTGACCATGTGGCTTCTCCTTCGCCAGCAAGGGTAGGACGCTGGTAGGGACAGATGGCATAAGCCACTGCTGCATTCGTGAGGTGGGGGTGGCCATCCTAGAGGCATGGGCACCTGTGGACACCGGGCACTGTACTTTGATTTGGGGGTGAGATCTTCTTGTCTGAGGGGTCTAGGGTTTGAGATAGCTAATGAGTGGTTGGTGTGGACTGTTAGACTGTTTGTCCTACTGCCTCATTTTTAAGGCTGGATCACACGGGAGAGGCCACCATGGGCTCAAGAACAGGCTCTATGTGTTGTCTGGCTTCCCCAGCATTGTTCCACCACAAAGTGAAGAGGGGGAGACACCTTTGTTTTCATGCATTTACTTATTTCTGATGTCTATTATTTACCTCAGTGGCTTAACCTCTTTGTCTTGCCTAATTTAATAGATTTGGTAACATTACAAAAGAAAATGTGCCTGTGGTTGCCGACCACTCAAAGTAGTTGCTTTTGCATTTGTTTTTCCTCCTGAGTGCATGGCTGATGGCACATAAAGGAGGTTTTCTCTCACTTCTTCCTCTCTTCCAGGACGGATAATCATCAGAACAAGAATTCCTTATGATTTCCCCAGTGGCTGTACTAGTTTATAGTCCCAGCAACAATGTAGAAAGGTTCCATTTCCCCCCAGCCTTGCCAGCATTATTGTGTTTTGAGTTCTTGTTGACAGCCATTCTTACTAGAGTGAGAGAATTTCAGTTTCGTTTTGATTTGCATCTCTGTAATGGTTAAGGATGCTGAACGTTGTCTTTGAATACTTACTGGCCATTTGTACTTAATCTGAGAAGTGTTTGTTCATTTCAGTTACCCATCTTTTGATTGAGTCTTCCATCATTAGGAGTCTAGTTTTTTTTTTCCAGTTTTTAAAATATTCTAGATATCAGTCCTCTGTCTGTCTGAGAAAGAGCCGGCAAACATTTCTTCCAGTCCCTCGGTTCTCTCCCTTAGGTGGAGACCATTGTGCTAAGTAAATCAGATACAGAAGGTTAAGTATCATGTGACTTCTCTTATATGAGAAGCTCCAAATATAAACAACTAAACAAGCAAGTAAAAGAGACATGACAGGAAATAGGAGGCTAGATTTTTCCAGAGAAGGAAAGGGAGTCTGGGGGGGAGAAGAAAGCTGTGAGGGTGGGAGAGAAAGGGAAGGAAAAGTGATGAAAAAGGGCCGGGTGTATGAGCCAAGTCTTCAAGTTATTATACATCATAAGCAAATACTAATAAAAAAGGAATTCCTTATGAAATCGGGTGAGCTCACCCATGTGATGGAATCAGATGCGGTTGTGGAAACAGAACGAGGTTTGCATATTGAGTCGGAACGGACTCAGATGGATTCATTTGTGGGCAAAGCAGGTGGCGGAGGCACGTGCAGAGTCGCAGTGCTCAACTCTCTGAGCACGTTTGAGTCACTTGGGGAACTTCCGGAATGTACCGATCTCGCTCCTGCTTCCCAGCAGTACCATTAAATCAGACCCTCTGCGACTGAGACCGGAACAGATGACTGGAGTAGATACAGAAGAAAGAGAAAATACAGACTCTTCCTCCATGTGCACATTTGTCCTTGGTATTCATGGAAGATTGTTTGAAGGCCCCATTTGAATCCCAAAATCTGCAGATGCTCACGGCCCTTATGTAAAATGGCCTAGTGTCTGCGAGTAGCTTACACACATCGTCCTGGATACTTCAAATCTTCTCTGATTACTTATAATACCCCACACAAAGTAAATGTTCTGTGAATGGTTATCAGGTACTGCTAGAGAATATGATAAAAACAAAAGTTGGTTCACATTCACATAAGTGCATTTTTGTTTTCCAAATATTGTTGTATCCTTGGTGGGTGGAATCCTGGGATGTGGAACCCTTTGGTTTGGAAGGCTGACCACATCCTTTAGACACACGTTGCTCACACCTGCAGAGAATGTGTGTAGATCTTACATAAGGGACTGGAAAGAATAGTTCCTTTGGGCAACAGAGCAGAACAGTGATTCTCAATTGCATACGTATTTATAATGTTCACATTTTAAACCATTCTAAGCATGGTATTACCACCTCCCCCTTTTTTGGAGACAGAGTCTTGCTCGGCCATCCAGGCTGGTCCTGAACTCATTATGTAGCCCTGGCTGGCCTCATGGCAGTCCTCCTGTCTCAGCTTCCCAAGAGCTGGGATTATGGGTGAGCACCAACACATACAGTTTATTGAATTCAGGGCCTTGTGTTTGCTAGGCAAGTGCTTTACCACAGAGCTATTCCTCCAGTCTGGCACATCTTTTTTAAAAAGAAATTCTCACTGCGTACTGAAAGCAGGACTAGGAGTGACCCCTGAACCCGTGCAGCTGCTCTGTGTTGGGACAGCTGCCCAAAGATTCACATTCACCATCCCACGGCACGTGGCCTCAGCTGCCTTCCTCTTGACTCAGCCAGGATGACTGATTTCAAGAGTGTGGGAGGTGACCCAGTGAACCCTTTCACTGATTCACTCACTGCTCGTTCATTCATTCATTCGTATTTTAAATTACGAATTGGATATGAGGCAACCACCTGCTAGGTGCATGCGTCTGATCTCATCCCCATGACCACGTGAGTTAGGTTTAAATACCTTAGCCTGGCACCCTTCCCTTCTCATTCTGTGCTTGGGGAGGTTTTAGTCGCAGCAATGTAAGTAGCCCAGTGGAAATATTTGAGGCAAGATAGTTACCTAAGGGCTTGCAATGGATGCAGATATGCTTAGAGATCCTACATAGAGCTTTAAAATTATCATGTTGGGGCTTGGGATGTAGCTCAGTGGTTAAGGCACTTGCCTAGCAAGTACAAGGCCCTGGGTTCGATTCCCCAGCGCCCTATAAACTGGGCATGTTGGCATATGCCTGTAATCCCAGCGCTCAGATAGCTGAGGCAGGAGGGTTACTATTAGTTCAAGGCTAGCCTGGGCTACAGAGTGAGTTCAGGACCCACACAGCAAGATGTTATCTTTAAAAAAATATCCTGTCTACCAATTCTGAACTTAGGAACCCAGAGCCATGTTGGCTGGAGCTCAGTGTCCCTTGGAAGGGCATGTGCTCTTTAATTCGGCCCAATCAGCGTGCCCCTTCCCTCCTGCAGCACGCCAGGCTCCCTTCGCATAGTTGGAAGGGCTGCTTCTGCAGGCGTCTCAGTTTGCACCCCCTACGGTGGGGTAGGGAAGATGCTCAAAGCAGGGATATTAATCTAAATCATCCTGTGGAATGTGCCGTTTCTCTTCCTATCTGGTCTTCAGTCTCCAGGTTGAAGAATTGAGCTTCTCTACTTTAAATTTCATCTCCGGACTAAATGTGAAGGGCTGTTGGCATTGATACATTTGTGGAGCAAATTTGCATAATAGAGAATGAATACAGTGCATTATACAAAGGGACAGTCTTCCGGTCTGCCAGGAGTATGAGGCAACGGAGTAAGGGAGATAGGAGTCCAGTGATGAAGTGATTCTATCATGGATGGATGCCAGGCAAAGAGTTTGAAGCTTATCCTTAGGGCCAGCTCTGTGCAGTCATGCTTCTATGGCGGGAGACACATTTTATACCTGCATTGTCCAATATGGTAGCCTTTAGCTATCCAGGGCTCTTAGGCCCTTGGAATGGAGCAAGCACAACCAAGGAATTGAATTTTAAATGTTATTTAGAGTTATACACTGGACTAGTAGTTACCATGCTGTACAGCACACATTTAGGCCTCAGGCAGTTGGTAAAAGTGTTGGAGAAGGGAAATGATCCCAAAGCCGGGTTTCTGGAGGATGGATTTCCTAGGAATGTCGGGGCTGGGAGGAAGTAGGCTGGAGTCACACTGATGACACTCGGCATCTGTTAGGCACTTCCTGTAGCCACATGCTATGCTAAGGTAAACTCACCAAATCCTCATAGCAAGTCTATTAGAAAAGCACCGTTCTATTTTGCATGCAAGGAGATTGAGGTGCCAGATCAAGGGGTCTTTTCAAGGTCACATAGCAGGTCACAAGCAGATGGTCTGGCTGTAGCGGTTGAACCGTGAGCCCTTCCGTCCAGGAAGAAAGTAGATGAACCTCCCTCGAGAGCGTTCTTCGCGCTGATATCTCATTTACATTTCTTAGCAATTATGTGACACTGCCAGTCTCATCTCCTTGATGGGTGTGGAAACTTGGGCTCACAGAGACAAGGTGTCACGGCAAACTGATCAGACTCTGGGGAGACCAGTTAAGGCTTTGTGACAAAAACTTCCATCTCCGAGTTGCCGAGGGCAGTTAAGGTGGAACCAGTGGGGGATGTACAGGAGGAAGTGGTGTAAAAGATGTTGCGAAGGAAGGATCAGTGGGATTTGGCAAGTGACTGAGTGGCGGGGGTGAGGAAGGCGGGGGAGGATTTCTTCTGGAACAGTGAGATGAATGGCAAACACAAGTGCGACTGCACTGAGCAAGCCGACAGTGTGGGCTCCAGAGTAAGAGGAGCCTGGTGGCAAGTAGAAGCGTCACCACCAGCTGCTGAGGGACCTTGAGCAAAGGACCTCTCGCTGAGCATCTTGCATGCTGACAGCATAAGGCTTCTCACACTTGCCTTGCGGGACTGTGGCCAGGTTCAGGTTAAATCTTAGAGTGAAAGCCCTCTGAAATCTCAGGTAGTATGTCTGTGTGACTCACACTTAATGCCAGGGAGGCCAGGGTTTGGGTAGGAGTGGTGATCAGACCTTTCTACCTTCGATCACGGAGATGGAGCTAAAAAAATGAAACAAAAACTCTACTCCATGTTGGGCACAAGAAAAACCTCATGCTGGTAGCTGCAGCTAAAATGTCCCTTTTCACCAAAGATTTTCTCTCTGGTAAGACTATATTGTTATCATTTCCGTTTTGGAGGAGGAAACGGAGGCACAGAAAGGTGTAGTAACTCAGCTTCAGCTTATAGGTGGTAAAATGAGAGGTTTAAATCAAGGTCCAGAGTGATTTCAGAGAATTGGCCAGTAACGCTTGGTGACAAGGGGCTTTACCCATGGGAAGTAGAAGGTTTAGAGCAACCACAAAGGGATGAGGGTCTAGCAAAGTACCCAGGGGCCTTCTCCCACCACCAATACCTCCAACTAGTTATGGAATTTCTATCTCGGTTGTTACGGATTCAGAGGCAAAAATTGCTCCCCAAGGATGTAAATTTTCTACTACAAACCACAGTAGGTCTTAAGTAAAGGATCCAATGCCAGAGAAAAAAAATCTGATGACTTTATTTAGTGCTTTTTAGAATGCAGTAAATAAATTTTAGTGGTTAGAGTTGGGAGTTTGAGAATGGGGTACACTGTGAAACAGAATTGGGGTCTTAAGGCTGTCCAGGGGCAGATATTCTGGGGGAATCCCTTGGAAATTTACCCAGAGCTTTTGACTATGTCTGTTGCTTCTGGAACCAATCATGTATTTCTGATGCTTGACTGATATGTTAGTTTCTTAATGCAGCTATAACAAATTTAAAAAAGTGTTGGTGCCTTTAACAACACAGATTTATTTTCTTAGAGCCCTGAAAATGAAAATTCTGTAAGTGGATCTTCTAGGGGTAAAATCAAGGTGTCATCAGGGTGACCTTCTTTACAGTGGCTCCAGGGGCTAATGTGATCATGGCTTTCCTCGCGTCTAGGGACCACACACAGTCCTTGGCTTAGATTTCCTTGTGGATATAGTATCACTGGAACTTCTGCCTTTATCATCATGTCTCACTTCTGTAGGGACCTTGGTGGTTTCATGGGGCCCACCTCAGGAATTCAGTGTAATTACCATCTCAGCACCCTTAACCATTTTGTCTGCAGAGCCTCTTTTGTCATGCAAATGAACATATTCACAGGTCCCAGGGATTAGGTCATGGCCATATTTGGTGGTGGTCATGGTGGGACATTATTGTGCTTCACAAACTTGGATGTAACAAAGAAGGAGTTGAGAGAAATAGAGTTTGGGACTTCTTTTTTCTTGGGTGGAGCTGATTAGCAAGTCCCCACCCCCATGACCCCCTTCGTCAGGCCATGCTGTCTGTCCTGCTGCCTAGCCCTGTATTTTCGGTACTCACCTGGCCCCTTGGCCTTTGACTGGAAGACTCCACTGTGTAGCTCCACTTATGCACATCTACACGTGTAGTTCATAGGATGAACGATGGTCAGAACCTGAAGAGAGCGACAGCAATTGAATAAACCGTGAAGGGTCTAAGGAGTCTTGGCTCTTGCCAAGTACCTGTGTGAAAATAGAACCTAGTTTAATTTTCAGCAGCTCCAGTCAGTGTTGCCTGTTCTTGAAGACAAGCTAATCTTACCCTGAATTTGCCAAACAGAAACGAGGGGGTGTTTATTTGTATCACAAAAGGATCTAGTTTGTTTCTTAAAATAGCCAAGCCTACTTCTTTCTTTAAAGTGTTTTAGTTAATGGGGGATTTGATTTGCGTAACTCTTCAGTAACATGTTGTGTGGAGGAATTACCTGCAACCAGAGACACATCAGTCTCCTAAGTCTGTTCCCAGCTGCTCTGAAGAGGGTGCTTTAGGATGGTCGTGTCGCTTGGCATATTGACTTCTTTCTCAGAGGGGATGGATTATTTATTTCAGGGGTTAATTGGAAAGCTGCCCCAGAAGACCTTATCAATGGTGGATGTTCTATCATGATCTATTGTAGAAAGTGGAAAGCCAGCCAGGAGCCATCTTCACCACAAAGTTGGTGATGTTTTCTTCTGGAAAGATGATATTTATTTGTTTGTTCATTTGTTCCCCAAACGTTATTGACTAATTATCAGTTATTTAGCAGGGATTGTGGTAGGCCCTAGGAAATGAGAGTTGCCTCCCAAAATGGATAAGTACGAAGAAGGTCATAACTAATATTTTGGAAGTTTTGAACAAGAAGGCTGCTATTTGAATATGGAAGAGGGATAAACTCCTCTAAATAGTTCTGGGTCAGGGAAGAAATTATAATAGACCATAATAATAGACCACTTAGTAATTTCAAAGGATAATGACACTAAATATAAAATGCAAAATTCATTCAAAACTGTATTTAAGAGAAAGATTTTTAGCTTTAACAATCTTTAAATGTTTAAGGGAGGAAGAGGAGTAGGCATATTAGCTGAGTCATCAATTCAAGGAGTACATGACAATAAGAGACAGTTGTCGATTACTCATGGGATGGTAGACATGGTTCTGAGCATGGATGAGCTTACTTAATTCTCCTAATATCTCGATGACATGGAGACCATTATTACCACTGTTATTTTCAGAGAAGAAACGGAAGTAAAGGGAGATAAGAGAAAGTACTCAAATATTATAGCTTGTAACTTATGGGTGCAAGATCCCAGCCCAGACATCTGACTCTAGAATTCATATTTCTGGGCTGGAGGAATGCCAGTTAAAGCGCTTGCCTTTCAAGTGCAAGAACCTGAGTTCAAGTCCCCAGTACCACATAAAGCTGGGTGAGGTGGCCCACACCTGAAATCCCAGCACTCCAAAGGCTGAGGTAGGTGGATTGTCCTGAGTCCAAGATCAGCCTGAGCTACACCAGTGAGTTCAGGACCAGCCTGGACTAAAGAGCGAGATCCTGTCTCAAAAAAAAAAAAAAATAGAATTCATATTTCTAACCAGTAAGTGATAGAAATCTTAGTAAATAATGTAAGTGAAGAAGCAAGAGGAGCAATCAAATGGAACAAAATTGACAAATATATCCTTGGTCTGATTTTTAAAATACTAGGATAATAACATCGATAACAAAGAAGATGGACCTTTTGGGAAAAAAGGGGCACTACCTAAAATATGATCGAAGGAAAAAATGGGTCATGGTTTAATATCATCTTAGTGACAGTGATACAATGTAAGCCCCCCAGAACGAGCATGATAGGCAGTTTTCAAGGAAAACATACATTCTAAGAGTTTTTAGTTTGAGAAGGGGTGGAAAGCTCAGCTTTGTGGTTGAAAGGTAGAGAGTGGGGGAGGGGTGAGCCTGGGGAAGAGTGAGGAGGGGGACAGGTCTGTGCTGTCATCTCTTTAGTCCACGTTGTTTTGAGAATTCCAAACGTGGAAGTAGGATAAGAGTGGAAGAGTGGCCTATCTCTAGGAAAAGAGAGATGAAATATATTATTATTTGGGATAATATAATTTTCTATTTGGAAAACTCAAAGGAAAAACTGAGAAAATCCACAAAAAAATATCATGAGCTTTCTTCGGTTGGGTTCTCTAGAATAAAACGAATAGAATATACTCCTTGGAGATTTGTTAGGTAGATTTACAAGGTCAGAGGCTGGCGAGTTCACAGTGGCCACCTCAGGGATGGAGAGCTGGAGGATCCGGAAGGAACTCAGTCCAAGAAGCCGTGGGACAGTACGGATAAAGAATGCAGTACCAGCCCAAGACTGAGGGCCTCAAAGTTCTCTGGAGAGTCACTGGTACCAGTCTGTGTTGTAAGGCTGAAGGACCTGGAGTCTGGTGTCTGCTAGCAATGGTTGCAAAAATGTACCTTGCAAAAAATGTACCTGCTCAAGCAGAACAGAGCTCTTCACACATGCCAAACTCCACCTTTTTCTTTCATTCCATCCAGGCTAGAGAAGAAGCCTATTGGTCGGTGTTACCCAGAACTGGAGTGGGTTTCCCTCACTTTGCTAGTATCTCAGGGACCACCCTACAGATATATCCAGGCCTATGCTTTCCTGATCTGCTAGGTGTTTTTTAGTCCAGGTGAGCTGACACATCATGATTAATAGCCATTGAGCTGAAGAATGATCACGGAATAAATATACGAAATTTTTATTCCTTCTTTATTTATGAGCAATGACCAGTTGGAAAACAAAATAGAAAAAAAGTCATATTCACAGTCATGTGAAAAGAGAATCTCTCAGATGATACTAAATGAGAAATAGGTAAGTACAGCATGGATAAGATGAATATGTCTGTTGAGGATGTAGAGCAAGATTTTAAGCAAGAAAACAATTTTTTTTGGGGGGGGGGTGGATTACCCATCATTGTAAAACTTAAATTTCTAAATCTAAAACTATTTCAATCCAAATTCTGGCTAGTGTTTAGAAGGCTGAAACTAACTGTGTATAATTCCAGTAGAAAGTCTGTTGATATTTTAAAAATCTTGACACACTAGTTCTCAAATTCACTTGGAAGAAGAAACATGCAGTTATAGCCAAGAAAATGTTGAATATTAGGATAATAAGAGAGGATTTGCCATGCCAAGATATAACATAATACAAAGCTGCTATAATTAAAATCCCTGTTGCCACACTTCGGGACGACTCAGTGGAACAAAACGGAAGGCCGAAAGACAAACGCGAGTACGTATAATTATTAAACATAACATGAAATTGGCACTGGAATCTGTGGGGAAGGGATGAATTATTTAATCAAGGATGCTGGGACAATTGATTACCTATTTGAAAAAAAAAGACAAACTAGATTCTCATTTCATGTCAGATTTTGAGAAATTATAGATGGATGGAAGAGAAATGACACCGTATAAAACTAAAAGAAGAACACAGAATATCGTTTGTGTGACTGTGGGCATGACGGGTCTCCTTTTGAAATGTAGTTGGATTGGATTTTCTTTAGACTTTTCTTATAGTAGCTTGGAATTTATATATATATATATATATATATATATATATATATATATATATTCTATTTTTGTTTTTGCTATTACATATACTTTTTTCTTTTCCCCCCATATTTTATTGATATGTTTACGTGCAAAATTCAAGGTTTACAATGAAGTTGAGCATTTTGTGCACATACGTATCTTGTCAAGGTGACAAGGACTTTTCCACTCTCCTTTTGTCCCTCCCCCTACCCACCACTCCCTCCCTCCTCCCCCACCCTACTCGCCTCTTTCACTTTGTCTTTCGTCTTAAGTTCCATAGGTGTTGTGATCTGGGTCTCTCATATCAGAGAGACCATTTGATGTTTCACCTTCTGCTTCTGACTTACCTCACTAAGCACGATGTTCTCAAGTTTCTTCCATTTGCCTGCAAAAGCCTCCACGCTATTGGACTTTATTGATGCATAGTATTCCATTGTGCTATTACATACACATTTAAACTTTTAGTGTCCTATATGTAATTTTTAATATCTGTGGTCTCATTATGAATGTAAGGCTAGGCATATTTCAATTTTATAACTCTCTTTCACACTGGTTATTATGACTTAGGTCCTTCCTTCCTTTCTTCTTTCTTTCTTTCTTTCTTTCTTTCTTTCTCTTTATGGACAACATCACACATATATAAAAGTGGACAGATTGGCATAACAAATCCTTTTGTATCATGATTCAAGGTCATTCTTACCCACTACAGTGATTTTCTTTCAATAGCCTTCCCTAGTGCACTGAATCACGTTGAATTAATTTGTTTTATTCATCACAGTTTTAAGGTGTATCTTTGCTGATAAAGATTCTTATTTTCAAAGCCACAATGCCATTTTCACACCAAAAAGTCGATTCCCTGATATTAATAACTCCCTAATATCATAAAAAACTTAGTGTCTCTTTCCATGTTTGCCTCAGAATTTTTTGAACTATTGGTTTGTTCAAATTAGGATTCAAGCGAAGTCCACTTCCTGCATTTGTTTCTTAAATTTCATCAAATATAAGTGT
Organism: Ctenodactylus gundi; assembly: GCA_004027205.1. Taxonomy (NCBI): domain Eukaryota; kingdom Metazoa; phylum Chordata; class Mammalia; order Rodentia; family Ctenodactylidae; genus Ctenodactylus; species Ctenodactylus gundi. Next base: position 672,617 of record PVKB01000402.1, on the reverse strand, counting down.
TTCCTTTTATTTTTACCTTGGTATTCATTTTCCCTCTTGAGTTCATTTGAAGAGAGCATGCAGGTTGCTTTGCAGTGCCTGGGTTCTCAGGTTTGGGTGGGAGGACTGTGTTTGGAGGTTGCCTCCGTGTGACGACATTCAATGCATTCTTCTGTCACTTACATTTTCTATGAGTTTGTGTTATAGTTGCTTCAAGAGACTTAGACTCGATACAGACTCGGTTGTTTGGCAAGAGTACTTCATAGTGTGAGCTCGTGTCAAGGCTGGTGGTGTCTTTTTGGGATGTGAGCAGCTACTGGACCTTATGGTCCTGATCCATTGTGTCACTAGGGGTGGCTCTGAGGTGTCCTGTTCTATTTATCTTTACTGTTATGCTCCATAGAAAGGCTCTGAGCTATTTCATAAAGTGTCATATTCATCCTTCAGGAGCCAAGAGTCTACAGATCTTAGAGGAAGGTTGGAATAACAAAACTGTAAAAGAAGACTGGACAACAACAAAATAATTTTATTTTGTGTACTCAACCCAACTGTCCCTTCCTCCAGCTGACCAAATCTCCCAATGGTGGATCTGTATCATAGGTGCATTTGATGCTTGTGAATTCAGATATGCATTTCTGAATATTTGGTTGCAAATAACGGACTCGACAGGGTAGACACTGCAGCCTGTGTCTTTTGCTTTTCTATTGAACCCACACTGCTCCTGGTGAGCTGGAAACACGCATCCGCCATGCCTGCTTGTTCTGAGTCTACATGGCAGAAAGCATTGTGTGGTTTTAGTGTTTCAAGCTATGTATTTCTTAGGCATTATGGTCCTAAAATCAAGCCAAGTACTTCATCTGGCATCGGATCTAAGAAAGAACATTCTATTTCCAAACCAATAGAAGGTCAAGGGACCTTCGAGGAAGTGTAATTCGGAGCATATGCGATCTCTTGAACCCTGTTTAACTTTAGAAGTTTAGTGCCTATGCAAGAAACAACATCAGTCTACCCAAGATTTTGTCTTCAACAAAGGTCGAGAGGCAGAAGCTGACGTTATTGTTTATTTTGGCATAAAGTCTATATTTGGTAAAGTTCAAACTTAATGATCTCTTCCTCCCTTTTCTCTCTGCCCCTCCCTCCCTCCCTCCTTCCCTCCCTTCTTCCCTTATTTTCTCTTTTGCAGTTTGCTGCTTTGTTGTGCACAAGCGGTGCCATGAGTTTGTCACCTTTTCCTGCCCTGGCGCTGACAAAGGCCCAGCCTCCGATGTGAGTAATGGTCGCTTTCCTCTGCATGCAGCCAGTGAGTGCAGGCTCTGGGTCAGGGGAAGAGCATGCTCAGAAAATTCGTGGTGGTGTTATGTAAGGCACCACGGCCACTGCAGCCTTGGATGTAGGTTTCATTTTGGTGGAAAAGAAAACAAAACATTTTGGGATGGTGTATGGCTCAGTAGGAAATCAGCTAGTTTCTCTGCTGTGGCTTTGCTAAATGCCATCGCAGTGACATTGTCATGTGGGGAGTGATGGGCAATGACTTACTTGCCGGTGTGTCCATCCAAAGGTAGTTTTGGTGGCATCTCCTCATGCACTTTATAAATCTTTTGTTAGGGAAGCCTTAATATCAAGGCCCAGGAATTAGGAGGAAACGTCATAAGTTAATCCTGCTGCTGTCCATCCCAAGATGTGGCTACTGCTGATGAGATGAGGTACTTATAGGAAAAATGAGACCAGTAATTTTTGTTTTAATTACTACTACTATTAGTTTATTTTAATGTGAACTGAGGAAAACACATTTCATAGTGGTTTTGCATTTATAGTGGGGACCTAATATTCCCTACCTAGAAGAAGCTATTTAGGTTAAACAAAAAAATAAATTGAACACGAAGTCAGTGACAGCCTGAGTGACACAAGCATATGGTGAAAGCTTTGGTACGGTTGGCCTAAAGTTTGAGGTACTTTGTAGAGCGCCTTTCCAGCAGTCAAAATATTCTCCTTTCTAATAAGAGAAAGGCCTTCCTTTGTCCTCTTAGGCACTTTTGTCTAAGACTATGCTGATTTGAGTTGTGGCCGTGGTTTTGAGTCAATGAGGGAGATATAACTGACTTCCTGAGCATGGTCAGGTGGCAGAGTTGAAGGAACTTGATGACACCAAGAGCTTCTAAGTCACCTTTGAGTCTTCTTAAATTGGATAGATGAGATAAGAAGCTCTTGGTAGAGTCTCCTTGTTAGGGCATATTCTGTTACATACTGTTGAAACTGTCCTGATGGATAAGACTTTAATCCATGCATTGTCTCCCATTGCCCACAAAAGAAGTGCATGTCACATCACCTGATTCTCTGACTTTGTTCTCTCTGTGACTTACCTTCCTGGGGTTCCCCCCCATTAGCTTCGTCTTTATCACTGAGCTATTACCTACTGAAAATTGGCAGTCCACCCCGGCATGTCTGAAGGGTCTAGTAACTACTTTCTGCCCCTGAATTTCCTTGACTCCTGCTAGCCTTTCTAAGTGGTCATTTTCCCTTTTGTGACAGTTGAGAGGGGAGCGACATCTGTTACCACAACATCCCCGACACTAGAGCTTGTGCTTTTGAGACTGCTCAGAAAGTATGGTACTTGAGGTTAAGAACTACAAGCAATGCAAGCTATCCAAAGAGCTCTTGCAGGTCTGTTTGCTGAGAGGAAGGTCAGGACCATTTGCCGTGTCTTTTAGATTCTGCTTTCCAGCCCTGTTAGTCCAATACCTTTTCTCATATCTACAAAAACTGTCAGGGAAGTTTAGGGGGCTGCCTGGCCCACGTAGGCAGCTCTGAATGTTCATGCACACAATACCTGGTTCTCAGGTTGACACCAAAGAAGTAGGACTTCCAATATTTTGTCTCTATTTTACATATTTTTTGTTGCTAAGACAGAAACTCAGTTCAAACTGGATTATATGGTGAGGAAAAGTTTCACTCCCTGGAAATGAGAAGCCCAAGAGTAACTCCAGCTTCAGGCCCAGTGGATCAAAGTGCTTAAATAAGATTCTCAAGATCCTTCTTAGCTTGGCCACCCTCTGTGTTTGGTTGATTTTTCTGGGAAGATTTTCTACTGTGGAAACATGCTGGTTGCAGCACCCTTATCCTTACATCTTTTCAGTGTTGCAACCCCAGTGATAGAACTAAGGCCTCCTTGGAACACAGATCACAGAGAGTTGGATGGATGGGTTATGATAAGTTCCAGCTGATAACACTTGATCTAGATGAACTACCTGTGGGCTGAATGTTTTATGTCCACTGAAACTCACTTATTAAGAGCCCTAACTCCCAAGGTGATTGCATTGGGAGGTAGGGCTTTCAGACATGATCAGGTCATGAGGGGGAAGTCTTCATGAGTGGGATTAGTGCCCCTGTAAAGAAACCCCAGAGAGAGAGCTCAGCCCTTCCAGCATGTGAAGTTATACAAAGCGAACAGCTGTGGATGAGGAAATGGGCTTTTAGCAGATACTGGATCCTCTAGTCTTTTAATCTGGGATTTCTCAGCCTCTTGAATTGTTTCTATTCTTTAAAAACCATGGAATATTTGACATTTTGCTAAAGGAGCCCAAATGGACTAAAGTAGGCAATTTTGGTACCAGTAGTCCTAGAAGAACAGAATTTTAAGGATAAGTTTTCTGAATTGGTTCTGGGATTTGAGGAATTGAGGTGAGGTTCTCCAGAAGGTTGTATGTATACTCAGAGCCAGCACCCAATGTACGGTGCTGATTCTCTGATACCTGCCACTGACGGGTCTAGGAATCAGTGGGGTAGAAATGGAAGTGGTGACACTTGCTATTTCCCCTTCTTGCAAAATTTTTGCTTCCTTTTCCCATGGTTTTGTGCTCCACTGGCCTAGAGGTTTAATTTCTAGAGGAGAAATTCTACCAGAAGATACAACAGTGATTCTGTTGAACCCAAATGAGTTAGGTTGTTAAGGTTGCCAAACGACCACTTTGGTTTCCTCATGTCTTTGAGCCAGTGAGCCAAGAAGGGAGTAATGAAGTTTTCTGGGGTGATTGACCTGGACTACCATGGAGAAATGAACTACTACTCCTCAATGGAGGAAAGGAAGAGGAAGAGTAGAGTATCTTTTAGTATTGCCGTGATCAGGGACTGAGGTCAATGGAAAAGTACAACAACCCAGTCCAGCCAAGACGACTCATATCTCAGACCCTTTAAGAATAAAGGTTTGAGTCACCCTGAAAGGCAAACAAAGCAAACAACAACCCCCCAAAACCCTACTAGTTGAAGTTCTTGCTGATGGCGAAGGAAACCCAGTGGATGCAGGTAGTTTTAACTACCACCTATGAGCTTATAACCAGTTATAGAAATAAAGACTGCTATCAGAAAGTTTTGTTATGAAAAAGCCTTGTGTGTTTATATATACATTAATAAAATATTTTCCTCCTTTCCTCTTTTAACCTTTTATCGTGTAACGTAAGATGCATTGACCTTATATCAGTATTTGAGTATTGTAAATTTTGCATCTTAGCATTTAAGTTTTAAGGTACTAAGAGAAGAGTAATCAGTACTCCAGAACTTCACTACCTTTTTCTTGTTCAAGTTCTAGTTATAATATATCAGGTGGTATTGTCACCTTTTTTTCCTTTTAAATTTGGAAATCAAGGATAGTTTGAAGAGAAGTGTGTAGATACTACAGTAGAGTTGTGATGATTAACTTCTTTTTTATTTCTTTTTTTTTTTGAAAATTGCAAAGTAGGTGGCTTAGTTTGAAAACAAAAACAGAGGGTTAGAAGCTTGCACTTAACCATAGGGGTCCTGAAATGGGTTGCCTGTGACGGGTAATTTCATATATCAACTTGCCTGGGCTAAGGGATGCCCAGATAGCTAGTAAAACATTGTTTCTGGTTGTGACTCTGAGAGAGTTTCCAAAGGAAACTAGTGTTTGAATTAGTGGGATGGTAAGAAGATTGCCTCACCTACAGAGGTAGACATCATCTGGTTCATTGAGGACCTTGTGAATTGACTCACATGGTTATGGAGGATGAGAAATCTCATTTTGCCTTACAATTTAAATGTGTGGGAAATCTCCTGTCCATGGGCTATATGTGGCCTGCAAAATAATTTGATTCAGCCCAGCCAATCATTTGGCTTCACCAAAGAGAGGCAGTTTCAGACATCACATTATAGGTGATTAATTAAAATGTTTTGCCAAATACGGCAGGCTAATTTTTAAGTTGATAAGCTTGTGAAGCCTATGAATGATGTCATAAATATTCAAATGGCACTTGGCTTAAAGAAAAGTTTCCCTGTCCTTGGAACAGAACAGAAAGGTAGAAGAGTAAATCCGTTCTCTGTGTTTGAGCTGGGACTTCCATCGTTTTCTAGTCTGGGAGATCTGTTCTCTCAAGTCTTAAGGCTTCACATCTGGGCCAGAACTTGGAGCCCTGGCTCCTCTGCTTCTCGGGCCTTCAGGCTCAGCTTTAGACTGAATTGTACTCCTAGTTCTCTGGGCGCTTCCGCTTGCAGATGGCAGCTCATGAGATTTCTCATCCTCCACAACCATGTGAGCCAAATCACAAGATAAATTTATCTATATCTGTTTCTACATCTATCCTGTTGGCTCTGCTCCTCTGGAGAATCCTGAGTAATACCTGTGCCTACTGCTGGAGATGCAGTTCTGTGTGTTCATCTCATTGCTGGAGAGTCCAGAAACAGATGGGCCTTCGGAGGACAACTGGAGAAGTACATCAGAGTGTACGAGTAAAATCATGGAACATATAGCCAACCGTCTTAGGTTCAAACCTGTGTGGCCTCGGGCAGGCCATTTGTTCTTTTATGCCTTAGATTCTTTAGCTAAGCAAAACAGATAAAGTAGTTGTCCCTACCTTATATAGTATTGCCACAAGCATCAAATGTATGAATGTCTGTCAAGGCACTTAGGACCATGTCAAGTTCATAGCAAAAGTTATACATATTTTAATGATGGCAGTGAATATATGTGGGGCAGGCAGCCAGGATAGACCAGGTACATCTGAAAAATGAACCGGTTCTCTGTCTGCCACCTGGCAGTATTTCCTAGGCCTGTTCAGGCACCTTAAGTAAGAGACCCTTTATGAATGAAAGTGTGTAGCCATTAATTGTTGCAGGCATGAGCAGAGCAGGAAGTACTGCCGGTAGCCAGTATGCCTAGGATCTGGCAGCTTACAAGAAATGATTCTATCTTTGGATACCGTTCCAAGACGGTCTTTTGGCACCAAGGATGATGAATTGGTCCAGACTCCTGAACTGGCTTCACTGAGTTCATTGACCTTTTTCTGCCCATACTTGGAAGCATGATTAAAGACCTGGGTGCACCTGCTCTTCCACCTGGCCAGCCTTTCTCCTGGATGCCCTGATGCTCATGCAGATCTAGAAGGATGGTCTTTCTTCCTGGGTAACCTTGAAGTTCATAGAGCAGTGACACAAAATTCCATCCATGTAAAGGAATGTACTAAGATCCATCTACTATTCTCTGCTATTCCAAGCCCAGTCTGAGCCAGGATATATTCCAGATATTAGTAGATCTATGTGTAGATGGCTTCCACCTACAGATACATGCAGATTATATTGAAGGATCTTTATGGACTGGGCAGTGTCCCAGTGAGCCTAGGGCTGCTGACCCAACCATTCAATGCCAGTGAGAATAGACCATATATAGGGCACCCTTCATTGGAGGGCTTCCACTTGGGACAGAGTTTATGGGTGATGCTTCTGGTCACTTACAGGCTTTCTCTGGGTTCTTAGATTCACCAGATTGGAAACCCTCGATTCTGTCTCTTGGACCTTAAGGAAAGGCCAAGACTCTGAAAATTGCTGTAAGCATGGCCTAAGATCCTGTATAGTGACCTCATGCTCAGAATATGGACTGTGTGTACACTTTCCTGGGAGACCTTAGGGTGCAAAAGAGAGAAATTGTGTCTGAGGGCTGAGTGAATACGTGGGCACAGAATGTAAGGGGTAAATCTTGTTCGTGTCAATGGCTCTCCTGTGGCTTGGCTGGTAACTAGGATGGCCCACTCACATGACTGGCAGCAAGTTGGCTCCCCTCCATGTGGCCTCGTTCTCCACACAGGTGGCTGTCTCTGGCTTATTCACATGGTGGCTTTAGAGCAACAAGAAGACCCGACCCAGTGACACTTCAATGCATAAAATCTTTTTAAGCCTGTGCCTCAGGTTTGCTGATGTTCCACAGGACAGAGCTAGATCATGGCCAAGTCCAGTTTCAGGTGGTTGAGAAATATACTTCACTGCCTCGTTGAAGAGGGAAAAAAATATGATTAGTTTACTTCAAGTCCTGTTAACCCAAAGGAGTCGCTGTGGAACAGGACCTCTGGTTTAAACCATTAGATTTGGCTTCATAGGAGACTTGCAGATGATCACGTGATGCAAAGAGGCATAGATGGCTTCGTCCAAAGTGTGCACTTATTTCAGCTGACTGAGCCCCTCTGGCTACAAATTGGTAGTAATTCAGTTTACTGATCATGGTGGTGGTGGCCAGGTGTTTAGACTCTTAAATAAGACAGAGTTGAATTTGGGGTCAGATTCTGCCCAGGCACTTGTTAGAAAATTTGAGTGTGACATTTTACTTCTCTTGGCCTTAGGTTCTTTATTTAAAAATAGAAACCATCATATAGGCTATAGTGATAATTTGAAAACTATTGGAAAATGAAAAAGTTTACAGAGAAATAAAAGACAAATAGGCTGACGCTGAAGAGATGGGCAGTCTTGCATGACCATGCACAGCAGGCGCATGGTAAACCCGTGATGCACATAGCTGAAGGCATTTCTGTTGCTCATTGACCTTCCTCGGAGTCCTAATTGCTCCACTCAGAACATGCCAGGGTGAGATAATTACCGCTTCCATATCCATTACCTTCAACAAAACCTCACATTCTGTGATGTAGTGCTGAGAAAGGAACTCAGACTCTGGAGCCAAGAAAACCTGGGTGTCACATACCACCTCTGCCATTTATTGCTGCAACGACCTTGGGAAAATAAAATTTAAGTTTCGTGGCTTTACTTTATGGTTTTAAATTGGAGAGAATAACACCCAAGTCATTCATATATATATATATATATATATATATATATATATATATATATATATCAACTGTTCAATGAGAGTTTGCTTGGACCACATCCAGAATAAAATCTAGCACAAAAGGCACACAATATGTGGTTTAAAATTATTATTAATATCCAGAGGATCCTGCCCTGCTCAAGAGAGGATGAAGGCTACACTGACCTGCCAAGGAATAATAGTTAACTGTATTGAATGGGGGCTCTGTGCCAGGGAGCACAGAAGAGCAAAAGGACTCTTCAGCTGGCTTGACTAGCGATGCCTACTTCAATATTTTGTGGCTTCAGAAATCATTTGTGATCCACAACTTACGAAACCTGATTCCATTTGACCTAAGGACGACAATTCTAGGTATTTTTGCTACTAAATTATTTAAGGATATGTGCCTCTATTTAGCTAGAGTTGACATTCATTGTGCCAGAATTTATAGAAACAAAAATTTGGAGATGAGCCAAGGGACTATTGATTAGGGTTTATATAGCAAAATATATTCCTATGATGGAATCCTAAGCAGTAATTAAGTATCACAGTGTCTGGAGTGATGGAGCCTTCTGTTTCTTGACTGGCATGGTTGCTTACACATTTTTCAAAATGGCTGACTAAAATATGTACATGATTGTATGGAAATTATCCTCTAATGGACAGTCGTGGCGATTAAAATGCTATTCACCTGGGAATATAGTCAGTAGGTATTGCTGTTGAAAAAAGAACAAGGCTAGGCTTGAGGGGGCAATACTCTTGCCTCAGCCTTCCAGACTGCTGGGATGGCAGGTGACCACTACTGTGCCCTGCTAGGTCATGATCTCAGCTCACTTGTGGTGATCCCAGAGAAGAGGAGGAAACCCTAATTCTGCCAGGCCAAGACCTCACCCACTTCTTCCCTCAGTCTACGTGGCATTAAGTTTATCTCCATCTTCCTGGAAAAGGCTCACTCTTCCCACATGGTGTTTTCCAGACACCATGGCCCCATAAAAGCAATGCAACAAGGAGCCATACTTATTTCAAAGCCTGAGTAGTTCAGGCTTACTTAACTTCACGTGGGGAACCCACAGTTCACTTTCAATAAGGATGCTCCGGCCTGTCTCATTCCAGGACTGAGGCAGCAATTAGGATGAACAGCAACTTGGTATCACTGTCACCTGGACCAAAAAACCATTTGTATCTCTCAGCAGCAACAATTTAGTATAAACAGGCTGTTCCCCATACCTCCTAATCTGAATCATGTTGTTGAGAATATATTCTGTTTACATAGGATATTGTAGTCTGTGGCTTCTGTATTCGTAGCAAAAGTGCCTAGTAGTCAAGGTGTGCGTTACTAAATACCAAAAGGATGCTGGGAAGGGTGGGAAGGGGGTGGACTGGAGGTACCTGTCTAGTCAGAGAGTATGCTGCTGTCGAGTATCCAGAGAGCTTTCGTGTAACTCTTGTTTGTGTAACTCAACAGACAAACATAGGACTGAGGCCATTTTAACAACCCAAGGGAACACTGTCTATCAACTGGGTTCTGTATAATTCTGTCAACTCCCTATACAAGTAGAGCAAAGATCAATCACCAGGCAGGGTGTAGGTGAACTATCTGGGAAAACGAGTTTCTACCACTTTGGTGATTCTGCTAGTTAGTGGTTGTTTGGTTGCCTGCAACAGAAACTGTCATTGGCTAATTTAAGTTAGAGGAATTCACTGGAAAGAATATGATGTACTTCAGAGACTTAAAGAAAACTTGAACAACCAGACCCACTTCGTTGGATTTTTGTTACTGTGTCACTTCTGTCCAAGTTCCGTTCAAGTTCCAAGCCAAAACAAAACAAAACGAAACAAAACAGAACAAAAAAACCATTGGTCAAGTTCAAGTTACCTAGGCAACCCTTGGATGAGTCTTAAGGTGTTCCCTCCATGTCCAAATGTGGTGGGAGTTGGAGGACTTTTCAAAGGAGAATTGAGGCACTGCTGTGGGCACAAGGAAGCACAAATGTTAAACCAGGCAAAACCACGTGTCTACTGCATTTTCTGAATGTACTTTGTAGGTCATAGGTGCATTAAGTGCCTGAGGATTCATTGGGCAGCTACTAAAACAGATTTCACCTGAAAAGATACAGGGAAAGCCTGGGAATCCATATTTTCAAAAAAAGTTCTCAAGTAATTCTAATGGGTATGCAGGGTTGGAAAGCAACACAAGGTAATATCATCCAGTGGAGCTGAAGCCACAGTGGTTACATTTGAATTCAAGGTTTGGCGTGACCTAGATAATCTGGGACAGTTACTTAGGGTTTCTGCCTCAGATTCCTCACGTAGGAAAAGAAGATAAAATAACACCCGCTTCATAGGCCCCACTGAGGATTAAATGAGTCACGCCGTGAAGGTGCTTCACTCCAGGCCTGGCACATCGTCCGTGTTCGTTAATGGCGCCATCCATGATCCTTTCAAATCTTAGTTGTGAGCTTCAAAAGTTCTGTTTTATTTTTGGCGTGCGATTCACCCATCGTGCTTTCTACCCAGTGAGAACACAAAGGGATCTCCCAGGGCCGATTAGGGGAAAAGCCTCACAAAATGATGGGGATTTGACTAGTGGCCTTCTTTTGAGAGTCAGGTGAATTCCACACAGTCCTTCTACTCCCACCCAGGCCAGGCGGAAGAGGACTCTTGCGCTGCAGAACCAGCTTCTAAAGGTCAAAACGAATTGCTTCTAAACAGCCCGTTGTCTCTCACTGTCACAAAGACAGAGCTTCGTGGAGGAAGAAGCTGATTTCGGAGGCCAGAGGAGCAGAGAATGGAGGGCAGCTGCTTCTGTGTAGGAAGAGGGAGCTGCTGAGATCTGAAGGAGGCACCTGTCCTTTCTGAGGAATCATTCTGGCTTCTGCTAGCTGGGGAGCAGGACGAGCCTCCCAGTCTGATAAAGCCAGTTTCCCATAATACTCCACTCTCTGAGCCTGCAGGCCTTGGGCTTTGGGGGTCGAGGGAGAAGTGTGGAAATAAAAAGGTCAGATGACCCTGAAAAGAGGCAGCCTGAGGGACATGCGGGCCCTGGATCGGGTGCCAAGAGACCTCATTTCTTGTGTTCTTTCTCTTGCTGACTTCTCTCCTTTGTTTTTTATTTTGTGGTAATGGCTACCGAGCCTACGGCCTTCACGCAGAGCTGTATCTCCAGCTTATTTTTTTATTTTTAATTTTGAAACAGAGTCCTCACTATGTCACTAAGTTGCCCAGCTGGGTTGAGCTCAAACGTGCGATTCTTCTGCCTTAACCTCTGAGGGCTGGGATGATAGGCCTGCGCCCCTCGGCCCAGCTCTGTCTCCGACGTTATGTTCCTGAAGGCTCTCCCACCTACAGGGAGTCTGTACTTCTTGCCTTTCCAAGTATTCATTAAAAAAAAAAAATCCAAGAGTCAACATTCATAGATATGATTCCATGCTAAGCACTTCAAAGGTGTTAGCCGTGCTCCTTGTTATACCTATGGTAGGCTTTCATTGTTATCATCCTCATGTTGCAGGCGGGGAAACGGAGGTGAAGCGGCTTGCCCATGACCATGAGTGAGCGCACATTCACATCTGGAAGATCCAGCTCTTAGGTCTGATTTGCTCCCGACTTCCTGGTCACCTCAGGCCTGTATATGTGGACTGAGCTAGCTGCAGGCTTGTCCATGTCCTTTGGTCCAGGGGCAGGGGCATCCTTCTCCCTGAGGGCTGCCCTCTGTGTGTCCACCCCCAAAGCTCTGTGACCCTACAGCCACAGGCCCATTTGGCCCAGATGCATGTGGTCCTCACCCCATGCTGGGTCCATCAGTTTCCTCTTCTAGGAATTGAGAATTTGAAGCCAGGTTTTGAACTGGGCTGGTCACGTGGTTTTTGAAAACTATTTATTATACATGAAAAGTATCCAGCTTGATTAATTTCCACACCGTGGACTTTTCTTGGTAATCAGCACCCCCGGAAGCCCTTTCTGCCCTCTCCAGGCCCTCCACTTCCTTTCCCGTCTATCAAACCAGTAGTTTGTCTATTTATTTCCCCCCGGGAACCTATTTTTATTTTGCAAAGAACACTTCACATGAAATCTACCCTCTTACTAAATTTTGAAGTGTACAAGATACGAGTGTTCACTGCAGGTACACTGTTGCGTGACAGAGCTCTAGAACTTATTTTTCTTGCTTGCCTGCTCATGGCGACTCTCCATTTCTCCCTCCTTTCAGCCTGCAGCAATCATCATTCCACTCTAGGATTCTATACATTTGGCTATTTTAGATACGTCACATGACTGCAAATCATGCAGCGTTTGACTTTCTACAATTGGCTGGTCTCAATTAGTATAGTATCCTCAAGGCTCACCCATGTTGGCTAGTCTTACACAATCTCTTTTATAAAGGCTGTATAGTATTTCATAGCATGTATATATCAGTTTTTTTAATCCATTCATCCATTTGTCAGTGGGCATTGAATTCACAGCAGTCCTGCCTCAGCCTCCGGCGTGCTGGGATTATGGGTGTGTGTACTACCACGCTCAGCTAATTTCTATGTGGTTTGCGGGAATCAAACCCAGGGCCTTGCACATGCTAGGCAAGTGCTTTAACCACAGAACTGTGCCCCCAGCCCAAATATATATTTATATTTATGTGTCTATTTATGTATTTTGAGATAGGGCCTTCTTCTCTACTGCAAGCTGGTCCTGAACTCACTGTGTAGCCCAAGCTGGCCTAGAACTCTCAGCAGTCCTGCTGCCTCAGGCTCCTGAGTGCTGGGGTTACAAGGGTGTGTCGCCATGCCCAGCTATTATGTGCCGCTGGGGAATTGAACCTGGGACGGTATGCTTCCTAGTCAAGGCCACTAGTCGCTGAGCTATGCTCCAAGTCCCCAATATATTTTTTAAAAAATTGTTTTCTAGATTGGATTTATTCTGTGAACCTCCAGTTTCTAACTTCTGCATTTGTAGGTGGGGACAATCAGTTGAAGGGCTCTCCTTAGTTGAGGCCCAAGGAAAAAATGCAAATGTATTCAAATCAGCTTTCTTTGAAGATTGAGGTGGAGCAGCAGGCCATTGCAGGGAGCTTTAAAATAACAGAGGTCTTTTTTTCTGTCTTGGTGTTAAGGTCTCTTTTGGCTTGGGACACTAAACCCTGACTTCCCACACAGACCTGGACAGGAGCCTACAGCGCCCCCTGCTGTAGCGCGCACTCTCCTGGTGTCCGCTGGGATCTGCAGTTGGGTCCTGCAGCCTCTCTGTCTCCTGAAGGCTCTGGGAAGGATGGTCCATTGTTTCAAATATTTATTAAGTGACCTCAAGGGGAGAGCGCAGGCATGTGCAAGACCTCACCTTTGTTTCCTACATTTGATCAACTCTGTACTCCCCCAGTGAGGCCTTCCATTCTCATTTATTTTTAAATTGGGGTACAGCCAGAAGAACCAGTCCAGGCTGCCCTTGCCTGACCTCAGATTCATTGTTCCTGTATCATAATACTTAGTTCAAAAGTCTCTGGTCTGTGTTTGGCACCTCTCCCCAGTTCCTGGGCTGAAATAGACTTTCTCCTATTTTTAAATAATGCTGCCTGGTGCTGGGAGTGGTAGTTAGGGGCGAGGGTAGTGTGAAGTGGACGGACCCAGGGTTTTGCAAGTTAATCAAGAGCACAGACTCTGGAGCCAGCCTGGCTGGGTTCAGATCTTGGCTCTGCAACCTGCTAGCTGTGTGCTTGGCGAAATCACCTACTTTCTCTGTTCCTCTGTCCCTTCCTTTGCAAGCTGGGGCTTATAACATACCAGCTTCTTAAGAATAGTGTATTGAATATGTCGATATGCTCAAAGAGCTCAAGACATGGCCCAGCACAGCATTTAAGGGGTTGCTTGACTCAGAATCTTAGACATGCTGTTGCCTCCAGTCCTGCCTTGAGATCTTGGATCCACTAACTCTGCATCTAACCCTTCCTCATGAACATGTCTGTCTTTAATCCTTCCCACCTCTTACCTGTGAAGCTGCCAGATCTCGCTAAGCAGTGGTCAATCCTTAAGGCCTCTTCCTGTGGGTTCTCAGACTTCTCTTCGCCCTCATAGTCTCCCCATTGCCAAATCCTATTGTACTTCCTGAATAGTAATAATTATAGCCGACACTTATATAGCCCCCACTGCTTATCCAATGCTACTGTCAGCGATTAACCCTTTTCCAAAATGATTGGGACTAGAAGTGTTTCAGATTTCTTAACTTGTTGGATTTTGGAATACTTTCAAATATATAACGGGATAGCTGAGGGATGAGACCCCCATCTAAACACTGCACTCGTTTGTTTTGTAGGACAAAGGCTATTTTACACAGTATTTTTAGCACGCCTGTGTTTGGACGATGAGGTCGCAGCTGTGGTATCTTCAACTTGTGAGGTCATGTTCATGCTCCCAGAGTTTTGGATTTTGGAGCATTTTGGATTTTTCAGATTCGGATGCTCAACCTGTGTTCAGTCCTATTGTGTGAGGAAGATACTCTATTATGGTCATTTTGGATAGAAAGAAACTGAGGCTCAGAGAAGTTGATGCCCTGCCAGGCCATATGACTAACAGGAAGCAGAGTATGGATTTGAACTTGGCCTGGCTGTGGAGCCTGCTGTCACTATCACAGAAGGCTGCTGCTGCTGTCTTCCTATCCCCGTCAAAAGGACCAAGGTCCAGATCCACTAACCCTCCCTGGACTAGTGGCTTCTCGTCCTGTCTCCCCACTTCCACTGTTTTCTGGTCTATTATTTCCTCTTCTTTCTAAGAACTGAATGTGGTCATATCCTCTTCCTTACTGAAGGCATGTCAGTAGCTTCCCGTGGTTCTTGGGACAATGCCAATACTCGTTGATGTGGTGCACGAGCACAGCACTTGTATGCCCACCCTCCTTTCCTAAGCTTGTCCGTAGATGAACCTGGCCTATTCAGATCCATTAGCCTCCCAAATGGCTTGTGCCCTGCCATTGTCACGAGTCCCCCTTGGAAGGCACGCAACATGGTTGATCTTCTCAGGAGGCCCTGCATGCCGTGTCCTGATGAACCCACCCCTCCAGCCTCTGCTTGACCCGTCCCTTCCCTGCTGTTGTGGTTTGGACCTGGAAAGTCTCCTAAAATGTTATGGATTGTCTGCGGAACCATGTGCTCTTGGAAAATTGGGGCCTGGGCTGGAGGGGTGGATTACAGGTATGTAGATTAGACTATAGGTGTGTCATGGGGGTTTACCACACCTGGATTCAGGAGGGGCTGGTCACTGGGATGAGACCTGGAAGGATATATCAGCGCTGCTTCCTGCCTTCCTTGGAGGACGAGTCTCAACATGCCTTGACTAGGCTTCCTGTCTGTGATGTCATGAGAAGCTGCCTCCACCTCTGCCTCTGCCAGGTACTTCCACTGTTGTCAGCCACTCCTGGGTGGACTCTGACCTTCTGAAACTGTGAGCGAAAATAAACCTTTCCTCCCCTAAATTTGTGGATGTCAGGTATTGAGTCACAGCAACGAAAGAGTCACTAAGACACCGTCCTGGAGCATCTTCTCCCAGTCTTCTCTTCCCACCACTGGGCCTGTGCACATGCTGCTCCTTCTGCTGGGATGTCCTTCTTCCCCCTCTTCTCCATGAACTCAGTGAGTCTCAGTTCTGGTTGTACATTAGAATCACCCCCAGAGGTTTTTAGGAGAATCCCAATGCCTGACCCAGTCCCAGAAAGACAAAGTCAGAACCTCTGATTCAGTGAAAGCCGCCACCGGATGGTTCACTACGCACCAGCGTTGAGAGCTCTGGTGGCTCATGTCAACTCTCTAGGCCACAGCTCAAGCATCATCTCCTCAGGGAAACCCACCCTGAGCAGGTCAGTTCCTGATGCTTGGTACACAGAGCACGTCACGCCTCTCCTGGCTGTCACTTATTATAAGAATGACTCTTCGTTCACGGCCAGTCTTCTGTATTGCAGGGTTTTGCATCTGGGGCTTTGACCAACTATGGATTAAAAGTATTTGGGAAAAGCTGCCCTTACACTGAGCACGCACAGACTTATTCTTGTTATTTTCTACACAATATGGTTTAACAGTGATTTACACGGTATTTACAGTGTATTAGGAATTAGACCTAAAGATCATTTAAGAAAGGAGTGCCTGAGTTATATACAAACACTATGCCGTTTTATAGAAGGGACTTGGGCATCTGCAGGTTTGGGCATCCACTGGGGTGCTGGGCCCAGTCTGGGACAACTCCTTTTACAGGGTGACATGCAGCCCAGATTCTGGGCCCAAATCACTCACTGTGTGACCCTGGGAAAATAATAACCCTATTACTTAGGACTAAATGAATTAATGATATGTAAAGCCCTTAGAATTGTGCCTGGATGTGGCAAGAGATCTTTGTGTTAGCTGTTGCTATAATAATGCTTATCTCCTCCCAGAATACTCTGTAGGTCCCTGCCGATGTGCTCAATGTCTTGACCTTTCCACACTGAGGACAGGGCAGAGCAGTGCGTATAGTCGCTCTGTTTGATGAACAGAGTGGTACCCTAGTGATGCTCTGGGTAGGGGATGCAGAGTAGGATGAGGGCTTGCAAAAAGAAGCACAATCCTGAGAATCAGCATACATAGAGCCTGTCTTTTCTCTGTTAGGGCCCTCCCTTGTCTGTGTGGACCTCATGGTCTGTGTTCCTAGTGGCTAGGATGATTGGGATCAGAGCCTACATGGCTTGCCACATACAGAGTCCCAGGCACAGATGGTGGCCCAGCAGGGGATTGCTTCAGCAGTATCCTTGGCAGTAGCTAAGGCTCTGCTTTAATCCACAAACTCTCTTTGTCCTTTATACAAGGGTTTCTCCTGTGCTCTTGGGTGTGGTGAACACTTCTGTGGCTGAGGGTGTGGTCAGGAAGCCCACCACCTTGCACTGTGCTGACAGCGTCTTCCCAGGCACAGTCGCTTTGGGTTGGGGTCTTGAATTTGGGTGACCTCTGCTTAGCAGAGAGATTGGGGTGTTCATAACACTTCCTTCACTGGCCCAAGGCACCATTAAGGGACGAGGGGTGTGGAGCGGAGAGGATGGGCGTGCATGGTTGTGGGTGATGGAGGATTTATTTATAACTTCAGAATGTGATCCGCTGCAATTTGAATCCTGAAAGGACTACTGTGTACTCTGGGTGGTGAAGGTGGCGTACAGCCTGCACAGGAAGAGGTGGAGCTCTGCCAACAGCCTCCACCCTGAGGGTGTTAGGACTTAAGGCCCCCCGGGGGAATACCCAGCTCAGCCCCTGAGTCTTCTGAAGAGGGAACTGAGAAAAGACTGCAGAGGTGACTTGCCCAAGATTGCAGGTGTCTTTTTATTTTAAACTAACAAGGATCAAGAGTACATTTCATGCCAGTCTCAATACAATAACGATTTCATGAATCCTTACAAATCTAGAAAGCAAGAATCTTTACCTATGATATTCAACACACTTTTATAGTGCATACTGTGTACCAGACACTGTGCTGAGCCCTTTGAAAATATTAACACATTCCATTCTCATAATCCCATGAGACTTCAGTGCTGTTATTCTTACTTCCATTTAGACTTGAGGAAACAAGCACAGAGAGGATGGGGGACTTGCCCAAGGTCACACAGCTGGGAAGTCATTGGGTTGGGATGGGACAGTCCAGGCTCATGGGGCTCTGCTGTGGTGTCTGTCCACATGATAGCATTTCTGGCCATGTTATAGATGTGAGAATCAAAGCTCACAGAGTCATTTGTCTAGCAGAGCCCAGTGGTGAAGACCTGTAAATCCAGCACTCTGAGAGGCTGAGGCAGGAGGATTGTCAATTCAAGCCTAGCTTGGGCAACTTAGTAGCTTAGTGAGACCCTGTATCAAAAATAAAAATGGGCTGGGGATATAGCTCAGTGTGAAGGCTCTAGGCTCAGTCCAAAATGCCCGCCACCCCCCAAAATAATTTGCTCAAGACTAAATGAATGGGAAACGACAGAGCTGGGAACAAATTCTGACTAGAGTCCAACTTGGGACATTTGCACCAAACTCTCTTGCATGACAGTCAAGCTGTCCTGTCTGTGGGGTCCAAGCCAGGACAAGGTGTGGGGGTCATGGCAGAATCTGAAGCCAGGAAAGTGGCAGTGGGCCTGTGTCATCAGCGTTGGCCTAGATTGAACTGGAACCTTATTCCTGGGTTATAGCTGCTGGACTTTCAAATCTCAGAAGTCCCTTAGCCTCATCCTAGGACGTCCCTCTCCTCCGTTTTGCAATCTAGAGTCCCTGAGATTCCCCGTCACAGCAGCTGCAAGTGTGCATTTGTGCGTGGCTTCCATTTTCTCCCAACTAGCCTTCAGCTGATCGTCTAATCACGTGACATGTGCTTAGCACTTTCATGGCAGGAATCAGTACAGAAAGTCAAGACTGAGGTCCCAGGAGTGTGAGCACACGTGGAGACGGCTGGGAAAAGTTGCAGCATATGATAGACAGTGGTGATCATTAATAATAGCTGATCACAAGTGATAACAGCTGATATTTACTGAGTGCCCGATCTGTGTCAGGAAACTATTTTATAGGGTGTGTGTAATTCTCTCCCGGTAACAATCCCGGAAAATAAACATTGCTATTCACCTTTACAACAAGAAAGCGGAAGTATGAGAGCTTAAGCCACTGGCCGTGGGACACAGCTAGGATGTGATGGAGCTGGCTCTGGATGCAGGCATCCCCCACCCTGTGAGCTCATCGGTTTTAATACTCTTAAAATCTCTTCTTTGTGGAATCCTGAATCTTTTGCCAGGCGGAGGGTCACCTGACTAGTCCTGGGCCCCACCTGCTACTAAGGGGATGCTTTCTCATCCCCACCAATCCAGACATGAAACTGGAGCGGAACCTTCAGGTGTGTTCGTTCAGAAACCACTTAGATCTGGGGCTGGCTTTGCCTGTTCAGGCTCTGCAGAGAGGACTTCCACCTTACCTGAGGATGGGTCTCTGTTGCTCTCTGGGCAGGTCGGTGCCACTGCGGACCTATTGGCTGCCCATGGTGACCTTGGTGGGAGTCAAGGCCTGGCAAAAGTTACCAACCCCAACACATGCAGGGAGCAGCTAGGTGTGTTGAGAGGGGACTGTGAGCGTGAGTGGAATGGAGGTAGTGTCCCTTACCTGAAAAACCTGGGACCAGAAGTATTTGGGATTTCAGGTACTTTCCAATTTCAGAATATTGCATATACATAATGAAATATTGTAAGGTGTGATTCAAGTCTAAATGAAACTGATTATGTTCTCTCTGTAGCCTAGAAGCAATGTTGTGGTGTCTGCCTATCTATTTTGGGTTTGTGGTGCTAGGCTGGGACCCAAGACCTTTGCTCTGTGTGAGATTCCCCAACTTATATTTTGCTTTTTGATTTTGAGACAGGGTCTTGCTCCATTTTCCAGGCTGAACTCAGGCTTGCAATCCTCCTGCGTAAGCCTCCCAGAGTGCGGGGATTAGAGGCCTGTGCCACTGGCCCAGCTTATGCAATATTTTTAATGCACTTCTTTTGACTGCAATGAGTTCCACGCGGTCAGAGATGCAGAATGATCTACTGTGGTATCGTGCTGGTGCTCAAAAGGAAAAAAAAAATCTCAGATTCAGGAGCAATTTGGATTTTAGGGTTTCAGATCAAGGATGCTCAGTGCGTCTGTGCCTGCTGGGATGGGGGTGGCCACAGCCCAGCGCCAGCACCTAGCCTATCAATAGGAGAGCTGGCTGCATCGCGCCAGGTCTTTTGAGTTCTTAAAACAATGTTCTGGGCATATAATATTCCTTCTCAAAGCCGTGGCTCCCTTGGCTGGGAGCCGCTTGCAGGGGCCTGGTGGTTACAGTGGGATTTGCATGTGCATCTCTGAATCCCAGGGTGGAATAGACTGATGATTGATGATTGTTTTATCATACAGGAAAACCTGTGAAAATCACCCAGCACCCCTCCTAAGTATTTCAACTACCATCTGGTTATAAAATAAATATGTAGATAATTTTTCTGTGTTTTAGTGATCACCAATTAAAATAAAATGACTAAAAATCCCAGTAGAAAGAGCAATACAAGGAGTGAAAAAATAAAATAAAATACTGATTTACAAATAGTTAAGCTCCAACTAAGAAGAGCTGGTGAAGGGGGAGTTTTTTTTTTGGGGGGGGGGTAAGGACCTAAAGGAAGGTTTAAGCTACAAGTGGATTTGTTTTCTCCTCTCTCTTCTCCTCTTTCTTCCTTCCTTTTCCTCTCTCTGTCTCCTAGGAGCCCTGGTTCTGCATCATCTCCGTAATCAG
Organism: Ctenodactylus gundi; assembly: GCA_004027205.1. Classification (NCBI taxonomy): domain Eukaryota; kingdom Metazoa; phylum Chordata; class Mammalia; order Rodentia; family Ctenodactylidae; genus Ctenodactylus; species Ctenodactylus gundi. Next base: position 652,310 of record PVKB01000402.1, on the reverse strand, counting down.
CGCTTGAGCTCAGCTGCACAGCCACCCTGAGCAGCTTCCTAATTTCTAAATTCTGACCAGCTCACTTTTTCCTTCATACATCTCTCCTCATTGGCCAGAGGTTGGTCCATTCGGGCCCAGTTAGAAGCGTGAGGTTGGATGCTGGGGCTGCAGGTTGAACTCTTCCTAGAAAGAGCAATGCACACATCAGGCAGAACATGACACTTCAGTTACATGCAGGAAGAGCACATGAGTGCTTGTATTAGAACATCACACTGTCCCCCACAAACATGTATGTACTATTATGTGATAATCAAAGAGTAAAGAAAAAGTTTCGGGCCAGGCTTGGGAAGCTGAGGCAGGAGGATAGCAAGTTTGAGCTCTGCCCATATGACTTAGTGACTTAGCAAGACCCTGTCTCAAAATCAAAATATTAAAAACACAGGCTAGGACTTCATAGTGTGGTGAGAAGGCCCTGGGTTCAATTTCTATTACCACTAAAAGAAGGAGAAAAAGAAAGGAAGAAAGAAGGTGGGGAGAAAATAATAAAATGACCCCCAAAATTGAAAATAGTGATCTTGGGGGACAAGTGAATATGTACAGTATGAGTGGGTCTGGATTCTCAGCTATTACTAAAATATAATATATTAAAATAGTACACATAGAGGCAAGAATAGAGAGTCAGATTAATGAAGCATAATAAAAAGTTTAAAAATGAACAAAGAATGCATAACAAATTAGCATGTGATAAACAAAGCATTTTGAATCAGCAGAGAAAAGACGCATTCTATGCACTTGCTGTTATGACCAGCTAAACATCAAGAAAAGAAATAGACATCTTTTCTCGGTGTTCATGCTAAAATGAATTCCAAGAGAAATAATCGTTTCAGTGTTAAAAAAAGAAAGTGAGACCATGAGGGAGAGGAAGAAATTATTGGGGAGGAGTTTCTAAATGGAACATAGAGACAGAGGCCAAAAAGGAGAAAGGAAAGTTTTGCACTAAACACACACACACACACACACACACACACACACACACACACACACACACACACACACACACACAGAGCATATTTAAAAAGATCATTGGCAACATCAAACAATGAGAACCTGGGAAAACAATTTACTGTGCATAGTGTAAGTGAATAGTTAGTGTCCTTAACTGTATACAGGAAAATTTGTTGCCAGTAATTACAAAGAAATCAGCTTGAATTAAAAAATGAGCTGAGAGTAGTGAAAGAAAATTGATGGTAAATATCACACTGAACATTTATGACGTGCTCATTGTCACCAGTGAGAGTGAGGCAATTCCTATGCAGTTTCTCGCCAAAGTCTCTCCTTATCCAGGAGTTAGATAAGGTTATCATTATCCCACTTTTTAGGTAAGGGAGCAAAAACTCAAAAAAGAAGCTGAGTATCCTGCGCCAGAAACAAAAAGCTAATAACCAGCAGGAGCCAGCAGAGGAGTTTGAACACGGCTACTAAGTAACTCCTGATTTTAACAGTAAGGAAAGTGCGGATCTTAGCCTGGGGCGCCATGTTGAAAAATCCTACCGGGTTGACATGATGGAAACTTCCTCTTGAAATTGAGCCATCACCTGTTAGCCAAGGAGGCCAGGTCAGAAGAAGGCATGGTGTTTGAAGCCATTGAGGCCTACTGTCCCCGGGCCCCCAGGCCTCGGAATGTTTTACACAGCTTATCAGTTCTGTTCATTCCCTTTGCAGAAATAAAATGAAAGATCTGCCCCAAATTATAGCGTCCTGTTGTCGAAGGCGCGTGTGTCCGTGTGTGTGCGTGCGCGTGTGCGTGTGTGCATGTGTGCGTGTGTGTGTGTGTGTGTGTGTGTGTGTGTGTGTGTGTGTGTGATTACAGGTTCTAATGTTATACTCCTTTCAGGCTCATGGAATCTCAGTCCACCCAGGCTCAATTAAGGTTTCCCCACTTTTTAATTTGGTCTTCTGGGAAGTTTTGGTCTCTGTGTGCTGTCAGGGGGACACGGCAAGGCCCAGCTGTATCTCTGGAGAGTCCGACAAGCTCGTCTGGTGTGTCATACCGTGTGGTGGCATCCATTTTGAGATTTTCTTGGTAGTCACGTTACCCCTTATGTGTTCTACTTCTCATCAAAGCCGTAGAAAGGCACCGGGCAGCGATGTACCTCCCTGTCCACTCCTTCTGTCCCCTGCTGCTCTCAGTCAATGCTTTGCAAGTTTCTCTTGTGCTTACCTCTACGGGTTTCTCATGGAGATGAATATCAGTATTCATCTATCTTGATCACTTTCAGTTTCTTTACACTCTTCTTTCCTAACCCAGATCCCCTTCCCCATCTCCAAAAATAGCTCACACCCTGTTTTCTGTTCCCTCTTCTTTATACCTTGTATATATTTTGGGTTTCTCATGTAAGAGCAATGACGCAATATTTAACATTGTGTCTGGCTTTTTAATTTTTTTTTGCCTAACGTGGTCTCAGGTACCATTCCTTTTGCTGCATATGCCATGATTTCATTCTTTTGTATGGCCAAATACAATTCCATTGTGTATCTATACCACGGTCTCTTCATCCGTTTCCCTGTTGACTGGTATCCAGGTTATCTCAGGAACTTTGCCACTGTGAATTGGGCTGCTGTAAACATGGGTTGCATATATCACCATAATATGATTTAGCTCTTTCAGGAATATACCAGGCGAGGTACACCTGAGTCAAGTAGAATGCCTAGTTTTAGCTTTCTCAGGAATCTTCACGCTGATTTCCATAGCAGATGTACTAATTTACCAATTTATCCCCTCCGGCAGTACATGAGGCTCCTTTTCTACCCACTTCTTGATTTTCTATGATTTTAATATTCCAAAAATACATTCATGTCATCAAAATATCAAATGGTGCCCCATAGCTACACACTTTTTACGTATCGGCTAAAATGATTTTAGTCATTTAAAATAACTGAGTTTTAAAGAATCTTAGATACGAATCCTCGGACACATGTTGGTGAGGAAAATGTCCTTGCTTTTCCTTATACCTAAATAACCATCCATGGAGTGGCTGCACGGTGACATTTAAGCAGTTCCTTACCAGTGCCAGTTGGCTCCTGTACAACCTTTTGCCATTATAAACAAACTACGGTGCACATGTAATGTTTCCTATATATATATATATATATATGCAGGCTTACGTCCAGGAAGAATTCCTAGAAGTAATGATTGGGTCAAAGGTGAAAAGTATTTACAGTTTTTAAGCATTTGTAATTTTAGTAGATTCTGGCAAATTATCCCCCACTCTCACGTTCACACCTGTTGTCTCACTCACTAGAAATACGTATTACCTGTTCCTCCACAAGTTCTCAACAAAGGGCCATCCCTTTATCAATTACAGTTGTCAACTTCACTTTAGAGTAGAGAAAACAACAATCCCTTGACTTTACTATCTTAAAGAGACTCAGTTAAAACTATATTTATTAATCAAACATGGTGGCACACACCTGTAATCCCATCACTCTGGTGAGGCTGAGGAAGGGGGATTGTATGTTTGAGCTCAGCCTGGGCAACTTAGCAACTTGAGGAAACCCTGTCTCAAAATCAAAAATAAAAGTGGCCGAGGAGGAGCTCAGTGTGATGGCTGTGAGTTTGGCCTGAAGGTCCAGGGCTGGGGTTGATGCGGGTGGGGATCAGCCTTCTGTTAAGCAAAAATATCATAGTTAAAGAAAAGTAACAAAGAAGTTGTGTCATAGGTGGTATGTATGTGTGCAAAATTATGACAGCTCATGACTGAAGTTTGAGGCATGTTGCCATGATTTTTTTCCCCTCTTTGAAATAGTAAAATTGAGAGATTGCACCCCTGAGAACCTTGTCACCATGGCCAGTCTATAAGGTGGGTATTGTTTGATGCCCATCTTATTAGGAACCAGAAACTTAGAGAAGTTAAGTCACTTGCCTGTGGTCACACAGATAAATCCCAGAGCCTGTACTTGTTAATTTCCCTTTTGACCTTAAGATATTTATTTCCAGCTGGGACCTTCTGTTGAGTTTAGCTCCGCCCTCTTCCCCCCGGGAACTGTGTGTCCAGGGGCCCTCGTGGGTGTAAATGTCCAGGCATGACTCGATGTGAACTTGCACTCGGCCTTTGTCTCCTCTTCCTACCAACCCTCTTGGGGTGAGCTCTCTTTGCTGTTGTGCTGAATTTCAGTTTCCTAGTGCCTGCAGCTGTGCCTCAGTCCGCCGGATGTCAGTACCTGTGAACCAAGCCATTTCATACTGAGAAAGGCTACCTGTAGGTTTGGACTTGGAGGTTCAATTTTTTTCTTTTGGCAGATTTGTACATGCATGGAACATGCTTTAAGAAGGTCTCTTACCTCCTTTTTTTTTTTGGGGGGGGTCCCTGATCTGTGTTTCCTTTCTTGTCTGGAGTATGATGATGGACTAAAGGGTCCTGAGCTGGGAACTGCTGTCCTTTGGTGCTGGGGACTGATGTTGCAACTATGAAGACTCTGGTTTGGGGAACCTCAGGTGACCTGTCTCTGCCTGGTGCTAAATTTCTATGAGTGATGGGCATCATCATTCTCATCATTACCCCATCATCCCTTTCTTCAGCCAGGTGACACGGACCAACTATATCTCTGGAGAGTCTGATAAACTCATTAGATTTCCTGTCTATTTCTCTTGCTTGCTTTGTGGCCTCAGACAAGTTACTAAGCCTCGGTTTGCTATTCTGGAATCTAGAATAGTAATAGCTCTTCCTATCATGGGATTATTATGAGAATTTAATGACATGGCATGGAACAGTTAGTGCAGGGCATGGCAGATGGTGTGTGTCCAGTTCATAGACATAGCCAATGTCATGATCATTGATTGTTTTTGTTGCAGTTGTTATTCAGCAGTCTCTTGCATCAGGACCAGAGTAGAAGGAACCTTGGACATGCAAGTCTGCCTAGTACCAAGTAGACCGTCATGGAGCCTCAGCGACATGAATTAGTGAGGAAGAGCTGTGAAGAATCCAGTGAAGGCCCAATTGCTCCGGGTGGGAGATGTGCTAGGGACTTTGGATGTTAAGGGCTGATGGTGGAGTAGGCATGCATTGGTTTTCAGTCTGCTTGTGAAAACGTTTGAGATTGAGCCAGTGAACTCATTGGGGGAGCTTAGGGGATGTATTCATGTGTGACTGGATCTCAGCCAAAGGACTGTGGAGAAGGGGGTGAGGAATCTGCATAAATCTCAAGCCAAAAGCCTTACGGGGGCCAGGTAGCGAAGAGGAGAGAAGGACGAAGCAGACCCTGGGGTATAAGCCAGCAGGGAAGGGCGGGGGTTATGGAAACCTGGAAAGCTTATGTCCTATCTAAAGAGGGAAAGCAGTGCTCAGTCTACAGAAATATATGTCCACTGTTGTCACAATTTGTGATTTCTCAAAGGCAGTCAGAAATGTACATTTTTTTTCTGACATTTCATGACTTTAACGGTAGTCAACTAACTCATATTTTTAAGAAACTCCATATAGAACAACTATAGTTTCTTTGCAGGCTTCACACAACCTGTAGGCTCCATGCTGTGACCTCTAAATACGAAGGAGGACTCATGGAGGGGACAGATTTTAGGTGGCCCAGGGGGCCCACTCAGTGTGGCCTGGGATGGGGTGATCTGTCTGAAAGATGAGATGGTGGAGAGATTGGAACAGAGATGAAAGCTGGATTTTTGAGTGGAATCTTAGCTAGACCGCAGGGAGAGTGGCGACTCGGAGGCTGTGTGGATTCCTAGGCTCATCAGGGCTGGGGAGAAGCTACAGCATCAGAGGCTGGGAAGGGCACATATTTTTGGCCAAGGGCAGGACTGAAATATTTAACCTACAGACAACAGCACTTCTGTATCAGTTGCAAAAATACTTGCATGATTTTAAGCCAATTAGTAATAGCCAGAGAACCCTCTGAACCTCCTTCTCCACCTTTCACTCGCTTACCCCTGATTCCCCGAGTTCCCTTGCCATACCACTGCTCCATGACCAGCAGCTAAAGAGTTAAAGCCCAGCACACCTGGGCCCTCCTGATTGGTCCACCTTCTCTGTCCTGATTGGTTAGAATCTGAGCCAATGCAAATACCTGGACTATCACCGTGGTTCCAATAACCTGCCTCCTTGGGTTGGCTGAAGGAAAAAAGAGAACTTTGAGACCATCTAAGGAGGCACATGGAACAGAAAGACTAGCCTGTGAGGGACTGCGGCTGGAAACTCTAGGCCTAGGGGCATCGACCTTTTTCTTTGCATCTTTTTGTCCATTGGAGCCCACTCAAATAATCAGACACCTTAGAGTCTCCTGGCCTCTGCCCACACCCCAGCAGCTTAGCAAATGCAACACTCTCCTTTTTTTTTTTTTTTTTTCAGTCCTCAGGTTAAATTGTGCATGTTAGGCGAGTGCTCTGCAATTGAGCTACATCCCCAGTCTCAAAGGTGACACTTTAGCCAGTGTCTACTGCTGCTCCCACCAGCTACCCCCGGGGATGTAATGTCTCCAGGTGCATTCAAGACTATTGGGGCCCACCCATGTGAGAGATGGTACTAGGCTTGTGCAGGCCTGGACAACCATTCTGGAGGACTCTCCTAGATAAGGACCACAGTCACGAGGCCCCCAAGTGGGGTATAGTGGCTTTATTCCAGTCTGTTGCAGGTGGCAGGAGGGAGGAGGGCAGAACTGATCAGAGGTGTGTGTGTGGATGGTCTGAGGGGTAGAGGTACTTTTAATGTGAGCCCTGGTGAAAGCCAGGGAATAAAGTTGGGAGAGCCTCTAAAGAAACCACATAAGAACATAAACTTTTCTCTGCAACTTGCCCAATTGCCTCCTTCCTGCTGATGCCTTTGTGTCTTGCATAACCCTCTCTAAGTCATTTTCCTAAAAGAACGTATGTATGACTCAGAGGCTCTAGTGGTCAACAGTCAAGACTGCAGCCCTATAGATGCTACCGCAACTCATTAGCTTCTTGCTGTGTGTCAACCATTGTGTGAAATGCTGCAGAACTGGGAAGACTTGAGCAAGTCACTTCATCTCTTAGTTTCCTGGTTTTCTTGTCTGTAAAAGTACAGACTTCTTGGCGGGCATTGGAGTGATCAAATGAATTAATGCCTGACAGATCCTTAACATAGTTCCTTTCGATCATTAAATATTTACTGAGCCTCTACTATATGTCAAGTACAGCGTATGCCCTGGGGATATCATGGTTACAACAATTACCCGCTGTTGCTTGCAGTTAGGGTGGCAGAGATGCAATTAAGCATGCAGTTACAACTCAGTGGTTTAATGCCCTGACAGGGAAGAGGGGAGGGCAGAGCATCTGCTTAAGCGTTTTTTGTTTCTGTCTGTGATTAAAATGTAAGTTCCTTGAGAGGAGGCATTCTGTCTCCTTTGGTCACAGCTCTGTGCCCAGTGCCAAGAAGAACCTGGCCCTTAGCTCGCATCTGCTGGGTAAATGAATAAAAGGAAGTGAGATTTTTAGATGCACCTGAAAGGTGAGATGGTAGTGGGGTGAAGTTGGGGAGAGAGGAGAAAAGGAAGAGTATGGTCTCATCTCCACAAGGGACCACCTGCGTGACCTTGAAGAACTTGTTGTCAGTCTAAGTCCATATTTTCACTGTCATCTCTGTGGGAATGACTAACTTCCTCCACAAATCATATGGTGGGGTGGAGAGTATGCCCTTGAGACACCCAGTACTCATACCTGCACATCATGATAAGCATGCCCTCCTCTTTCTTCTCATTCTTTGTGTTACTTGAAAGTTCCTATTGGTAAAGAGATGTGTTTAGATGTGGAAGGATCTTGATGAAAAATACCTCAGTTTTTCTTCCTGAGTTCTTCCAAAGGCATATTTATTTACATGGAGACATGTAAAACTCACAGACGCAATCTAAGATTAGTTGGGAATTAGGCCTAAATCTTACAAGTAGGTGAAGCCCTCAGGTACCCTTTTCTTATATATGATTTAGGTCCAAGGAAATTCAAATCCTGAGACAAAAAGCTTGCTATTTACGAGGTCAACATAGCAGAAAACCCAGAAGAGACCATAAAGGCCAAGAGGGGAGAGAGAACTTGGTCCAGTTTTGGAGAGATGGTCTAAGCCAGACCATGGAACTTGGACCCAGCAGCCTCCTGGGAGAGGTAAAGGAGGTAGAACTGGAAGAGAAAGATGGATGACGTACCTTTTAACCTCTGCGCAAGCTCCAGGCACTGGGACTGGTCCAGTCAGTGTCTTGAAATCTAGCCAGCCTGGTCAATTCACCTTCTTAAAGGCTGAGTAGTGATGAAGTAATCTAAGAGCTCCCCCTACAGGCCAATACCAGTCACACATACAGGTTTCATTTTAGGTGAGTTGAAAGCGATCAATTTTCAATTTTAAGAAAAATGCTCAAGGGTCACAATGGGAAATGTTCTGTGGCACACACAACAGGGGACTCTTTCTAGGAACCTGGTGTGTTACACTTAATCTCTGTCCAGAGATGGAGACAAGGCTCCTTAAGCTGCCAGTTGGGAGCCTTTATTTATTCATTTATTTCAGTTTCCAAGCCCTGATGTCGTTAGGTCCTTCAGCAGGACAAGTGGTTTCTGGGATCCTTCTGCATCCCATGATTACTGCAAGACCCGGCTGGTCGCAGCAGATAGGACCCAGCCTCTCAAACTTGGCCACTCAGAGCTCTGAAAATGCTAGTACTTCATCTGCCTGACCACAGAGGGTTGTAACATTATGAAAGAAACCATAGGACATTAGGAAGGCGCAGAGCCACCAACAGAAGGCAGCAGTGACTAAGGATGTTAAGTGAGGTGTGTTTAGATTTCATGCAATGGAATTCACTATTTTTAAAAATATGCTGCAATATTCAATACAGTTGATATATAGATCATTCCAATCACTGTAACAAGTTTCCAGATCCCTTAATCCCTTTCCCACTCCTGACCCTTTCCAATTCCTGATCTGTTCTCTGTCTCTGTGGTTTGCTTTCTCTAGAACATCAGACAGATGGGCTCAAGCTGCATGGAGCCCTTTGTGCTTGGTGCTTTCGTCTTAGCATCATGCTTCTGAGATCCATGCATGCTGTTGCATGTTCCAGGAGCTCCTTCCTTCTAACTGCACACGTGTATTCCATTGGGTAGATCCCATGCTTCATCTGTATACTTGCTGAAGGATATTTGGGTTATTTCTACTTTGAGATTATTATGAGTAAAGGGGCTATCAGCCTTGATATACAGGTTTTAAATAGACAGGTTCCCATGTTACCTAGGGATAGGTTCAAGGGTCATATATGCTCAGAATATGCCTAACCTTATAAGAAATTGCTAAACTATTCTCTAGAGTGGCTCTACTATTTGACACCTCTCACCCGATAGTATAAAAATTTACTCCTCACCTGCACTTGATAACTTGATATTGTCTATTTTTAATTTCCAAAGTTGTAGTCCTTTTGTTAAGAATATGGATTATTTTTAAAATTTGAAAATAGCAGCTCCCTCGGGAGAACCTCTTATCACTTTAATGACTCGTAAGACAATGTCTATCTATCCCATCTGTTTATTTGCTCACATGTTAGTTTTCTGTCTCTGTAACTAACATATACATTTCAAGAAAGCGCAGGCGCCTGCATCAGCAAATACACGTACACAGATGAATGATGGGGGGAAGAAGCAAGGCTGGGGGGTCGCATCAGCTTGGAGTTGCCACCTAAGGCCCAGGGTACCGGCTTGGGGAGTGCGCTGCTTCACAGAGAAAGCACCTTGCGGGCCGAGGTGGGAAAGAGAAGGAGTTGGTAGTTATGGCGGTGAAGGAGAGAGGACATGCGGAGCTGGAGGACAATGAAGGGTGTGACATGTTCAGGGGTGAGTGCGCTGTGTGTGCTGGGAACACAGTGTGTACCTAGGAACATGCTGGAGTGGGGCGTGTGGACCACCAGGGGGTTACGAATGATAACACAACCGCTATACTTACTGCTTAGTCTGTGCCAGGTGGGTCCAAGATCCTGCACAGGTTAATCCATTTATTCTTTTCAACAGTCCCACGCTGTAATGATAGTCTTTGCCCTGTCATTATCTCCATTTTGCAGACAAGCAAACTGGAGCAGAAAAAGATTAAATAACTCTCCCAAAGTCATTCAGCTATGAAGAGAGAATCCAGGCAGTTTCTGTTGCGAAGTTTCTAGCTTTAAGGACCACCCTGCAATGCCAGATTGCGAAGGGCATGTTTAGTAGGTAGCAAACCATGAGAAATGCTGTAACAAATAGCCCCCAGATATACTGATTTAAATGAGACAGAAGCTGGGTTTTCTCTCCTGTGTCAGCTTGAAGGAACAAAGACCAAGGCTTACAGGGTGGCCATTTCCTTTCTGCACGTGACTCTAAGTGTGGGCTCAAAGTGATCTCTTTCAGCACTCATCTCCTGCAGCTGTCAGTAAGGAGGACAGGGATCGAGGGAGCTAATACATGTGCTTTTTAACAGAATGACCCGGAAGTACACACTCCCCATTGCCAGAACCCATTAACCAGGGCATACTGAGCTGCAAGGGAGGCTGGGAAATGTAGTCCCTAGTTGGGCAGCAGGCCCAATTATAATTAAAAGGAAGAATAGATACAGATATTAGTGGAAACATTAGGGCTTGCAGGTTGTTTGTTGGACTTTGAACTTTGTTCTGAGGGTGGTGGGGAACTGGCAAATGGCTTCTAAGGGGAGAAGTTTCATGTCTTGGCTTGGGTCTTAGGGTCACTCCAGAAGCTTGTTTGGAGAATAAAGGAACCTGGGGAGTAGGAGAAGGGGACCTCTTTCACTCCCATTTCTGCTGCTGTGTTTCGCTGCCCTTGGTCTCCTTGTGGCAATGGCAGTCAGGAGCCAGTAGGTTGAGTTCTCAGGCAGCCTATATGGAGAATTTTCCGGCAGAGGGAGTGTGTGCTGGGGTGGAGTTGGAGCAATGAGTTGTCACAGTAATCTGCTTGACACTGTGGGTCCAGCTCTGTCCTTCGTAAGTCCTCCGATGACACTCTCGCTCCTTGGCACCCCACACTGACACTGATCTCTCTTTTATCTGTTTCTCTTGACGTCAGGACCCTCGAAGCAAGCACAAGTTTAAGATCCACACCTATTCCAGCCCCACATTCTGTGACCACTGCGGGTCGCTGCTGTATGGACTCATCCACCAGGGCATGAAATGCGACAGTAAGTTCTGCTGTCTCCATCCACAGGGCAGAACGGGGAAGGGCTGCTTCCGCCCGGTCTAAGGTCTAGGTCATGGCCCAAGTCCCTTGGGCGGGGCTGGGATATGGATTCCGACTGCCAGAGGGGAGCATCCCACCGTGTTTCTTCCTGGCACGGTCTGTGGTCAGTGCATGGCCGATGTGGGACTGCGAGGGTGTGGCCCTCTATTCTCAGCTTGGAAGGACTCCAAGGGTGCCTCAGCCCTGGCCTCTGCTTACTGGATGTCAGGTACTTCCATGCGGCCCACCAGCCACGACCCTTGCAGGGTGCACCATGAAAACCACAGTGCTCAACTCACTCACTTTCCATGGTATGCAGCCTATTCACTATGGATATTTATTCACTTAGAGACAGAGTCTTGGTCTGTAATCCAGGCTGGTCCGGAACTCACCATGTGGCTCAGGCTGCCTTCAAACTCAGGGTAATCCTCCTTGTGCAGGAATTCCAGATGTGCAGTACCGCAACCAGCTATTATGTGCTGCTGGGGGATCGAACCCAGCACCTTGTGCTTTCTAGGAAAACACTAATTACTGGGCTACGTCCCCAGCTCTTCATTATGGATATATAAAAACCAGGAGATGTCCCACACCAGTCCCAATTCCGGATGATCTTAAAGATGAAATGAGTGAAGAGACTGAAAATGAACGCATAGCATACATTACACATGTGCCAGTTTACTAAAATGAGCATCATTATTCTGCAATACAAACTAATAACTTTAAAAAGATAAAATTATTAAAATGATGAAACACCTTGACCGCTTGGGGCAGGATTCCTGCAGGGCTCACCGAGTGGGGGCAGTTGTATTGTCTGCTACACCATCCTCCCTCGCCCGCGTGACCGGTGGCCCTCAGACACTCAGGTTGGAGCCCTTGGGAGGGTGGAGTGTGGAAACGTTCCATCCCCTTCATTCATAGCATCCGTTCATTCAAAGAGCTGGGCGGCCCTGCTGACGATACCTGCGGAGGACCATCGGGTCCCAGCTAGACTCACAGAACTGGGGGCAGGGCGGGGCAACCCCTGGGCCGGCCTGAGCCATGTCCCTTCTCTGCCCGCACAGCCTGCATGATGAACGTGCACAAGCGCTGCGTGATGAACGTCCCCAGTCTCTGCGGCACGGACCACACGGAGCGCCGCGGCCGCATCTACATCCAGGCCCACATCGACAGGGACGTCCTCATCGTGGTCGGTAGGTGGCGCTGGGGCTCCGCGCTGGCCCGCGGTTCCTGAACCTGCTTGTGTAGATCTTGAGGGTGAGAATCACGCTCCTGCAGAGGGCACCCTTGGGAATGTACACCTGTAAGCAAGGTGCTCAGCACCTCAAGCTGGCTTGAGCTCAGGGAGGGACCATCTAAGCCCCCCTGGAAATCTTTAAAAATTTAACATATAATGATTATTCATATGCATGAGGCACAGTATGACATTTTGACACATACGTACAGGATGTAATGATCAAATCAAGGTAAGCAGCGTCTGTGTCACCTCAAACGCTGGTCGTTTCTCTGCGTTGGGAACATTCAAAGGACTCCTCACTCTGGCAGGATCCTCTGCTCCCCTCTGTCCTCGTCTTTAGTACCTTCTAGAGCGTGCAATTCTATTTCCTTTGTTCAGATAGCAGAGAAGTAATCCTGGATTCCCCTTCAGATATTTCCACTGGGAAACACTAAGTCTTGAGTATCACCACCGAATTTGGAAGAAGGTAGTTTCTTGGAGAGGAAGAAGGAAGCGAGGTGCACTTGAGGATGTACCCGGGAGCTTTCAGTGTATTTGAAATATTCTTTCTTTAACTCAGTGCTGGCTCCACTGGTCGCGGTTACATTATTCTGTATAGTTTTTGCATGTCTGAAGTATTTCATAATAAGAAGATAGAAGCCTGGTGCTGGGGCGCAGAGGCGAGGGGAGATAGCAGGGTAGTGTCTGTTGCTCACACAGCAAGCACTCAATATATGCTCAGCTCAGACAGATCTGGGGCCAGCTGTGGCGGACACTCGGCCATCGGCCATGGTAAACCTGCACTCAGCTGGCCGTGAGAGGAGCCCAGATGGGAAGGATTCTCTACCACAGGCTTGCGAAACAAGCCACCTTAGACTTTAATATAATGAACACATCTGAGCAGGATTATATGACTTGATTATGGAAGGGATTGAATTTGCAAAAATAGATCTGTTCTGAGGCTCCGGTAGGGCTCAGTAGCCCCTGTGTGCTGGGAGGGGCTTTATGTAAACCATCAAAAAGTTGAAAAAAAATACCACGTAATGTGGAATTTCCCTTTTAAATTGCAGTCTGTGGAGCTCTGTAAGCTTTCAGAAAATGTATTTCCCACCATGTTAACTTTTCCTCCAAGAGAAAGGCCAGAGGCTGCCTGCTTCCCAGTGGAATGCTTGGAGGTCCGGGACAGTATCCTAGGATAACAGGTTCAGGGGAAGCGGTTTCCCCTGCGGACTGTCTAATCCTCCTGGTAGGCAAGGAGCAAAAATGGGGTTCTGCTGTCATCTAGTGTCAGTTTCCGGGAACTACAGCAGCTCAAAAATGGTACGGCAGGTATGGAGAAACGCGCTTGTGTGCACAGTGCTGAAAACTTTTGTGAGGTCCCTTTCAATACTGCGAACTATTTAACATATTTTAAGAATGAAGGAGTTGAAGATCAGAGAAGCTACACTTCCGGGAGTTCACACCATTGGTAGTAATAAAGCAACAGCCTGCGGTTCATGAGCTTTTAGTTGGTCAGTCAGCCGGCAGTGTCTCGCCCAAGGCCTTCAGTGCCTCCAGTGAGGTAAGAGTTATCTCTCGCCCAGCAGGAAACACGCTTTGAGGATCACACACTTCCTCTCCTAGATCTCTTTGACTTTTCAGTGCTGTATTATATACTGTTTTTTTTATTTTTTAAGCTCAGCCTTTTCTCCTTTATTTCATCCTCACTACTTTTAAATTTCCTTTGTGGTTAAACTAGACAGTGGCTCTATTGGACATTCTTTGGAGAGTCTTTGTTCTGGCACAGAGTGAGGTCATGTCTCCTCAAGGTCAGGGTCATGTTCTTCTATTTGATCATTGATATGCTCTGGCTTTTGATTATCTTGATCACAGCCCAGTGATACTCAGGTTACACCAGGACACGTATATGAATAATGGCATGTTATTTTCCTAGAGCTTCAGTGTCAAAGTGCCACACACCAGAGGGATTAACACCAGACATGTCTTGCCTCAGTGGTCAGGAGACTGGAGGTCTGAAATTGGAGTATCAGCTGGGTTGGTTCCTTCTGAGGCCCTGTGGGCATCCATTCCATGTGTCCCTCACAGCTTCTGCTGGTGGCTGCTGTCTTTGGTGTCCCTCGGCTTGTGGTTACATCAGTCCAGTATCAGCCCTGTCCTCACATGTACGCTGCCCTGGGTGCCTCTGTGCCCAGATTTCTTCGTCTGTCACCAGTCACTGCATTGTGCCCTACCCTGATCTAATAGGACCACATCTTTGCTTGATCACATCTGCAGAGATCCTGTGTGTACACAAGGTCACCTTTACAGGCGCTGAGACAAGGACCTGAACATACCTTTCGAGGGAAATCAATTTAAGCCATCACGGAAAGGAGCACAGGAGGGAGAGAGAACTTCCGCATGTGGAGGGCGGGCTTTGGAAGCATTGGTTAAGTGGCTACCAGTGTGTCAGTGGTACTTTATAGTTCGCGAAGCAGTTGATGCTGGGTTGCATAATGGAGGTAGTGTTGCCATTCAGAAAAGGGGAAAAATTAAGACTCAGCAAGGCTGAATGCCTTGACTGGTGTCACGTGTAGAGCAGGGGTGTGCACCTGGGTCACCTTGTCACTGTGTCCCGCTCTCACCAGGCTGGGCACAGTGTATGGGCTCTTTGATTGACTGATGACACAAGAACTCTGATGCTTTGGTTGAGTTTCTCAAACCAGAGCAGAGGTGGGAATTTTTGCTTCTGTGACTTCTTGGGCTATTCATGGGGAAAGAGGAGTGAGAAGAGGAGGCTAGGGCACTGGAGAGGCTCACAGGGAGCGTGGGCTCCATCAAAGCCTGTACCAGCCTGGTCTCAAGGAGGCGCTCTGGACAAGGTCCTGTAGCACCGAAGGAAGGGACTCAGGGGAAGGGACTTGGCCTGTCATACTCTGGTCCAGGTGGGGCCCAGGGCTGTGGGATGACTACATCTCCCCAAAACTCCTATCTCAGACCTTACCCCCAATGGGATGGCATTTGGAGACAGGGTCTTTGGGGGATTGATAATTAGGACTTTGTGATGGGCTTAGTGGCCTTAAGAGAGGAAAAAGAGAGAGAGACCACTATCCTTCTAATGGGGTGCATGTACCAAGAAGGTGGCCATGTGCCAGTGGGAGGTGGGTCTCCAGGAACTACAGCTTCTGCACTTGGTGTTGGGTTTCTCAGCCTCCAGAACTGTAAGCAACACATGTTGCGGTTTCAAGTTTCAGTCTGTGGTATTTTGTTATGGCAGCTTAATCTGACTCAAGGAGTCGTTGCCTTGGGCTGCTGGGTTGGAGGTGGGAAGACAGGAGAATCCTGGGGTCTAGATAGCGTCTGTGTGGCTGAAGGCATTGACCTGGACCTAGGGCAGCTGGGAGCCTTTGGGAGCCAGCACTCACAGCAGCCAGTGAGATAAGTGGCAAGCCCACTGAGGCGGGGCAGGGTCCAAGAGCACCAGGGACACCTGGGCTTCCCTCTAATTTTCCCAGCATCCTTCAAGTTTTATTGTTGGGACTCCAGGCCCCTTTTCCTGGATCTTGGCCTACAAACCAGAGAAAATAGAGAGAGAGTGAGCGAGCTGAAGTTTTCTTGGGGCCCTCCTCGGCAGTTTCACAGCAAAGGTCCTGTGGGGTTTGTGGAATCATCTTGCTTCAATCAGTCATGTCCCAGTCAGCATTGGGACTTTACAGTTGCCACCAGCCTGAGATGTTACCATTGGACCCAGAAGTTACTTGCCCCTTAGAAATTCCAGCATCTCCAGAAGTGAAAACTTTACGTTTCTCTTGACTACTGCAATCCTGGTTGCAGATTTGTTCTTGGAATTGTTGTAGACCATAATTAGAAAGGAACTCTGAATCCTTTTTTTTTTTTTTTAAATACTCGTCAATGGTTTCCTGTTATCTTCGAAGGAGACTAAACGTAGCATGGTGCCATCGTGTCCTGCTTGTTCCCAGTTCTCTCCAGGAAGCCTCTCCACACTGTCATATCTGTATATTCTGTTCCTTATCTTTAGGATGTTTGTTTTTGCTACCTCGTTCTCTTTCAGCATTTAATTCTTCTTCCTCCTCTAGATCTCAGCTCCTGGTTGCTTTTAACATTTCCCCTGTTGTAACACTCACTATGAACTTGATGTCTTGAACTTGAACTTGTCCCACTTGTGGTTTTATATTGACTTTAGTTAGTTTCTGCATCTCTCATATGCCATTAGCCCCACGAGAGTAGAGTACCTCTGTGTTTGGTTCACAACTCTGTTTCTAGCTGCTGGAAAGGTGAGCATCACTAAATACTGTGACATCAGGATATGAGAATATTACTAGAGAATTCTGATAGAGATAAGCTCATCAAAGATGATCCCCAGATCAGTGACTTCTGAGGTCAGCAGCTGAAGGTCAGCAGATAATCCAATACTTACCATTACCCTTCCAAGGAGCAGAAGCCACAGAAAATTATAAGTATGAGGTCCCAGTCGGCAGTATGTAATAATGGACTGGGACACACCCTTTAAAGCCATGGCCACTCTATGAGTCACTTTCCCATCACAGAGACAAAACACTCGGCACCTGCTCTCTTTCTTAAAGGAGGTGACATTGATTTTGGGTCATGAGTTACAGAGGATTGAGATCGTAGTTGCCTGGCTCCAAGGCAGAAAGTTTATTATGGAAAGGCCTGTGGCAGGGGACAACTGCTCATCTGTTGTGGCCAAGACGCAGAGAGAGAAGGAAGGATGTGGGGACGATAACACTCCCTTCCACATCATGTCCCCAGTGACCCACCGCTTCTAAACAGGCCCCTCTCTACATGAGATATTTGTGTTGTGGTGTGTGTGTGTGTGTGTGTGTGTGTGTGTCTGTGTGTCTGTGTCTCCATACTGAGCTATATCTCCACCACCACTACCACCACCTTTTTTATTTTAGTT